>JALIZH010032913.1:2425000-2882015 GCA_030522465.1 Rhipicephalus appendiculatus
GAATCGGATGCAGTCAGTGGTATATTAGCTACTATTGCCTTGTTCTTCTCGAAGGAGCTATGTCGCCTTACAGAAAGAAACCCAGAATGCATAATTAGTTCATTTTAGAGCTTCTTACGGCAAACAAAATGATACTCTAGTTTTAGAGAAGGCGATGTATTCGGATATCGTGCATCTTTATAGGAAATCAGCGGTGGCCACCACGACGGTACAGCCACAGCGTTTGTGCTTGCGTCTCTTGAAGTGATGCCCTAATTCACATTCAACTAAAGAAAGACCATAACTTACGTATGCCAACCTCGCCAATATATATATACAGGATTGCATGCAATTTCCTAAGAGGGTCACTACACGCTGCAACCGATCATGACGTGGATCATGTAGTGGATATTGTTCAAAAGGATCGAGAAAGACTGCAGCATATTAATACTCTCTCGTAGATTAGTTGGTACAGTCGCGCTCAATATGAAATGCAACACGGGAGCGCGTGGCCTCACGAGTTCAAAAGATTGCGCATGGCTTCCACTAGCCCTTATTTCCATTACTAAACGCGTTTCTCTCACTTGGGTATGATCCCAAATAAGAAAATAATATTTAGTTGTTGAAATAAGAAGAAGTTGAAGCCATGCGCAACCTTTGAACCCGTGAGGCCACGCGCTCCCTCCCGTGTTGCAAATCATATTGAGCGCGCCTGTACATCTTTTAGTCTTAAGGGCGGCATGACAAAAGATGCATGGATATGAATAACGACACAAGCATCGCACTCAACCCGTCCTTCATGTCTATTTTTTTTTTTTTGGTGTCGTTCTGAAGAGTGAACTGACGTGCGCTACCGGTTTACTATGAATCATCACCGAGAAAGCATTTAGTACTCATAAATGGCCAGCCTTCTAAAGCTGCTAAATACAGACACTTACGGAGTCTCCTTTTGACTTAACTCGTGGACATATTTCACATTGTGTACCTATGTCTAAAATAAACAAATTTAATTGAATTGAATAATCAATCAATGATTACGCTGAGATGGATCCCTTCGGTATATAGCGTGACTCTCGCCGTCGTGAGAGTAACCCGGAAGGCACTGTGAACTTTGACGGCGTTGTACATAAACCGGAGGAACGGTGGTTTGTTCGCGTGCTGCCAACGTTCCTGACTGCGACGAAGGAAGCATAAAAAAAATAATCCCGCCTACTTCCGAAGGCAGACTGGCAGGCAATAAGAACGACGAAGAGCAGCTCGTCACTTGTCGCGTCGAGTTGACTGGCGCCCGGCCGGACTACTCGGGCGCCAGAGATTGCAGTTGTCGCGAGCCCCTAAAGGCATGTGAGAGAAAGAAAGAGCGAAAGGTGCGCGCGGAAGAAGCAAAAAACGGACGCGAAATATTCGCGAAGAAGTTTTGCGGTGACACGTACAAAGTGGGCGCGTGACGCGTCGACAACCGTGACGTCCGAAGTGACTTTTGCTCGTTTCGTGCAGTGTCGTTTCAGAGAACGAATTTTTCGCGTGACCCATGGTCAGCCTAAAGCGGTCAGACGCGCGACCACAAGGAGGTAGTGCAAAAAAAAAAAGGGGGGGGGGGGAGGGGGTGTAGGGGAAGAGTTGCATTGACAGGAGATAGGAAATCGCGGGGAGACGTTCTCACTGCCTACAGACGAAAGTACGTAAATCGGAAGTGTAGCGCTAGTAAATTCTTTTCTTCGAGCAAAGAGAAAACGGATGTCTGCGCTCCTTTCCTATAAGTGGAAGGGTCGTAAATTACGAGACTTGCAAACACTGGGCATTTCTGGTGCTTATCACTCGAGTCCATTCGAGGCCGCGGAGGTGTTCAAAGAAAGCCCTTGAATTCGCATAGGCAAATTACTACTCGCGTTCGCGTCACTGCAACTTGCGGCAGTGCGCTGTCTCTGTGGCTCAGCTGAACTCAGGGGCACAGCCAGAACTTAATCTTTCCGCGAGGTGGGGGGAGGGGGGGGGGAAGTGGGGGGGGCAGGGGGAACCAACCACGCTTTATGTATGTTCGCCGGGTGCATTTGTGTATGCAAGTGCATATACAGGGTGCCCCAGCTATCTTTATCCAGACTTTAAAAATATGCCAACAAACTCAATGAACACGCGACCAATGCATGTTGCTGACTATTGCCTGGAGTGCGTCACTCTATTTCTTGTGTACTAATTAATTGCTTAATTAGGCCACTTTAATTAACTAAGTCTTGAACAACGAAGCTTGTCCGAAAATTCCAATGGGAGGGTTGTAGATTGGTTTGGAAAACGTCCGATTAGAAAATTTCTGACTTTTATATCTCTTAGATATTAGTGTTTTTCCCGCTTACTACGGATGGCCGCGAAATGCAAAAAAAAAAAAAAAAGAGAGAGAAAAACACAACAACAACAACAACGTGATACGCACACTCGCGCGCCAGTGCGCGCGATGATTCTAGTGCTCCCTAACGTTCCGCATGTAAACGACCCTAGCATTTCACTGGTCTTGCTGTCACGACAGGGCGGCGACGATGGTGGCGGCTGTGCGACGAACACGTTTTGCTAGCGGCTACACAAGCGATAGCCACTGCGTCTGCTTATCGCTGTCATGAACCGGTGAGAGGGGAAGCATACCGTTTGTACGCGGATCGTTAGGGAACGCTGCAATCACGGCGACCATAGGCGCGCAAGCGGGCATGTCAATTGGTATTTTTTAGATTTTCGCAGGCATCTGTAGTAAACAGAAAAACAATAATACTTAAAGGATGCAAAGTTAGAAACCTTCTAATCGGACGTTTAGCAACCCTATCTACAACTTTCTCATTGAATTTTTTTGCGCAGATTCGTTGCTTCAAAAGTTAGTTAATTTAAGTGGCCTAATCAAGCAATTAATCAAAACAAAACAAAACGTCTGACGTACTCCAGGCAACATTCAACAACTTGCGTTTGGTAGCGTCGTCACTGAGTGCGTCAGCCTATTTTTAAACTCTGGCTAGAATTAGCTGGGGCACCCTGTATATACACAGGCAAAATTGATAAACTTCAGGGGGGTGGGGTTGTTTAAGCTCCCCTCCCCACCCAACAATCTCCCCCCCCCCCTGCCCCCTGGCTGCTCTAGTGGCTGAGCCGTTTAGTTCTGGGCACTTAGCCTCACGCAGTGGCATCCTAACGCTGGTGGGATAACGCAAGAGATCGTATTTTACGAAACGTACCTTTGCCTCTTCCATGTTGTACTGTAATTTCGATTCAACAGTCATTCTCACTTGACATCTTGAATACTACGCGCATTGAGGTCCTAGAAGCCTCATGCTATCAGCATATACAGGGAGTTGTTATTGATTAAAGTGAAAAAAAAAAAAACACACACACACACAAAAAATGCAGTTTCACGAGGTAGCTGAAGACGCATGCCCCTCTCTTTATCGTAAAGCCAGTAACTTAATTTAGCGAGCACTGAAATCGGGCTAGTTGGTACTGATGCTTAGCTTTCGAAAGCGCAAGCAAATAAAAATCAAGAACCACATTCTGCGTTCTTCTTCCGCGGTTTATGGTTTTTTTTTTTGCACTTTCAGAAGCTACTGTAACTTAATGGCTTTGTCATAGTTAACACGACGATTAGAAATCATAATAAAAAAAATTAGCACAGCTTGCACTAAGTCATGCAAGGCTGGGTTACCACAGAGCTGGTGGGCACCTAGCTCGTACTGACATGGGCTAGGCTTTTTACCCACTCACCTTTCTCTTTCCCTCCCCTTGCTGTACTACACTATGCATGACTATGTTTGCTCAGTCCCACTACCCACCACATTGGTCCACTCAAATTTAACTCGGGAACACACGGGCGGCAACCACCGATTAGGGGCCGCACGTTTCCGCTTCTGATGTTAACCATCTGTACCGAGTGCTCGGGCGGTGATTGAACGCATGCCGCTTCATGATGATGATCATTTTCTACCTACGACACACTGCAAACCTCGACCATAACAACTCTGCTGTAAAATAAGCACGAACGGTCTTTTTTAAGGTTGCCTTCGAGTCTCTATATAGCTCAGCCATTAAATCCACTCCTTTCTAAGCCACTCAATCGTGTTTTTCAAAGCAGCTCATAAAGGGGTCAGAAGAAGGGTTTCTTGAACAAACGAAGAGGCTGCCCCGCGCGAAATCCTCTAGAGAACATTCGCAGGGAACACTTGGCTGTAAGGTTAAACGGGAGAGATGGAGAGCCGCAGAGGAGGAGCGGGAAGGTGGCTGGTAAGTGACTGAAGAACGGTCGAATGAACCAATCAGCCCGGCCCAGTCCCAAGGGTAAACGAAGCAACAACGAAGGCGTCGAGTGGTCTGAGAAAGAAAGGCGAGCCTCCGACGGGAAGCGGCCGCTTGGAGCAGCCCCTTTGAGAGAACTTACCTCGGCTGGATGTGCGCGCTTTTGTACGTTCTCATAGTGCAGTAAACAGGAAGAAAAAAAAAACAAGTACGCCGTTTCTGGATACGATCGCCCGCACGTTACCGCTGGTCACCTGCCTTTTACGGCGAAACCGTACGTAACTAGGCCATTCGTAACTCCGCGAACAGTTACTTACTTACTCAACAGTGCCCTAGTCAACAGAAAACCCGTATCAGGTATGTGCCCTCAGAAATATGGCAAGTCTTTCTACTCGCCACTTGTCCGTCAAATATAAACAGAAAAAGTTAATAACTAATTTGATTAATTAACAAATAAGTAAACAAACAAACAAATAAACAGACATAAGTAAATAAATAAATAAATAAATAAATAAATAAATAAATAAATAAATAACCTGCGCGTTGCACTTCTGGTTCCCGCAAATCGAAGTGGAATTAAAGGAGCATACGCTAAATTAGATAATCCTGTGCCTTTCATCAAAATTATGTGTCACATCTGTACCGTTTACTACACAGCTTCGATAGTCACCAACATTCACAGAGCGGAATGATTTTTTGTGTGTGTGTGTACTCTCCCTTTTTCCAATATTTGGTCAGGATTGATCATTTGATAGTTTATGTATTCGCAGGCAAGTTGGCAATCGATCTGAATCGTTAAAACATTATCCTACAACGTAGTGAATTCCTGGGCTGGTTGGTGTTCCATACTTCCGCGAAGGGGTGTGCGGTGTAATGCAGGTAATACAAGAGTGTGGGCAGAATAGATGCTCGTTTGCATGGGCATTTTACTGGCGCACAGCACTATTAGTCGCTACGATAACTTATCGGCCACATAAGTGCTTATGAAAGACGCTTATGAAAGACGCTGTAGCGGAGGGCTCCGGAAATTTCGGCAATTTGGTGTTCTTTAACGTGCAGTCAAATCGCACAGCACACGGGCCTCTAGAATTTCGTCTCTAACAGCCGTGGCCGGGATCGAACCCGCGACCTTCGGGTCAGCAGCTGAGCAGCATAACCACTGCTCCACCGCGGTGGACAGGCTGACAGTGTGGAGAAATAAGCGAGAAAAGAAGATGCTTCCTTGAACACATGAGCATAAAAAAAAAAAAAAAAAATTGGGTGACCCTTAAGCTTCGCCTTTAAGAGTTGAACGCGATAGCGATATCCCGTCCCTAGTGCGTACTTCAATCACTTAGTGCATACTATGTAATGGGTAGTATGCTTTAAACCAGGAGTAATTATGCGCGGCAAATGTGGGGAAATGTTTTCGAACTTGCCATGCACCCACTACGTGGTGTTTAGGGAATACGCGCAGTAAGGTGTGTGCCGTTTGTAATGGGTGGCTGGCTTTAAACTATGGAATCGTTATGATAGTCACATATTCTGACGCCCGATGGCAATGTACGCTTGTACCACGCAATATTCCTGGGATATTAGTACATGTTATATTGCGACGCCTATATAAAGGACGCTTGCGTTTGCGAAGCATGGAAGTTATTTTCACTGCATTTCCAAGCAGAGGCATGGCTGTGTAGTAGAACACCTGCTTGCCACGCAGACAACCCGCGTTCGATCCTCACTCGGACCCGAAAATTTTTATTATTTATTTTATTTGCATCTTTCTCGATTTTTCGGTCACGGACAAGATGATGATTTTTCGCTCACAACCAACGACGCCGACGCCGAAGCCGGAATTTCTGCGAAACGAGCTCTTTAACGCTATCGCGTTAAAAAGGAAAGAACATCAATTAAAGTGGCCTTGCTAGCCAAATGATAAAATAGTTTGTCGCCTCGAAGCCACCGTCACGAAGCGGCAGGCACGCCTTTGAAAACTGACCGAATCAGTTGGCCTAGACTTGCGAGTAAGCGTACAATGTTTGTTTCACTGATTTACAGCAAAAGCTGGTGTTTCTGTCGAAAGCCGGTTCATTACGGAAATAACTGTGTGGAACGTGGACCGCGTGTAAAAGCTGCGGTCAGAAGAAACGAGAGCTTGGCTTTGTTATACAACGAGATGTATATGGTCAACTCTCATGAAAAGAAAACACGACTTCGTAGCAGGAATTTTATTCTCGCGTCGAAAATTGAGTTTCCACAATGCATTCAGAGAAAACTCGAACGACAAGAACGACAGCCACAAAATCGGGAAGAGCACGCGACTAGCATGCGGCCCGAAAGACGTTGAGGCGCTTACCACACCGATGGAATTGGAGAACAGCTAGGGGCTTTGCGTTCAGTACAGAGGAGGCATAGCGAAGCAAGAATATGTCTTAGAGGGGCCCTTTAACACGCTTGCCACGGCTCTTGGCAAGTGAGGTGGCCGCACGCTTGTACTGGTTTTAGCTACGGCAGTTTAAGTTTCTTATGCCATATGAGTCCTTCACATGGCCTAATTTAGTATGCACTAGCCAAACTCAATAAATCTTTTTGTAAAGAATAATAAAAGAAACTTTCTTGTTGATTACAAAAAGTAACAGGGTCCCTTGTGAATTCGCCTAAGACGACTCGAAGGCGAAAGTCATATGCTTTTTAGTCGATTGTATTGATACTCCGCCCCCCCCCCCTCCTGTCCTTTCCTGACGATGTCTGCCCTTCACGTGATCTTGCATTGCTTCTAAGATCAGCCCTTCTTTGACCGTGCGACGATGTCTCGTGATTAGGTTGTCATGTGCCATGACAGCCTCAAATATTTCGGCGATGTGTGACGTCATGATGACGTTACTGCGCATATCGTGTGACGTCATGCGATTTTTGGTGCCACTCGTTTTGTCGACGCTGACAGTCACTTTTCCCGTTTGACGAGGCAATATAATTGCTTCCTAATAAATTCTGCAAAAGCATTATCGCGGTCACACCCGTTGAACTGAATCACGTGGGGTCGTTTTATGAGGAAGAAAGATTAATTTAACTGAACAAAAATGATTGGACAACAATTATGCCCGCCGTGCGAATATTGGCACGACAAGAAATTTAGGCCCCTATTTTATTTGCAGTCCGCCGCGGTGGTGTAGCGGTTAGGGTGCTCGGCTGCTGACCCGAAGGTCGCGGGTTCGATCCCGGCCGTGGCGGTCGCATTTCGATGGAGGCGAAATGGTAGAGGCCCGTGTACTGTGCGATGTCAGTGCACGTTAAAGAACACCAGATGGTCCAAATTTCCGGAGTCCTCCACTACGGCGTCTCTCATAATCATATCGCGGTTTTGGGACGTTAAACCCCAGATATTATTATTATTATTATTATTTTATTTGCAATACTTCTATAGCCTAAGTATCGTTCGCTACTGGTCTTAAAAGTGAAGGCGTATGCGGGTCATTCTGATCGTCATCATGAGTGACATGGTCTTGAAGGATGGCCACCGAGAAAATAGGATATTTGAAACTCGAACAAGAACAAACGACTGCAGCGTGGTCGCTGGCCTGAGCCCCTCATGACAGTGAAATGAACGATAAATTGACTATTTACGGAGGAGGAGGAGAACGAAACCTACGGAGGAGAAGTTTCGTGAAATTATTTAGACATTATTCAGCTCTAGGGCAGTTGCAATTGCATCAGCTCTTCGCTTTCATTCCCACGAACAAAATTTTCAGCGATATTTGTGCAGTTGGAACACGAGAAGGCTTAACTTGTAAAAGTTTTCAAGCTTTATCTATGGTTTGTCACAGCGCGAACGTTTGGACTGCGTACTACTGTGTTCGTTTTTGCATATCTGGAAATTAGAAGTTTAAATATAGTCAAACAAGTATTACACTAAGGATTCCTGCAGGAGTTCCGGACCTGAAATAGAATATACTTATTTCACGCAGTTTAATTTAATTTGAACAAACAAAACAAACATGAGCGGCACAGCGATTATTTCATTTAAAAAAACACAGCGTAATCTATGGAGGAAAATATGTATTGAAGAAAATCAAGATTAAATAAAGTGCGCATGCGTCTTCGCGAGTCCTCCTCTCCAGGACGACTGGGCTAAAACTGAAGAAGACTGATGCGGCGTTTGGGTTCCGGGTGATCATTGTTACATCCCTCCAAGCAATCCATCAGCTGCACTTCCCGCGGCGTAGCGTAGTGCGCGGAGGAGGCGTCGTATTTCGGAAATGACGGCGGCGCGCTTTTACCGGAAGTCACCGTTCGGCCAAAGTAAAAGGACGCTCGTGAAAGACGAGCCCGGCCGTCGGTATAGAAGAGGTGGGCGCGCACACACACAGACTCGCCCGGCCAGCGCAGTGGCCGCGTACCCAGGCTGCGTGCCTGGAGAAAGGGGCCCCGTGCCAAACTGGCTCTCCGGTTCCGGAAGCGTTTGCTTATGGGACGGCGCGAAGTCGAGATGGCTGGCGTGGGGAAATGGCTGCTGGAAGTTTGCATTTGCATTCGCCGTGAGAGGAGGAAAGAATCATCGCCGTGGCCTTGAGTACCACCGCGAGCTTCATTTCCCCTGAGCGTTCATTCAGGTGAAGGCAAATACCAAAGACCACACGTGGTCGAGTCCCTTATATAATGCTGTATCCTCGCCTTAATTTCAGAGAGAGAGAGAGAGAGAGAAAGGCAAATTAATAATAATAATCATTGGGATTTAACGTCCCAACACCAGGATATGATTATGAGGGACGCCGTAGTGGGCGTACGGACGCTCTGTTGCAATGTGAACTTCTGCAAGCAAACTGTACATTACCATGTTATGTTAACATGTTTCAGCGTGTTATATATATATATATATATATATATATATATATATATATATATATATATATATATATATATATATATATATATATATATATATATATATATATATATTTTTTTTTCTTGAGTTGCTCAATTTTTATTTTGGGTAACCGTATTTTAAATTCTTTATTAATTTTTTTTTTTGCTGCAGAATTTATAGAATAGGAGTAGCCGAGGTAATATAAACCTGAACCTCTCCACAGAAAGACAGTTAAAACAGAACAGAACAGATGCCGTACTGGAGGGCACCGGAAATTTTCGACCATCTGGGGTTCTTTAACATGCGCCGAAATCTAAGTACTCAACCCTCAAGCATTTTCGTTTCCATCGAAAATGCGGCCGCTGTGGCCGGGATTCGATTTTGCGACCTTCGGGTCAGCAGTCGAGCACCATAACCACTAGACCACCGTGGCAGGTGAGACAAAGGCAAAGGAAAGGCAGGGAGGTTTCCCAGGTTTCATCCAGTTTGCTACCCTACACGAGGGGAGTGGGAAAGGGCAGGAAAAGAATAGAGAAAGCAAGGAGTAAAGAGAGAACAAGTGATACGCGCACACACATACCAGCGTTCACCGCCCTTACCCATATGCGTTGGCTTTGATCAACGAACGCATCCTAGCACACGTTTAATACGTCTAAGTGAGTTAAAACTGCGTTTGAAGTTTATTGTGATACTTTTGCAGTGAATGAGCAAGCGTCATAATTAAGCACCGCTTGGCATGCGAAGTAAGAGGCATTTTGAGATGAAGACGTGCGCATTGGCTGCCAGGTGTCAAAGTTCGAATTTACTTTGCATTTAAAGGCATATGCATTTATATACGACGCGACACGCCTGAACGAAACAAGGGGTATGGATAGAGGAGCCATGTTTTGTTACACACAACCACATCAAGCCAATAGACAGCGAAACCAAATAAAGCACAGGGGGTGTAAGTGAAGCATAACGGCCTCTCTGCAATCCTTATTTCGTTTTCTATTTACTTATTCTCTATATCATAATTAAGCTAATAACACTAACTCATTCCTTTCTACACTTATTGAAGCATTACTATACTCAGCGCTCAGATTTGTTGTGAATGCTGAACGAAAAAAAAAAGGATCAAGAGCCAGCACTACAGAAGTAAAGTCATTGATTCTTCAGTCAAAGTCCACCTGATAGCCCGTACTACTTCTTTCTTTCCTCGAGTGCAGAGTGCACTACACCACTGTCCGGAGTAGAGCTCTCGAAAACGACACAGGTCCGCACTCATCTAGATCCACAGCCAAATGTAGAGGCTTTTCCAATCGAAGTCAAGGCCCTGCGTACATCAGCCGAAGCCTAGTCGCTCTCGACGGTCGATCTCGATGCCCCCTAGGTTACCAGCGTCGCGACAGGCTCTCTGTCTTCGGCAGTGTACTACGCTGAGAACTTGGTACACTTGAGGTACCTCTCGTCCACTCACTCGTATGCACTCATTCACTTTTTTTTATTTGAAGTTAGGAGGAAAGGCGTAAGCACCCTTGACTTATCAACCAAACTCTGTCATGCCCTCCGGACGCCGTTGTACCGCTGCGAAACAGAAAAAGTGCATTTCGTGAAGAGGTGCAACTCAACCAGTGAAGAGGTCTGAAGATCCATAGTATCGGTTTCTTTGAGAGCTAGAAGGGTGCTTGCATTTGTCTGAATACATAACCACCGTGCCACAAAAGGATGTCACCACTCTGACGCTATTGACGTCATAATTTAATATTTGCTTTTTGAAGTGAACAAAACCGCCAAATACCTGTGCCATATATAGGCTTCCTCACGTGTAGATCACTCATCTATGCTGCAGTAACGTAGTTACGAAAAAAGAAGTGCACATATCAACAAACCTTTGTATCTGCACTTTTTCCTTTCCTTTTGCTGTTACTAATCACATATGCAGTTTCTTCATTTGTTCGTTCGCATATGAAAGCAGTCAAATTAGTCTTTAGCGAGTGCCATACAGGAGAGAATCATTAGTTGGCAAATCTATCAGAGCAGCGGTTGGGTGCGATTAATAACGAGGGCCTTACGCTGTTTACAGCCGGCGGGCATATCATGTATAAACTCCCACTCAGCGTTATAGAAACCGGCTGAACAAATGTTTCGTCTGCTCCGTCGTAAATGACGCGTTCGATAGCGGCGCCCACATCGGATATCAAATGCCTCTCGAGCTCTTCATTCGGTTCTCTGGCGCAGAGCAGAAGGGCGCAGCTGTCACCGAGCAGAGAAATAAAATAAAAAAAAACTCTCCTCGTAAATCTCCTCCAGAGGGTGACAGTTTGGGGCGGGGGTTCTTTGTGTCCCATCGGGGAGGTTTGTTGCCCCGTATCTCGCGTTTTGGCGATGTCGTAGCAGAGTCCCTAGAGGTACGGTGCAAGCTCGGTTTATGCCTTTACGACGGGTGCTGATCCGGCTACAAGGCGAGGTCCTCCGAGCAACACTGTGTCGACATATAGGGGCCCGCGCATCGCTTTATCGGTAAAGGATATGGCCGTGACAGGTGCGGAGGTGTAGCACAAATGCACTTGCTATGGCGTAACGGTGCTCTTTGGGATCCCTGTATTTAGCCTTTTCAGTACACCTAATGCCATTGGTCGGTGTATCTTATACCGGTGTAATAACAACATGGACCCCCCCGAGGCTTCGCTTTATCTTGTTTTCAGTTTCAGCAGCTCATCAAGAAGTGCAGCGTCTTTCAGTTTTCCGGTTGCCTGTTGGGGAACTTCAAGGTATGGCAAACGGCGCCACAGAACACGGAGTTAAAGGAAACTAGCGAGACGACGCAGGAGGTGCATTCGAACCAAGAAACAGCTCAATGAATTTAGCGTTCGTAATGTGATTCTTTTTTTCGTTTTTAGGCTGACTAACAGATAGGGAGCTTTGGGCCTTAGAAATTTAAAGAAACCCCGTTATTTATGCGGTTTTCTGTAAGTTGAAGTTCTGAATCGCTTCGCGTCCTTGTTTTCGTATCGTGGCCTCCACGATTAGGTCCGGCAGCGCGCAGTCCGCGCTAATCGCGGAGGCCAAGCACGAGACGCGCGGACTCAAGAAATTATGCTGATCGAACTGCATGTACAGGTTCCACAGCGTTGCACCTGACGCGATGTATGAAACACTTGCACCTGACGCGATGTATGAAACACTCCGTTTCATACATCGCGTCAGGTGCAACGCTGTGGAACCTGTACATGCAGTTCGATCAGCATAATTTCTTGAGTCCGCGCGTATTGCCGAACAATACATTTCAAGGTGCGCTTGCGATTCCCTTTTGTCGCTCTGCGCACTTTCAGCTGTTCTATCTGCGGTTGTTATATCGAATATGCTACCTTATTTCTTCTTTATAAAACAACGTATCGCGTTTCTGAAAGAGTACGCCACAGTATGCGATATTTGCGTGTTTTCAGTTTTGCCAGTGAAAATATTGTGTCCCTGGTCGATTTCGCCTGACGAATAAGCATTGTAGCACCTGTTTCATCTAGGCACTCCACAGTTTGTCGAAATCAATCAATCAATCAATCAATCAATCAATCAATCAATCAATCAATCAATCAATCAATCAATCAATCAATCAATCAATCAATCAATCAATCAATCAATCAATCAATCAATCAATCAATCAATCAATCAATCAATCAATCAATCAATCAGTTGGCGAGTCAGTAAGTCCTTGCGTTAGTCGACCAGTTCATTATTTTCCTTTATGTCAATAAGCAGACGAACTACGAGTTGAGCTTCTCTATTTCAATCAAAAACCTCCAAGGTGTGGGAAAAGGCTAGTTGGTATTGCGTAACGTTAAAACCATAATGTTATTTTATAATGTTATTGTTTCAACGATAATCCTACAGGTGGCAACAAATTATTATTAAACTAATCCTGCATCAAGACAAATAATCGATTTTTTTTCTGCTAACCGGTGATCTGGTTGATCTGGTGGTACGGCTGATATCTGTATGATTTACGGATACGTAACATGACCGGCTTTCGATTGACTCCTCTGCGTTCGACAATAGTTCGACATGTTTCCCATGCGTGTGTAAAACGCAGAATGCATCCATGCTTTGTAAGGTTGAGCTATAATAAGCTGCCGTCCACTCTATAATTATGGCCGAATCGCTTCCCTATCCTGTTAAGCCATTTGCTTTCCTACCAGCCTTCTTCATCACTTTTCGCTGCCATGCATGCCCCAACACGTACGCCACCCTATGAAAGGTTTTGAGTTATACGTTTGCAGGCATTGATTTTTTTCTTTGGGATATGATATTACGCCATGGATCGATACAATGTTAATCTCTGGAAGAGGGCAATCAATTATTCCCCTAATATGCAGCTGTCTAGAAAATAAGTGAAAGGCAAAAACAATTATCTATTAATGTTTTCTCTATAAACAGAGTTAATTGAGCTCATCTATTTTCTGCAGAGTGCCCATACATTAGTGTCAGTAACACATGTTTGTGATATGCTATACTTAACTACCTACTACACCTTCAGCCGCCGCGGTGGTACGGTGGTTACGGTGCTCGGCTGCTGACCCGAAAGTTGCGGTTTCGATCCCTGCCGCAGCGGTCGCGTTTTGATGGAGGCGAATTGCTACAGGCCTGTGAACTTACATTTCCGGAGCCCTCCACTACGGTGGGGCTCCTAATTATATCGTGATTTTGGCACTTAAAACACCAGGCATTATTATTATTATTATTATTATTATTATTATTATTATTATTATTATTATTATTATTATTATTATTATTATTATTATTGCTACTACTACTACTACTACTAACGCCATGGAACCCTTTTTTTTTACATTTATTGAAGTCAAAATCCAATATAAAGAAATCATCCCCAACATTGTCTCAGCATAGAACAAATACCTTGTTATCGACGTCTTACGACACATACGTTTATTGCAGCCTGGGGTCACGGGACGTCACTGTTGAACAGAGTGCGTTTAGGTAGCTTGCAGAATTCGGTGTAGCAGGTAAATAAATAAATTCAATCTCGCCCAAGACAAAGCAATGTATTACGCGACAACAAAACAGCTCTTTGCTGATTATGGGCCAACCAACACAAAATGAATGCCAGTGTGCAGTGCTCGTCACTGGCCTGAAAAATGTAAGCACGCTGCAGGATACTATGGCGCATCGTTCGATCGCCATTGCTCAAGAAAATAATACCAGCAACGAACAAACCCCACCCAATTGGTTCGCTTTTTCGTTCGTAAGATACGCAGCGTGAGCTGACATCACGCCTGTGACATTTCTTCTGCTTTCGCATCCTCGGTAACATCATTCTTCTTCCGGTAGCGCATGAATGGTGTTTTGAAAATGCCTTACTTCATGAAAACAAGACACAATTTACGTAATTCACAGTTTTTCCCATTTCCTTAGAAGATGTCTTCAATTGTACATCTTGTGCTTGTCTCTGGGCTCAAACTCGACATCATTCATGCGCGGAACGCAAGTCCCGCATAATAATGTTGACTGGTCCAGTAGCATGACACCGGATAGATTTAAGGACAAAGGCTCTGTGATCGGGGAAGCGTCAGCACAAGTTCGCGAAGGTCATGGGATTACAAATGCACTGAAGTGCATACGTTCAGTTAAGCTGGATTAAGGTTACACCGACGCAGTGGCATATGATATGGTAACTTTTACCCTAATTTGCAACTTAAAGCATAAAATGTGCAAAAAAAGGACAATGGGTGTCACAACCCCCCTCAATATTCTCAAATAAACTTCACGTGTGACGTCATAAAAATAACAAAAATATTCTGGTAGATAACTGGCGAGACAGTCGATTCTGTGTGAGGAAACTTGAGAAAGAACTTTGAGAAAAGGATCGCTCCGTTGTTGTGCGCAGGTGAGTGCCGGTGAGCATGGCGTCGTCCGGGTCGGCGACCGGGCTGGCGGGTCCTCTGGTGCCGTCGCTGACGCTCACCCCGGCGTCGGCTACGGGCACGGGCTCTCGCCGCTCCTCGGTGTGGGAGGGTCCGCGCCGTCCTTCAGCCTGGGAGCGCCGCTCATCCGTCTTTGTCGACGCTGTAGTGGCAGAAGACCTCGTCGCCTGCCACGACGAAGACGCTGGGGCCACTACCTTAGTACACAAGCAGCAGGTGAGAGTACGGCTATGCCCGCTGGATGGACAACACCATAGGGGTGCGCACAGATTTCTATGAGGGAAGGGGGAGGGGGCATCTCGCAGAGCTCCCTACCCTGTCTACAACCTCTGTCGGAGCAAAGAATTTTACGCCCTCGTCAGTATGCAATGTCGCAGAAGGCCCTGCAAGCGCTACTGCGCTTTTTGCGATCGACCAGCCTTTCTGTACGATTGTAGCCAGAATGCCCTTCCTGTGTGTGTGTGTGTGCGTGTGTGTGCGTGCGTGTGAGTGCGTGCGTGTGCGTGCGTGTGCGTGTGTGTGTGTGCGTGTGTGTGCGCGCCTGTGTGCGTGTGTGTGTATGTGTGTGCGTGTGTGGGGGGTGTGTGCGTGCGTGTATATCCGGGACATGACGGCGACGGCAACGGCAAAAATCCGCCGAGTGTTTCCATGCAATTGCTGTCGCAATAAAAAAAAAGGTCTGTAGCCAACCGCACGCCTTGTGGCTACATGCACCACAGCTGCGCTTCAACTTCGTTCACTTCGTCTTGGCGGCGCGCGCGTAGTTAAAAAAATATTTAAAAAACCGGCCCTCGCGTGACTCTCACTTCGTCTTTGCGAAAGCGTGAAACCTAGGCGAATACAAATTCTCTGTCCTTGGCTTTCGCCTTTGAGTCATCTTAGGCGAATGCATACGGGAGGGTAACATTTGCGTTACAGTACAACGTCGTAATAGCGTGCGTATGTATGTATGTATGTATGTATGTATGTATGTATGTATGTATGTATGTATGTATGTATGTATGTATGTATGTATGTATGTATGTATGTATGTATGTATGTATGTATGTATGTATGTATGTATGTATGTATGCATGTATGTATGTACGTACGTACGTACGTACGTACGGGCGTACGTACAGTCGTCAGCAAGCTTAACACGAACGCTCCGCAGCGTGTCCTGAAACAGTTTGATTGACGCTAGCGCCGCGTAGCTTTGGGTTCTGTTGCCGAGATGTTACCCATGCACGCCGACATACTATCCAAGCATACCGAGGTATTATCTCGGCAACAGCGCCCAGCGCTTCGCGGCTGGCATCAGTCAAAGTAGTCCAGGTCACGCTTCGGAGCGTTCGTGTTAAGCTTGCTGACGACTATACGTACGCACCAACTGCTAAAACACCAAATCCCGGTTTCTTCGCTTTCAACTGACAAGCCCAATTGCGCTATAACGGTCATTTCGCAGCAGATACATTGCATAAAGCGGAGCAGCGAAATCTTTCATCTCGTATTCGCATTCCTCAGATGGCAACCTTACCTGTAGGCTGCAGAAACAAGCAGCGGATTCGTCGTCATGTTTTCGCCGCAAAGGTTCACTTTCAAAATTCGTATTGTTTACTTTTATTTACAGTTTCGTAAAGGCTTATGCAACCTTGTGAATCCATGCTCGTAAACACCGACTGCAAATTTAGAAAGACGAAATATTTTGTCTTTCCTGCGCGAACCGGGTTATTTGACTGTTGTTTACCAGTTGTCTTTTTCCTAATTATTCGTGTACTGGCATAATCGTCTCATCAAAAATTAAGCGGAAACTTTCGAAGACTATTGTCATTGAAAATAAATTAGTCTAACGCTTTTTAGAATGCTCTTCGTTTGATAATAAGAATGATGCGCTTTAAGCCGTACATTCGACGCAGTGAGGACGTTTTATAAAAAGCGGTTGTTCCAATGCATCGTCTTGTATAAAGCAGTAGACAACTTTTCTTTAGTATGTGCTTTTTGCTATTGGTCGACCGACTTCGCAAACGATGTTTCCAGCATCACGATTGGCTGAAATGCTCTCTTGCGAACATTTTTAGGGTAATGAATGAATGAATGAATAAACTCTATTGGCTCCTTCGGGCGAGGCGGGGGAAGAGGGGATTGCCGCCTGTTCCGTCCCACTCTCCGTCAATGATGACCGTGCCTCAGATGACGGCGGGAAGTCCTTGGACCCGGGCGGCATCTTCGGCTTGCCGGACGGCCCAAAGCTGGTCGGAAAGCTTGTCGCTGGTGAGTGCCGCCTCCCAGCGGCAGCGACGCCGACGCAGCTGATCCGCAGTAGTGACCGCAGGCGCGGCGGCGGCCGGCCCCTGCCCTCGCGCGGTGGTAGCAGCAAAGATTGCTCTCGCAGTTTGTCCCTGCCTAGCATGCGTCGCGTAGTGAGCGGCGGCAGCGACATTTACTCTCCCGGCACATTCCCAAAGCATGTGCCGCAGTGTGGCTCTTTCCCCGCACGCTTTGCACACGTCCGTCGGGTATAGACTCGGATAGCAGAGGCGTAGGATCGCCGGGCTGGGGAAAGTGTTGGTTTGTAACAACCTCCAGGTTACGGCCTGTATGCATGATGTATAGGCTCAAGTGACATTAGGATTCTGCATATTAGATGGTTTGCAATAGTTTTTTTTTTTTTAGAATTAACTCACGAACTTTCGGGTCGCGACAATAGGCGCCCGGCGCTCTACCAGTACGTCACATGCACGAGGTTTCACAGACGAGCCTTATATGTCTCAAACATTCTCTCTCGCACGGTGTTCTCTGTTGGCGGAGTGGCCGTGCAGATTGGCCGGCCCAACAGGCGGTGTGATAGCTAAATAAATGCCATAGGCATTTGATGAAATTTCTTTTGCTCGCATTTGGAATGCAGGTGGGCATATACGGATGGCGGAAGCGGTGTCTGTACCTGCTGGTGACGCTGTTGTTCGCCATGGTCATCATGAACGTGGCGCTGACGGTGTGGGTGCTCAGGGTGCTTGACTTCTCGCTGGTGAGTGATCAGCGCGCGTTTTCTCTGATAAAACTGGCTCTTTTCCATTTCTGCTAGATAGAGTTTGTAGCGCCCGCTACGGCAATGAACGTGTCATGTTCAAGGTGGAGACGTAATTCGCTTAAGGTACGATAATCTGACTGGTGCACGAGGAAAGAAAACATTCGCTGAAACTGCATGATGTATAGGCTCAAGTGACAGTAGGATTCTGCATATTAGATGGTTTGCAAAAGCAGTGAAGCTGCTGTGCCACTGCTACTGCTGACCTCACACCACCAAGAACAAGAAAAAGACAAATATATAATTTCTTCGTTCAAGTTGAAGTATTGCAGTACGACCATCTCTCCAGCCATGCGGCTTTTTTCCCTATCAGAAACACGATCATGAGACCCTCCCTCCTTTCGCGTTGAGTAACCGTCAATGTTATGCAATTTGTTATTGCAAAGGACAGCGTCGAACATCGGTGCACGACTCGAGCCTCTCCTCTTGCTCCGAGCCATCTTCAAAGCAGAGTTCAGAATATAGGAAACGCTACATGCCTCTCTGCACTCTAGAATACAACAAAAAAATTAGAAAAAAAAACACGCATATACTTTATGCCGGTGTCTCCGTGATGCGTCAGTGTTTGCAAGTGTCGCGACACTTTCGCTCCGGCTTTCTTAAAATCATTGGTAATATTTTCAATGCGTTCTTGTCCTAACCTTGTCCTTTACTCGGCCTCTGTTTGTCCGTCAGGACGGCATGGGCCGACTACGCATTGTGGAGCGTGGTGTCCGGCTCGAAGGAGAAGCGGAGTTCCTGAATTCTCTATACGCAGCGCAAATACGATCAAGGAGGGTAAGTCTGTATTAAGGTGCCAATTCCGCCGTGAGAGCAATCGTCGCGTTTATGTTTGAATCACCGGCAATAGACATTGTCGCGTTTATGTTTGAATCACCGGCAATATTCGCAAGGCAATTCCTTACCTGTTGTTCCTGTGGGGCTCGTAACTAGCGTACACCTTAAGAATAAATGCTGGGTTCACAAAGCCGCTTGAAAGATAAATTTCTGGTCCCATCGCTGACTTCATTTTTGATGATTGTAGCCATTCCCGGTTGAGTGCGCTCGATCATATTTGGGCATGATTTCAGTAAAAAGCAGTGCATTGGATGGCGTTATGCGTTGCAAAAGAGAGCTGAATAGGAAAATGGTATTGTCGGGGTAGCTGTCATCACGGTTGTCACTGGGCGAAAGCTTCGGTAAGAGCTTGTCCTGAGCATTTATTATCTCCCATATGAATATAGCTACAGAAAAATGACTGCGCCTCCAAGCTGCGCATCTGGGTTGCAGGTTAAACGTTTTTATCTTGTTATATATGAAAGTTGCAGGAGGCTTTGAGAAACATAAACAGGGATGTACCCGACGCTTTTACACTTTTTTCGTTATCTCAGTCTGCGTTCCATTCGGACACCTGAAAGACCTCTCAAACATGTAGTGCACGGCACTTCTGCGGGTTCTTTAAATTACATCGCGCTTTAAGGTAATTATAGGCTGGCAATCTCCACAGACGCGCGTTACCGTTTGCGGCCTCTGGAACTCCAAAACCTAGTTGCGGGTCCGTTTCAACAAACTGCCCATTTACATCTCTCCCTTGTGTCCGCTTGCCCCTTCAAATACCCACGCACACAATCGCCTCTACGCAAACTTACACAGCGCATCGAGGCAGGTTCATTTCTCTGGGACACACTTGACGCAGTTCCTACGCGCGAAACCATCGACTAAATACGCCCGCACCAAACGCTTCGTTCGAACCGCCTGCTTCCCGCATGATTGTGAGGTCTGCGCGCATTCCTTCATATTTTTACATCTCGAGGGAGCACACGAAGAGGACCAACATATCGGAAGGGTTGGCGCGGAGGAGCGCTCCCCGAGCACATTTCCAACTTGCGCCTAACTAGAACCGTTGCCGGTGTATGGACTGTGGGGCAAACCACTCGTGTCGACAACGCACGTATACGGCTGTATAGGAGCGAATGGTCCTCCGCGGCAAGCCGACGTCGAACCCCTCCATCACATCCTCACCCCGTCTTTGCGCACCCACGGACCGCGCGCATTCGGTTCGACTCGTAGGCGTTAATGGTATGCCGCGATCATCACCGGTTACCTGTTGTATAGGGACGCGCGTGGCGGGCGGCGGGCGTGCGAGAGGAGCGGGAGGGTACAGCGATTGGAAGAGGAGGAGAGAGCGCCGCGTGGCGGCGCCGTTAATAATGGCTGGCACGCAATCAGTGGGGTCTCATTAAGCCTACGACACGGGGCACCTCGCGCAAGCTTCATTAAGCCCTTAACCTGCGGGTCGTGCATACGTGCGTGCGTGCGTGCGGCAGCGCGCGCTCTTATGTCGCCAGTCGGTGCTGTTTGGTAACGACGACCGGTGTGGGTCCTGCGTTCGGGAATATGTTCGGTGGATAGGCGGGCTTTCGACAAGCACCCGGGTGATCGCGTGTCTCGTTTTCTGTTTGCTAGAGCACGCGCGCGCGTGGCTTGTTTGAGCGTGTTGACCACTGCGTACTCTTTATTTTTATTTCTTGGTCGATATCGGAACAGGTCACTGAGTGCAGTAAACCAACTACGAAACAAGAGGGTGGAAGAGAAGTTGTACGAAGTATCGAATGTACAAATCAAGCGCCTACTGCGTACTTACGCAAATGTACTCGTGCGTGCTATACTCACCGCCACGCATACCCGAAACACGCACATCGTGTTGAGTTCGTGGGCCGCAGGAAGCAGCGATGTCGATAACTCCACGTGAGTGCGATGGGAAAGGAAAATAGGATTTTTTTTTTTACGTCGTTGACGTAAGAAACGTTCCGTTAGGCAAGTTCACTGCACGGTTGAAAGCAAATGTATGTCGTAACTTTATCACGACAAGACTTTAAAATGATGAACTGATGTCTCTTACTTCCTGCAGTGGTTTCTTCTTTTGTGTGTGTATTATAGTAAAGTGTATATATTTTATTTCTTTATAAGATGCTTTATAAAAAGGACGAAGTGACGTTTTCACGTGTTCGCTTGTCGAAAGTATCTTTGTGGTCGCCTCATCGAAATGTCCCCGACAAGATCACCCCCCCCCCCCCCCTAGTCCCCCCATCCCCGCCTTCTTCTTTTTTTCGAAACGTTGGTATGCAGCGACGTTTCCTGTCGAGAACTTATCAATTCGAGAGTTAAAGTTTTTAGTGATTTTCTGTCTTTTTTGTACGTTAATGACGAGTGTATTCAAACGATTGTCTTATTTACAGGAACAGCCCCTCAACATAGAGTCTTCCAAGAACATTACGCTCAATGCCAGAAATAACCAAGGGCAGATTTCTAATAGACTTTTTATAGGTGAGCACATTCGATCTCTAGCCTACCACACGCTATTACCAACATTATGAGGCAATAATTTGAAATCACCTTTTTGTGCGATCTTCTTTCTCAAACGTAATCGATCATTTTACAATAGAGTATGAAGAATCCGCATACGTTACACGCAGCCATAACGAAAGTTGTTAGCTATGCAGATGAGGCTGCCTAACAGTTTCTCTAGTTATTGCATGATAACAAATGGGACTATCATTTCTAAAAATCACAGTGTTTAGGGTGTTTAGCACAGCGGAATTATTTTGTTACAGTCACAGTAATCTCTCAGCTTCACGGGTGCCATCTTGTCCACACACTTCGCAGTTTTGTTGTTGGAACGTTAAGCTGCTGTTTCTCTATATACAGCAGTAACAGAAAACAGCAAATCAGTTGTGGGCAAACCCTCAACGTGGTGAAATATTTATAAACTTAGAAACTGTTGTGGACACGAATTAGACACGAATTCGGTTAAGAGTGAACTGTCGTGAATTTTTGCAACTTTCACTGATAAAGCGAACTTTGTCCTGATGCGCGTATCGAACCATTGACCAAAGAATTTATATGTCGGGTGGGCGCCGCCCCATTATAACTCGATTCATAGATCGGATTTTTGTTACTGACTTCAAGAGAGCAGTACATTACAAAACTGTGAAGGCCAATAGTTTAGGCTATAGTTGGGGTCCATAAGCACATACAATAGCAGTCAGGGTCAGCTTCGAGTCACCCTTAGGTGTACGAAGGATTTTAGGCTCACTTCGATGTATTAAAACACTTTCACAATGCTATATAAAAAAACGCGAATAAAAATAAATCATACAATAGCGAAGAAAAAAGGGAGAGGGAAGGTTGAGAACGTCAGCGCGTACTTCGTAAACGTGTCGTTTTAGTATTATTGTTCTTCTAAGCGTCACTTTTGTTAAAGCGATAACTCATTCGATTGCAATAGCTTTATTTATTACTGTTGCTCCTAATCTGTTGGATCGGGCCTTGCCAGGTTTGGTAGTATGCGTATGTATAAGCGACGTGGTCAAAGTACGTATAAGGACGGTGCGCTAAAGTCCTCGCTCCCCATGCTTTTATTTAGCAATTTTGCAGGGGAACCGAAGCGACCACAAAAAAAAATATAACAGTGTTTTGCTTGCAAGCATTTCGCTTGAATTCGTGACACAATATACTTACTGTCGTGTCCTTTACAGGAAATTCAATCGTTGAAGCCTTCGCCGACGAGTTTAGAGTTCGTGACTCTAAGGGAAAGCTGTTATTTCGGGCTGCCGATGACGAAGTTACAGTGGCAGCAGACTCTCTAAAAGTCACTGGTAAGAATTTCCACACGCTTTTGTTCTCTATTGAAAATATGAGAGTTAGGTACAGCGTTCGCGGTTTTTGTTCATACCAAAGGCTACGAGCGAGATGGCAGCTTGTTTAGCAAAACGGAGATGACCCTGCAAAAATCTAGCGCCGAAATACCGAAATAAAGTGTACTAAAACATCCGCGCATCGCTCAGCTCAAATTTCCTCTACACAGGGTGCATTAAAAGCAATAACTTTGTCATACCTGCGCTCACTTTCAAAAGCATGTTTCACCGTGTGACGCAGAGAATAGCAGACCTTGCTAATGCTACTATTTTTTTTTTTCATTATTCCGCTTGAAAACCCATACCTTTCATTGTAAAATAGCAAGCTCCACGTCAATAGACTACCTTCCATTGGCATAGAAGCTGCAGCCACAGAAGCACTACAGAGCACTCAACCAAATTTTTGAAAAAGGCTGGTTCATGTTCTTTATATTACGTGGAATAAGTCTTCATAAAGGCACAATATCAGTCATTGTTTGCGTAAATGCGGCGCACAGGAAATTACTACGTTAACTTGATCTTTTTTGGCAATGTGACTTGCCCTTGAGCCACAGTCATTGTTCAATTAACTAAAATGAGTGATCTGTGCTTTACTTTTATCAAGGCGATGGACAGGTAAAGATGATAACGTTAACCACCGTATATCAGTAATTTAAAAGGAATGCAGGTCAAAATTTAAGCCTGATTGTTGCCTTATGAAACACAGAAGAAGTTAGGGCGATAAAGTATGCTACATATGTGTTTCGTTGGTTACATCACTGACTGGGTGATTATGACGTATCCAATTCCTCCTGAAAGCTCAGCACGAACTAAGACACTCCGCTACTCCTTTTACTTTCAGGTCCTGGAGGCGTAAGGTTCGACGGATCGGTGCAGACACCGTTAGTTCGCTCCGAGACGTTCAAGCAGCTAAAGTAAGTGAGCTTTTAGTGCTAGTAAGCACACAGTTCACACACAGACACAATGTATAAAAGAAAACACCATTTGCATAACGTCATGACCAGTTTGCTATTGTCAGTTTGCGTGCATTCGAATCAGCAAACCATGTTTCTACGCATTCAACTGGAAACATTCACATGAAGGTAGAAAAACTGTGTGTAAAAATATACTCATGCCCATACACGTAAGAAAGACGTTTTCTTGTTGGTAATGGCGTTCCATGGCGTTCGCCTGTTTGAGAAGCTATTGAATGACGTCATAAATTGATAGCATATTGTGAGACTTGAGATGTCGGGCAGGCTTGTGAAATGCAAGCCAAAATTTGTTGGATGAGAAAAGAGCGTGAACAAATGTTTATTCTTAGAACTGTCCTTGTATACTTCTTTTTTAGGCTTGAGTCGCCTACCCGAAGGCTAAAGGTGGAGGCGCCGCAAGGCGTTCTTGTGGAGTCGAAAGCGGGAGACATCAGTGTCGCCTGTCACCGGAACCTTACTCTCCAGTCAAGGCAAGGCGAGGTAAACACAACGACAACCTGCAGTACTTTTCAATACACTGAAATCGATGTGTTAGTATTGTTATAGGAACTTCGCCATGAATATCCCTTTTCCGCGTACATAGAAAAAAAAATCAGGCTCACTTGTAAGGATCACCTGTAACATATATTCGTAGTTCATACGTTACTAAATGCAAGAAAGCTGCTTCACACAATAATTACTTTTTTAGCCGCAAAAGAAAAAAAAACACCAAAAGAACTGAAAACTTTGTGACATATGTGCAGCGTGACAACGACGAAGGGCAAGGAATGAATGCGGCACTGAACATTTCACAAGTTGTTCAATTACCAACCTTACACTTTTGACTAAAAAAGAACTATCCATAAATTCTTCTAGGACATTTCCTAAAACCTATTAGTTCACTAAAGAGAATTTTAAGCTCTGCTGCATTGTTCGTTCCACGGCTAAATAAACTTAAAACAACGTACCGATTGGCTGTTTTTCTTTTTTGATTGCAGATCTTCCTAGACTCGGAACGCATCGTGTTCCAAAACCTCAAGACACCGCTGCCGGCATTGTCGGGGAGCCCATACAAGAATGTGTTTCAGCTTTGTGTCTGCCAGACTGGTGTGTTGTTCCTGTCCGAGCCGGATGGACAGTGTCGAGCGGACGACAGCGTCTGCAAGTGAACAAACCTCAGCCAAACTAGAACTGTTTACGCCAAAATCAAGCTTACGCGATAGCGATCGAGCTTAGGGATTGTGCACATCGCGCGTGAGCACGCATCAAATACCCGAGTGGAAGAAAAAGAACAACCAGGGTGACAAGATGTTTAGGAACTTCGTGATGAACCACGCCAGGGCTTCAAAAGCAGGCGACTTGCCCAGCGTTTTAGTACTGCTCCGAAGTGTGCCGAGTTACGTGCGTCAACGAAAGGAGTTCGTATGCTCAGCGTGTAGTTACCGATGTGTCAACATAATAATCTGTGAAGAAAAACAGATGTTAAACGCGCATTGATCGTAGTTAATGCACAACTTTTCTACAGCGCAGGGAGGGCTGGCTGACTAACATCAGAACGGCTATTGTTGACGTAAATGTGTGACTCAAATAAAAAAATTATGTTCGTTATATCAAGGCGATATGTTGGGCTGGCGTAACGCTCCGCTTATACGAAGAGCCAGTTTCGTATGTAGGGAATGACAGTGGAGACGAAGATTAATATCAACTGGTAATCATTGTACCATCGCTCGGCTACGGTGAGCGGATATCAGATATACCCCTTCTTGAATAAAACAAGAGAACTCATTCGAACGAATGTTCACATCAATAAACAAAGCGTGGACTGAATAGTGAGTCAGCTAAATGACATTACAATAGGAATAAAGAGAGAAAACAACAGATGAAGGGCAGAAATGTTAGTCATGAATTGTCCTATTCATTATATTGATCACTTATCGGCTCAAAACTACAACGTTTAAAGCGAGCATGTCATTGGAATGCGGCTGAAAAAAAGTTATCTGATTTTATTATCGCTGTTCGGGAAAGGTCCATTTCGCAGATTTCAACGAATGAGTTGTTTTTTCGTTAGAGAGCCTTCAATGTTAAAAATGTAGAACGGTGAGTATATTTGTTGCCTGAAGATTGTTGCCTTATACGTCACGTTGAGTGTCTGTAAATAAACGTATCTCAATCATTGTTTACAAAGTGAGCCTCCTGGTTTTATTTGGCATCCTGTCCCTTCAGGAGGGACCTGATGCAACGGTGCACCTGGCACTGTCGTAAACTATAATCTGTCCCGTCTCTACAGCGGAGCTCTATATGACACATCCTGGATTTCTTCGTGTCCCTGTCCGTATGCCATAACTCCTAGTACCCTACAGGGAGCACTGGATGAACCAATTTTTATTCATTTCTGCCATCACTCCCTAAAGGGTACCAAAAGCTTTATAAGTTCAAATGTATGTTTGAAGCATTAAACTGATGCTCCTGACGTCTTCTAGGGAGCCGAGGAATATGTAACGCATTAAAGCGATAAAAACTAGTCTGCACGTCATTCGCTAGGTCATTCGAGGCTAGGCGCCAAGTTGGCACGGTCGCCCGTGGCAAGTATGGGGTGACCACGTATTATGAGAACGCCCGAGGATCAGCGCGCTCATGACGAACGCCGACGAGAGCTGAAACGGGCAGGGGCGGCGCTAGCGGGGGGGTATGGGGGGGCTGGAGCCCCCCAGAATTCTCTCTGACCCCCCCCCCCCCCTATGCCACCCCAAGATCAAACATAGCCAAAAGATAATGCATGAGTTACCCGCCTTCCTACCCCCCCCCCCCCCCTGGACGAATTCACTTGTCGTTTGCACACCCCCCAGTGAAAAATTCCTGGCGCCGCCCCTGGAAACGGGAGTGCGTTCGTCAGCTCCGCTGTTCACGTATACCTTCATAAGCGTGGAATGGCCTCTATTCTTCTTTCTTCGTACGCGCCTGCAACGTGTTTTAAATCAGTGCCTAACATATTGTTACGAGGCATCGTGCATGAAACCCGCCGTTGGAGACGAACAGACAAAGAAGAAGCTGACACGCCGCGCGAGATGCTGGCAGCCTTTCAGTGGCACAGCGACTTGTAAATATTGTAAATATACTCGCTTCTGTCTCCCGTGTATTCGTCATCCCCGAACATTTCACTCAGAAGCGCTCCCACGGAACCAGCATTGTTTTAGGAAGGGAAATAAATTGGCGTACACAGCTGAAAACTATAAACGAAACCGTAATGGCACGTTGATGAGAAGTTAGAACAGCTTGATTCTGCGTTCACTCGGTCTCCACGCGACG
Source organism: Rhipicephalus appendiculatus (assembly GCA_030522465.1). Classification (NCBI taxonomy): domain Eukaryota; kingdom Metazoa; phylum Arthropoda; class Arachnida; order Ixodida; family Ixodidae; genus Rhipicephalus; species Rhipicephalus appendiculatus. The sequence goes on from JALIZH010032913.1 coordinate 2,452,003, forward strand.
TTGGCTACCCTTGTTTCTCATAGAGACAGAAGCAAAGAGAGTTGCCGAATTCTTTATAACGAAACCTGTACATACAGACAGGAACAAAATATACGGTTGTAAAATTACATAACATAACATGTTTACTACGGCACATATATGAGAAAGTTATTCCCTACGCTGTTGCGAGTTAGAAAACACCACCGCGCTCCGCCGGCGCATTGTGTCGCCTATATAGGAGCGCAGCGCGTTCGCTATAGCTCACAGCGGCCCAACGAGAGTCGAGGCAATAGGCCCGGCGCGTTGATCAAAAAATGATGCCGTTTACGACGAGTGGAATCCGATTACGGCGAAACATTTTTCTGCGCTCCCCCGGAGTCGCCCGCCGCCGCCGCTATTCAGCGGCCCTCGAAACGGCGCGTCGCCTGCTGCTGCGCCTAGGCTCCTTTCCCCACGCGGTAGTTGTTGCCGTTTTGCGCCGGTATCACATTGGCCGAAGTGACGCTGGAATGCGCTGGCTGCGGCGGATAGGGGAGCGCGGATTCGCGAGTCGGCGCGCAGCAGCAGAGCCACGGGCTGCAACGGCTGCAATAGGGAACGCAGCTATGCGATTTCTGTCCATTTGTGTCAGTCCCGCGCGGACTATTTGTAACTCTAAAGTTGCTCTCCTATAAAGCCTGGCTGCCGTTAATATAGGACCCAGGGCATCCTCTGAAACGGCAATTACATCCGTGGCTTGCGCTATCTTATTTGTTTGCAGAATTTGTGCCATCAAATAGTTCGAAAATAAATTAAGGTGAGAGAGGATAAAATTCGGCAATTCGCGTGAATTGTACTCGAGGTGTCTGGTGGCAGTATAAATACATAGGTACCGCACAGATGTCGCGCAGACGGACAAACGGCGAAACCACTAAAGCTCTTCATTACTGGTCGTAAAAGCATTTCAGATGAAGCAGGGAGCCGTATCGTGTAGACACAGCACATTGATATACATTATACGGAATCTGCGTTAAGCGTTTTTGTCTTCTCGCAGCTGTTAGCCTTCTGTTTTTGTCTATATTTAATGGATTATGAGAAGAAATCCTTCAATGCGACTTACCACTGCTCAAGGACGCGTCATTCTCGTTGCCAGAATAGTGAACTCCCATTCGTCGTGCCATTTCGAGCTGACTACCTCTACAAGAATAATGGCACAGCCGCACTCACAAAGAACTTCAACGCACACCACTGCGTAAGTTTTACTAAAATCGCCTTTTGTGGTCATGCCTCCAAAATGCTGGGATAGCGCATTGCGTACAAATTATTGCTCTGAAGTACAGCGAAGTAAGGAACGAATCGATTCACCTCCTCTATATAGTCGGCAAGGTCATTCTCTGCACAACTGGGTAGGCAAAAAGAAACAAACAAATAAACAAACAAATGAACGAACGAACAAGCAAAACGCGCTTAGAGGAGAAACAGTTCTCTCGAGAGGTTGTTCCGAAGTTGGATTCAAACTTTTGAAGTCACCGAGGAGCGGAACCGTTTTATCTCGCATAGGCAGCTACGGCGGCGTCCCTCGGCGACTTCGCGAGGTGCAGTCGGGGTCCGCATCTCCCGCGAGAAGCTTTAGGGAACAAATTTTTCACTCGCGACCTTAAAAGCGCGCGGGTGCCGTGACGAGAATAAACCAGCGGCTACGGCATGTGGGCCACCGCTTTATGTACATACGTAAGCGCAGGACGAAGTTGCAGCACCGAAGATTGCGGGACTAGTAACTAGCTCTCAGGAGAGTCGTTCTGCACTGAGCGCGGTCTCGACTGCGAACTGCGTTCTACGACGTACATTTTACGCGCGAATTCGTAGTAGCGGTCGAAATACGTAGACTTGAATACGTAGAATAAATGCGGCTCTAAAGAGGTCATCTAATTCTACGAAAACGATTTTTAACCGCGAAGCTGCTAAAGCTGGGCGTAAAACATAAGACCGAAAAAACTATCAACACAAACGGGTATGTTCTACAGAAATTGGGTAAAACCCCCAACTCACCGCCGGTCCACTAAAAATAAGGAAGCCAAAAGTTAGCTGAAGAAATGACTGTGAAGCGGCGGCGGCGAGCCGAAGACCCGGATTACGTACAATGAGAGGATAATAGGGAACGGGAAAGGCAACGGCGCCTGCAAGAAGACCCCGAAGCGATGAAAGTCCTACGCCAACGACGACGTGCCCGTAGTTCTACCAGAGGTGAGAACGCTCAGTTTCAGCGAGAGTTTCTGTCTCCGAAGTTTGTACATCCGTGTCGTGTCTGTGACTGTGTTTTAGATCGAACCTTTCAGCGCTGAGAATCAACGTAGAAACAACCTAGCATCACCTAGCTAAAGGTTTGCGACAACCTAGAAGCAACCAAATTAGACTTCAAAATCGTCCAGTTTCGTTGTTTCAAGCTTTGCGTGATTTAGTGCAAGCTTCGCCATTTTATAGAGAATCGTCGAGTAAACATGGAGTCAAATGTGTTGAAAATACGCGACCGCGGCGGTCACATTTTGGTAGAGGCGAAATCCAAGAGGCCTGTGTACTTATGTAGATTTAGGTCTATGTTGAACTCCAGGGGGTCAAAATTTCCGGAGCCCTCTTCTATGGCGTGCCTCATTATTGTATCACAGTTTTGACGCGCACAATCCCCAGATATTATTAAATGGTTTGAAAACTAAATGCGTAGAACACGATATAGAAACTGAGCATTACAGCCAGCGTCCACCGCTTCATCGATGCTCAGCCTGTGTGGATCTAACCGGAAGTACATCAATTACTTTAAGCTTAGTCTCTAACGGGAAGTACATGAATTAATCTTAACTCAGTCATCCTCAATTCTGATAACACCGCGGAACGCTTGCGCGGCTGTTGCGGTAAGCGTCTTCGTGCTGTGGATTCGGTGCTGCTTACCACCGTCAGACCTCAACGACAACGCAGCAACTAGACCGCTAACCAGCCCTGCAAAAAACTTATTTAAATAAGGTATGCGGTGTGTTTTACCAGGACGCAGACCGTACCTCACGGAGAAGAAACCTTTTTCCAGAAGGTGCCATGGCAGGTGTTCGTTTCGGATTAAGGAAATGTTTCTTTGTATATACTCACAGCAAAGCTTCGCGTCTAGCCACCAAGTATGGCCGCGGAGAGCACATTTTTTTTTTATCAAGAAGCATTTGGCGCTCACGGCTTTCCGAGTAACTAGACCTTTTATGATGTTTTATAATGCCAGAAAAATTCAATTTACGAATACATATGTGCACTTCGTCCAGGTTTACTTTTTGGCGTGATTTTGTTTCATGGACATCCTACACGAACGTAGGCGGGACTTTGTTAAATATAAGCTGTTACCTCCTGGCAACTTGTTTGTTCAGTTTTATGGTCTTCGGTTGATTACAGCCAAAAAAAAAAAAAAAAAAACAGCATTTTGCCACAGCTAAGCGTAACAAATGTGTCGTTCAGGTTTCAAAATGGCAGCGGCTTGGTTATCCTTCTCATGAATTATACCTTTAAAAAATGCTGGTCGCATTTATTTATGCCTTCTTGCTCATGTGGCTGCGTTCTGGCTTTCGTATGGGCAGAGTGTCGACGAAATTGACCCCAATAAACACGAGTGTAGCCGAGCTGTACCACATGAGATGAATAAAGGGTACGTGCCTTACCATCGGTGGTTTTCCACGCCGAAAATGGCATTGCTTGCATCAAATGCCAAGCTATTTAGAAACCATGGCACATAATTTACACGAAATCAACTTCAGTTTTGCTATGTAAGTATCTTCAAGGGGAGCTCGTTTGAGAGTGTAAGCTTTAGTATATTAATAATGTCCCTGGCCACGATTTCTTAACGCTCGTAGGCATTTATAATAAGAGTTGTTAATTTCTCCAAGCAGTCTGCCATTTTCCAGCATTACCTTTAATTGATTATAATGTTGGTCATTAAAACTGACTGGGTATTATTCATTTCTATACAATGAATGATGTCTACTATATCGACATTATTCACCCAAGTTGCTGATTCACGCCATGATGGTGCAGCTCTGGGTCCGTTTGACTCCTTTCTGTCCAGGGAACAGCGCCAAGCAGGAAGACCTTTTTGTTATAGCGATCTCTGCAGCCCGTGGATCCTCTTAAGATTTTCGAGCTGGCGTCTTTCTGAAGTTTGCGCGGCATCAGACGCCTAGGAAAAAAAATAACAGACAATAAAAGAAAGTTATGGTTTCGTGGATCGGGAATAACGCTCCGCACCAATGGCTTTGCCGCATAATAGACGTAAAAATAAGGAATCTCTAAAAGCCGGCACGAGTGAAGGGCGCCGCTCAGAAATGAATGAGCTCGGTGGGCTCCCCTTGCACCGACTAAAACCCACCGCTCTCTATTCGTTTCTCAACTTATTTATTTCTCTTCCCCTCCGAACGACAGGGAAACGTACCCATCCTTTTCTTCACGCGGAGGCGGCGGTGTAAAAAAACGGATTGCCGCCAGGTTTACAGCGCCGACGCGCGTAATCCGAAAGAAGAAAGCCGAGCACCGGAACCGCAGACCGCGAAGTATAAACGAACACCTTCCGCCTTTCTCCGCTTTTACGATCGGCGTTGGAAAAGAAAAAAAAGCGAGAGGAGGGATGCGACTTGAAGGTGGTGAGGGAGAGCACGCTTCACGCGGCGCGCTTCGCTGCCTTCTCGCGTAGGTCCGCCTGAGAAGGCCGCTTCACGGCAAAGCTCGCGCGTGCAGCAGCGTAAGAGCCGGCGCGGCACCTTTCCTCGAGTTCTTCCCTTTGAGGGGACCCCTTTACGGTATGCGCGCGGGTAACCGCCGAAGTGAGGCTCTATCGCCGTACCACTCGAAGCTTACGCGGCGGAAGTTATTAGAAGCAAATAAACTTCATGAAGGCGACCCCCAAACTTCGCTTGGTGTTCTCAATAAAGGTCCGTGCCGGTAGTTTCAGCCACATTTCGTAGAAGTATCTTGAATAAAATTTCGTTTGCAAGAAACCGCGCTTACTGCTGCCAGTACGTTACTAAGTGCTGAAGTCATCAAACGCAAACGCGAAAATTAACCAGCGTCGGTGTGCCTCGGTGATGCAAACATGAGTGATCCTCATCATGAGATGAGGATCACCAATTGATGAGGAGCACGCACACACCAAGATGAGGATCACCAAGGCCACCAATTTTCGTGACGTCACATACCATGACGTCATATGATGGCGTTATCACATGACACCGTCGCTTGGTCAATGGTGGGCTGATCACGGAGGCAGTGAAAAACCAGATGAGGTGCAGAAACCTTTCGGAGAGGGGTGAGGGAGGATCAACACATTGACTGAGAGCAAAGAGAAGAGGGCCTTCACGTTCGAGTCTTGTTAGGCGAATGCATAACGGAATTTGCGAGTTTCTTTCATATTCCTTCACTTCGAGTCGTCGATTGCAAGGAGTTTTATAAAAGCGATGCTTTTGCATCGTGGTCAACTCGAAATTAGGGGCTGTATATTGCAGCGGTTCATTTACCTTCCCGTTCCTGTTGTCCCATCGCACAGAGTGAAGATTAACAACTTAAAACGCCCGCACAGGGGTGCGTGAGACAATGGTGTGAAGTAATGACAAGGTGGAATATATTGCACAAATCAAGGTGACCTGTTCAACGAGGAGTTGCTACGTTCTGGTCCAAATATGTCAGAATACTGTAGATATTAACGCGATGGCGTTAAAGAGCTCGTTTCGCAGAAATTCCGGCGTCGGTGTCGGCGCCGGTGTCGCTGTCGGCGTCGGCGTCGTTGGTTGTGAGCGAAAAGTCATCATGTTGTCCGTGACCGAAAAATCGAGAAAGATGCAAACAAAATAAATAATAATTTCCGGGTCCGAGTGAGGATCGAACCCGGGCCGTCTGCGTGGCAAGCAGGTGTTCTACCACACAGCCACGACTCTGCTTGGTAACACAGTGAAAATAACTTTCTCTGCTTGGAAATGCAGTGAAAATAACTTTCATGCATCGCAAACGCAAGCGTCCTTTATATAGGCGTCGCAATATAACATGTAATCTCCCAGGAATATTGCGCGGTACAAGTGTACATTGCCCTCGGGCGTCACAATATGTGACTATCATAACGATTTCGTAGTTTAAAGCCGGCCACCCACTACAAACGGCACACACCTTACTGCGCGTATTCCCTTAACAACACGTAGTTCCCCAATCAAAGGTCCCCCCAATTTTTTAACGAAATCAACAAGTGCTAAATACACATACAAACGTCACAGACGCTGTGACATCTGTGTATGTACTTTTCTTTGTTGCTGCATCCATGTATTACTACATTATGTAGTCGAGCAAGGGCCAAATAACTCAACTTGTACTCCTGCAGCAACTTTTCCTCCCGTTTCTCACGCCTGCGTGCACTATCAATACAGTTTTGGGCTCTATAAAGGTTGATTCATCACCTCATACAGTGGGCACGTCCCTTCTTTTCTTTTCTAATTTATTTGACGAGTATTTCTACATATGTCTGTTTCTGACTGTGTTGTGGCCAACTAAACCAGTCACCTCATTCGTGATTTGTATGGTTTATTTAAAGTCATACTGACCTGCAGATTGTTATCGCCGTGGATAGAAATATTAAAAAAAGAAACATTGCCATTTCAGTACGAGTGTTATTTTCTTAGCCTACTTTTTATTATTGAAGTTCACGCAATGTTTGTGTTCCTGAAGGACGGTAAAACTATCGCTTCAATTCTTTTTTTCCTTCAATAGAATGAACGAATGGATTGAAAAAAGAACACGTCATGTGACCCTTCCTTCGAGTGCTCGTTGAGTACACTGAAAAAAAAGTTCTGGACAAAAAGTTCAGTAAAAAGTTGAGAATTGAACCTCGCCAAGAACGGGATTAAGGATTGAACGCATTTTCCGCCAAATTCTCAACTCGGCTACGGGAACTAGTCTAGAGATAAAAAGAATAATCGTGGTTGATGAGGCTAGCATTTTCGAGTGACCACTGCCCGCGAGCTCCCCCATCTATGCCATTTTCTCCGAGAAGTGAGCACCACGAAAAAAGAAACAAAGTAACGACGCACATTAGGAAACTGCAGCGAAAGCTCTACTCTAACTCTCGTCAAAAGTGCTGCCCTCGGCGTTTCCCGCATTTGCATCCGGGCAGCTCCACGCAAATCTCTTTTCAAATGGCGTCCGATTTGCGAAATGTTTCGCTTAGTGGGCACAGCGCAAAAGATTTTTCCTGAGCCTTGGTTTTCCTTTTCTTTTTTCCCCATTTCTTCACGCTCGCTCATTCGCCGAGCTCTTGGACGTGGTGCTTCCCAAATCCGATATTTTCTTTTATATATAGCTGATTAATAGTCGTGCTACTTGAAGAAGAGAAAATACGACAAAATCTGCGACGCGAAACCACCGTGAAACGTGTCTCTTAAACTTGCCGAAAGCGGCGGTGACGATACTCGACTTTTCTTGGAAACTTTTGCAGAAAATTTTAGCCGTCCTTTCAGGATTATGGCTGATCAAAACAAGACAAAAAGCCACACCGAATTTGTTTCTCCAGAACTTTCTCTTAGATGGCGTCAGTTCAGGTTCCCAAATTTCTGACAGACAAGCTGTATTGATTTCTTTCTGCTTGATGAAGGATGAATTAATGCTGTACATACATCATGGGACTAAAAGATTCTCTTAAAAAAAATGTGCATTTAAAAAAAATGCTGCATTTGGTATGAGATACTTGCGATAGTACATGCTAAGTGCACGCACACAGCAAGCATAGCAAATATTAGGTATACATTATTTGTTTTTTACTTCCCCTTTCTTTCCTCTACCTTTCCTCTATGTTTTTCCCTTCTCGTAGGGGCAGGCAGGCGTTGTACCTCTTTAGGTGGCAGTTGTCAGCCTGTTCCCTCCCTATTTCCTCTGTGTCCCTGTTTTTTTTTTCTGTTTTTTTTTTTGTATCCGAGAGAATAAAATTCTAAAATATGTATGGGAGTACTTGCGTTGCTCGGTAGAACAAAACTTGTAGAGAACATAAGAACGCCTGCGCCATTGACAACTTCTCGGACGTAAATCGCAAGTACTCTAATAAAAGCAATATTTCGTCGAATACAGGCGCTTCGATGTTAACGTTATTAAACGTTTCGTTGCGGCACACAACAACGACAACCTTTCTTGTACGCAAGGCCGCGAGCCTTCTGAAGCACTTGAGAAGTGGAAGCGAATCCCTTGGCCCGATTTTCAACGAACAGTGGAAGGTGCGCGAAAGGCTTCGCGACATTGAGTCCTGCCGGGCATTGAAGGAAAAACAATTTATTTCTTTTTCTCCGCCCCTCGAAAGTTTACTTTGATCGATGACTTCGAGTGTCAGACACAGCGGACAGAAGCTGCCCCACTTTTGGGAGAATAAGTTCGGCGTGGGCGAAGCAAAAGCAATGCGAAACGTTAAAAAAGAAAATAGGTCGTGCTGGTTCCAGAGAACATCAAGCAATTACAAGTGCTGTGGCGTGCGGGTGAATGCAAGTGCACGAGACATCCACCGCGCAAAGTGTAAATATCGCTGATAAGCGCACCTTGCTAAATAAAGAAGGTGCTTTCTTGATTAACATAACCGACAACCGAAGAGTCAAGCTCCAAGAACAATTGCTGGGTTGCTATGCGCCACAGCTATGACTATGAGGCACGCTGTAGTGGAGGGCTCCGAAAATTTTTGACCACCTGGAATTATTTAACAAGCACCTAAATCTAAATATATACACGGCTTTCTAGCATTTTCCCCTTCATAGAAAATATGACCGCCGCGGCAGGGATCGAACCCACAACCTATTGGTCAGCAGTCTAGCACCATAACCACTGTACCACCGCGGCAGCCATCAAGCTCAAGGATCACGCGGATTGTGTATAACAGGCTATTAGCGTTATGACTGACGTATTTCCGTACCAGGCCGTATACCTCCTGCTAAACGTATTAAGGGAGACGTTCGACGCTAAAAACGCATTTATAAACTACGCAAAAACGAGCACACACGTTAAAGAAGCTAGTCATTGTAGTTCTCCGGCGCGCGGTAAGGCTTAAAGGGACCCTGAAACGGTTATTTGAAGCTTTGTCAGCGTTTAGGCTAGAGCATCATCGAACCATTGGCACCAAAAATTTCGCTACACGCCGTGTACCAAGGCGGCTACGGCCAATTATATCATACCCTCCTTCTTACCCCTGCCTTGCCTCCTCAACTCATGAGACACGCTGGCATCGCTGGCGATCGCAGAGCTCACGTGAGCACACGGCGATTTGAGATTCGCCCAGCCATGACCTCCGAGATTGCACGCCGACAGGTTGCGTGCAATTTCGGAGGCCATAGCCCAGTGCGCCCGGCAGCACTCACGCCGTCTGGCAACAGAGACATTGCGGAGTGGTTGATATCTGCTCCGACAGGTGCCGCCACCCTACCAGCCAATTTTTCGTGCGCACACACCGCAGCCAATCAGATCGTGCGCAGAATGCGTGTCATACTCGGGAGGGGCGGTTCAAAACGCGTTGGGCTGAGCCGCAGTGATCTGCAGCGATTCGCAGCTTTATAGCGTTGTAATCAATTACACAGTGTACGCAGAGAGCTTAAATTAGTCTGTAAATGAGCCTTAGGACTTGCTCTACTGGCTCAATGTGTTTGTACAAAATCGTCAAAACCGTTTCAGGGTCCCTTTAAGTCAATTTTTCTTGGCGCTGCTTTATAATATAGCGAAATAAGCGCGCAGTGTCGCATTTAGTCTGCCGTGGTGGTATAGCACGGTTACGGCGCTCGGCTACTGACCCCAATGTCGCGGGTTCGATCCCGGCCGCGGCGACAGCATTTTGATGGAGGCGAAATGCTAGAGGCCCATTTTAGAGGCCGTACTAGAGGTCAGTGCACGTTAAAGTACACCAGTTGGTCGAAATTTCCCGGAACCCTCCATTGCCGCATGCCTCGTAATCATATCGTGGTTTCGGCACGTAAAGCCCCATGTATTATTGTTATTACATCGCAGTTCGTGGCATGGTACGCGAAATATGCAAAATTAACGACTCTTAGGTTAGATGTGTTCCTTTGTGTTCCTGCATCGTCGTGTTATTGGCGCCAAGTTTACTATTCATGCTGAGTTAGCAAGAAGTTCGCTTGTATGCCAACGTGGGTACATCAAACGATATCTAATTCTGTTATGCTAACAGTGGTGTGACAAGGCTAAAGAAGAAGGGAAAGAAAACAAGGTAGAAAGGAAAGCGTACGTGAAGAGCTGATTGTAATTTCCATGCATGACAGACAGGTACAGACACAGACAGAGAGGTATACATGTACACACACACGCAGACGCGCAAGCACAGGCAAAGTCACGCACACATACACGCGCACAACGCGCGCACGCGCAGCCAATCCCGTTCGTGCGAAAGAGAAAGAGAGAGAGACCGACGGGCATGCGCATGAAGAAGCGGCAACGTCTGGGATCGCAACCAAGGCAGTTTCCTTTCGTCAAATTACACGCAAAGAGAACGCCACATCGTGCCCCTCCCACCAGCAAGCGTTTTGTGTCAGCGGGGATTTCAGCCGTGGTCGCATTTTCCCATTCGTTTCCTGCACCCACCGCGACGCCGCGGTCTGGACCATTTCGGCTTCGTGCTTTCTGTCCGCGAGACGGCACGCTATCAGAATGTTCATCTCGCATTCATCTCGTTCATGCTGGGAAACCATTCAGACGGAACACACGTGCTGAATGAAAAACGTGCATACAGACGGCTCGTATATGCGATACTTTTCGTCTCCGCAGAGGTAAAGCAAGAGCGAATAGGCGAGTCAGACAGAAAAAGACGTCGCGAGATAGAACTGAACGGCGAACTAATGTCACAACCGCTTTCAGTTTTCAATTTCGATTACCGCTGCAGATGACGTGGAACGCCCTAGACTGCCGCGGAAAGTGAAAATGCCAGATGTACGTAAAATACCGCAATGAAGCGAAACATCAAGCTTTCAATCAGAGAACAGAAATCATTCATGAATACAGAAAAAGAGACATTGCTGTGTAATAGAAGGCAGCTAACGTTTTCTGGTCCTTATCTTCTGGGACTAACATCACGAAACCAGCAGGTATGGTAGCGGTGGATATGTTCACTTGCGAACTTCAAGGAAAAGAGAGAAAAAAAAGAAACAACGGAAATGAAGGAAACATCGCAGAAAGAGCACGCAGAGCGTCGCTTTTCAGCTGAAATGTCAAAAAAAAAAAAAACACTGCGTCGTGATGCTTTATCATTCCCAACGCAGGCTCGGCTTTTTTTTTTCTTTCTTCCTTCTACCTGTTTCGCACTGCTGGTGAAAAGGAGAGAGAATTCAATTCTAGAAGTAATAACGTATTACTTTCTATACGTTACAAAACGGCGCATGAACGACATACTGTTGGGGATAACGGCGCAAAAAAGAGGCGCGCCGCGAGACGTCCAAATGAAATGGCAGCGCTACAGTTCTGCGTTGAGCACTATCTAGGAAGAGTACAAAAGGAGCTAGAGAATGAAAATTCTAGCGCTGATTTTGTTGCACTTGGTACTTTCAGTGTTTGCAAAGTTTACAGGTGTCGCCAAACTAAATTCCACGAACTTGCCAGAGGACCGGCGAAATTTTGAGATTTTCTCTGGTGATTTGATTTGTTTGTGGGCTTGCTGATAAGTATTCTGTCATGTCTTTGGCCGAGCACGCATTTTTGAAGCATGCTTCAGGACAAAAGTGGAATCACGGTGTACTTTTTAATAAACTGGAATGATTCCGAATTGGATCATCTCAAACACAGAACATAAAACGTGCTTGCAGCTACGAATTATTAAGGAATGCCAATAGAATTTAGTGTCAAAAATATTCAGGAGGGGGGGAGGGGGGAGCACGGACTAACTGTGCATGAAAGCACGAATTCCTCCCTTTCTCCACAGTCACTACCGTGACTTTTTTCCTGAGTTATCACTTGAGAAGTGATCGACGTTGGGCCTGTTGGTTTGAGAGCTTATCACTTGAGAGTTTTACAACACAATGCTCTTAAAAGAGCACAGATAAAGTAAAGAAGCGCCGAAGAATCAAGTTTATTTAAAATGCCATGACGCAGTTAGCTATTTATGGTAGAGTATTATTAGAACATGCTGTCGCTAATGAATATACTTTAATAATTAGGTGTTAATGTTAAAATGGTAATTACATAAAAATCACGCGTATTAATGTAAGCGCGGAGAAGTGAACAATACAAATAAAAATAATTTTTTTTTCTAACAAAAAGAATGGGGTGCATACGGTAGCATTCGCTGAGAGAGTTTGTAGCAGATAGGGCGATAGAGCTGGTGGAAGAGAGCGATAAAGTTGATGCGGCAAGTTGCCGAGGCCTCGCGCTCCACGTTCCGGCACCGCGTTTATGCGTAATAACGCGGTATGTACTGCTCTGCGTAAGTGGCCGGGAAGGTAGCGCCGTAAAGTTGCAAGTACCGCGACACGCTCGATGCCGTAAATGCGTGCCCGAGACATCGGGCCGCGAACAAAGATCGCGTCGACACACCATGTACGCGTTCGATGTGCAGGATATTCATCGGCCACTGGTGAACCCCACTCGGGCCACCATAATTGAGTCTACACGTGCGCGGGGCCCACGCGCCTTCCGTTCCGTCGAGGAGCGCTTCGTGTGGAAGCAGCAGCAGCAGCAGTCAGAAGCGATAAGGTAGCGTTCTGGCCACGCAGCCTCTACAACAGCGGCGATACTTTAAAGAAGTGAAGTAAGAAGGTGGGGGGCGAAAGAAAGTTCGATGCTGCCGGCGGCACCGTTGCCCGCGCTCGGACTATTAGCGCCCCGAAAGCGGCACACATGGCTTCGCTTATCGCCGAAGGGGCCGGCCAGACAAAAGGGAAACAAGGCGGGTCATATCGACAACGTTTTCGCCGTCTTCATTGTGCTCGTGGGAGCGGCGTCGCGATCTCTCCTCTCCTCTTTCGCTTCTTGCTTGTCTCAACCTTTTCTCTCGTTCTCTTGCGTATTCCTCGAGTCCGGTGGTGCGCGATAAAAATGGAACGCTTGAATACGAAATCAATGGCGTTGAAGGGAGCAGCGGTGTGCAGGGAGAAGGGAAGGGGGTGGAACGAGGCTGGTTTCGGCGTGTTCGTGCCCTCTCATCGATGTGTAACTGGGCGGAAAAGAACGGCGTCGTCGACATCCACCGCCGCTACCGGCTTCACTGGTCCTTTGTTCTTCTTCACATCGGTTGCACTCGTCTTGTTCGCGCAGCGCGCGGGATGGGGACGATAGGTTCGAAAAACGTGCCATTTAACGACAAAATATGAGCTTTAATGTAAAAATCCGCGACTTCGGTCGTGCGATTGCGAAAAAACCGCCAGGCCTGCGAGGAACGCGCAGCACAGTCACAGCGAAAGCTGGAAGAGCAGCCTTTCTACAGCCTTTTTTAAACACTCTTGGGGCAACTACTGCCAGCGCACTTACGTGGTACCCACTACGCCATAAATCATTATAATTTTTCTGTAGTGGGGAAGCGTCTACTATGCCAATATTCTTCATTCTACGGAAAAGCGCGGTACCCGCTACGCACTTGTAACTTGCATTATGTGCACTTTGTTGATTCTGTGGCTGACAACAGTGAAGAATTATGCCATTTTGTAATGGGTTGGAGCATTGAACGACCCACTCGTACACACAATTCGTATTGTGTGACGCCTGGTTGTTACTTTACTGTTCTAAAACGCTTTACAACACACGTTAACGCGATTTCTTGCCCGACATGTAGCCTGCATAGGATCAGTTTGCACCGCACTTTCAAGCAGTGGCGTAGCTCAGTGGTAGAGTGCTGGGCTGCCACGCAGAGGACCCGGGTTCGATTCTCAATCTGTCATAGGTGTTTTTTATTTATTTAGTTTTTTTCTTATTTCGTGCGATATTGGTTACGGACACCGGCGGCGGCGGACAACTACGGCGCAGGAACGACCCTTGTTGTGATCTCATAACAGCTTTCGCTGTAGAAATCGAACGCAATATTTAGTCTGTTTGTTTTTGAAGTCGTCGAAGCCACGGAGGTGTGACAAAATGCGACACGTCGTAGCATACGCGCGAGGTTACGTTCCGCTCTTGAGCTGTGCGCCTCCAATGATCGTCACGGATCTGCCGAACAGCAAGACATATATAGTTGGCCAGAATAACACACAGATCAAAGCAAAAAGCAAAAGAAAAGTGAGAAATTGGGGCAGCTACGAACTAGTGCATGGTGTGAAGACAGAGGAAGCAGCGGAGCAGGTGGCGTTGGCCCTCCTCCTTTGTGTCACCCGCACTTCACTTTCCCACCCCTTCCTACACTATTTCCTAAGGCTAGTTTCCTGTTTTAGCTTCTCACCTCCTCCTTTCCATCTTCCTCACCCTCACTTCTCGTTTTACATACTTTGCTTTGCTATATATACTTTGCTATACTACAAATGACTAAGGCTTGCTCATTTTCAATCTTTTTTTTGTGTTTCTTTCTATCTATTTCTCAGTGTATTTCTTTCTCTGTCTTTTTGTCTTTATCAAAAGGACGACACAAGCGCTTGTGTGGTCCTTTTGTGTTTCGTGTATGTGTCTTAACCCGGTGTGCGCTGCCGTTTATCGTAAATATGACCAACCAACTAGCCCACAAGTACATTTTAAGCAAGTTTATCTTTATCGCTCTTTCTTCCCTTTCTTTCTCTCTTTCTCTTTCGTTCTTTCCCCCCCTCTCTCTCTCTCTCTGTACTTGTTCCCTCGCCTTCCATCGTTTTCTTTCTCTCTATTCCTCTCTTTATTTCTCTTTCTCCCTCTGTGTACTAGTTCTTTAGCCTTCTATCTTTATCTCTCCTTTTTCTTTCTATTTCCCTCTATCTTTAAACCTTTCTTTCTCTCTGTACTCGCTTTTCTCACCTATCAGATATGCTATGCTTGACATCGCGCCGAGGAGATGTGTGGCCGCATCGCGATGACCCTCCCTTCGCGCGGCTAGTATAGTCGTCCGCCGGGTAATCAAATAAAGTCTTTTTCTATCTCTCTCTACCATCTCCCCTCCTTCTTTCCCTCGTGCTGACCCTCACTTCCCCTTTCCGACCCGTTGCTGTACTATACTATACGTGGATATGCTATGATTCATCCTCTTTCCCTTCTCCTCCCTCTCACCTTCACTTCACTTTCCCACCAGTAGCACATTCATATGGTTCCCTACAAATGCTTGTACTCTGTAGTGGAGCTTGCCCAATTCCTGGGGCGCACACCCGCCAACTGGTTTTTCGAGTCCACAGATTACACCTTACGCCCGGCTTTAACAGCACAGCTGTTAAAAGGTCTCTTGCGGTTTAGACGCACCGTAATCTGCACAGCGCAATTTAGACAGCATGTACGTGTCTCAATCATCCGAGAAATACTTGATAACATGATTACGTCACGAGGACATGAAGTGGCATTCACATTACAGTCGCTCAAATATTTATCTAACACGCACGAGCGGCGACCTCCCTGTCTTAACAGCTCCATATAAAGGAGCCAAGTTGCAAAATTGGTAAGGTTATAGTGAGCCCAGCTGAGTCCATCATACCCTCACTCTTGTTGCAACTTGGCTCCTTCATATGGCGCTGTTTCGACGGAAAGATCACCGCTCGTACAAGCTACAGTTAAAGATATGAGCTATTGCTGTACCTTTAAATACAGCTTTGTATTGGATGTACTGGTTCATCATTGCCAACTTTGAACGCTTCACTCTCGATGTTTTTCTTTATAAATCTTAGAGCACGCCGCAATGAAGAATTCTGAAATTAGCATAAAATCGGATTTATAAACAACAGTACACTGTGAAGGCGATAAATTTGTCGTGTGTGTGGAGTGACGTTCATGCTTATGTACAGGTTTATTAACATTAGTGTTCTTATTATTGTTACTAGTTTGTTCGGGCAAAATAAGCAGTGTACAGGAACGTCGTTTAAATAATAAAACAGAAAACTCCGAATAACGCCAGAAAGTGCCGAAGGGTTCGCACTTTAATTGCGTTGAGCGAGTGAAAAGAAATCAATAACAAACGTTAACTAAAAAAACGTTCTCCGTATCCCCCTCCCTCTCCCTCAAAGGGGTATTCACCATTGAGGGGTATTCACCATTGTTACCAGACTACTCTGGGGGGCTTGTACCGCACGTGTCAGCGGCTGCTGACGACGAAACCACCAACGCGCTGCCGCTCTCTGCCGAAGCAAGTGCAACAATGTGGCCAAACACCTGCGCGAAATGGTGCCGTATCCCCCACCGCGGAGGGATAGTTTGACCTGTCGGGGAAAAGGTCCCCGTCTCCTCCGAGTAGGCACGGGGATCGCGCCTACTCGCTAATCCGTGAGACGTCTTTGTCACGTGATCCGCAATCCTTGCTTCTCCCCCTAGGATTTATCCTCCGTGTGAATACCCCTCAAGGACCAGCAGAACCCAGTGGAAATAGCCAGGGCTGTATGGCTCAGCCAACGGAATAAGGATTCCATCACCCTTGCTCTAATTCCTTTTCCATTTTTCCTCTTAATAAAAAATGTTTTCATCATCAGCATCACCCCCACAATTAGCGTGTCCACCCCCACAGAATCCTACATCCCATCCATAGAATCTTACATAAACTGTATAGACGAATTACAGCTTATAATTACAGCGTATAGACTAAACTACCTTTAATTAAAGGCTACCTTTTATTACAGACAGGCTTTTCTACCTCGTCTTTTCGCGCTGCAGAAGCGACGAATAAATAACGCGGGCAGCAATAAAGGCGGCATTACCGTTAATGTCCAGAAAACTCTACAACCTTGTCTCACATCTTGACAGGTCCGAGCGAAATGTAATCGAGCTCTCTCAAAAACCGGCTCAGTGTTAGTTGATTCCAAAACCAACCTTACCGGATGCCTGGCTGCTCGGTAAATGGGGGAGAAAAAAAAAAGAAGCGCTAATCGAGAACCGGAAGACATCGATCCTCTTCGAACGAAGGCGGAAGCAAAAAGGCGGAAGCAAAAGAAAAGCCCGGGGCGGGCAGGTTTCGGAGGAGACGCGATGCGAGGGTTGATGGAGGGAGGGGCGGTCTTCCTTTCAACACGAGCCGCCTTTGTCTTTGCCTAGTGTCGCAAGTACAAAACGTGTTCCGTAATTAGCGTCTAAGAGATAAATAGGGCTTCTTGTGGCCTCGAGGTGCCGGTCGATCAAAGTACACCGCAGGGTGGATGGAAGTTGAAAGTGGAAGCGAGGAATGGTAGAGAGACGTAGAGAGGGGAAGTTGAAAATTCGATTCTCGTACATCCGGCTGCTTCAATTAAAAGCTCGACATTTACCGTTACGCTACGCAGCCTGCTCGCGTAGGTTCCGGGTCACGTGTAGCCTTCTGCCCGCTGTGTGTTTGAATATATGCTGGGTCGCTGCAACGTAATCGAAGAAGTTAGCATCGAAGGCTAATTCAATGGAGAACTTGTGCGAGTGGTTGAGGCCCGAGAGATAGAGCGGTGAAGGGGTGATGAACTCAGTACTTTGTCTTTGTAGCGGTCCTCAAAAAAGCTAGTGCTACATTTTTTAAAGAAGCGTGTTTTTCTTTCTCGTTTTTATTGGTGCTGTTTTGTGAAGATTCTCTTCGGGAAAATGATTCGCAATACTTCTTTAACCGATTAATCGTGAAGTTGAAGAGCCCAATCTTCCGATTAATTCTGACCATCATAAAGCGCGTCGTCGTATAGCGTATGGAGATGAGAGCCTTGCCCTTCGGACGGCATTATGAGCCGCATATGACAAGTCTCTTACCGGAGATATCTCAGTATCGCGGCCTCGAGTGCCTGCGATGTGCACTGCTACAAAGACGTTGCCGTATTTCTTGTCAAATATATTTGTCGAAGAGATCGTAGTTTGAGCTAAGGAAAGACGCTATTTTTCTAACGCGCAAGGGAATGCTGCATGCATAGGGAGGGAGAGGGTGGAGAGTGTTTAGCTGAGTAAAAGAGATAGAAGAGGGTAGAAATAAGATGGTTGGCCTACTTCTTGAGATGGGTATACCCCCCACATTTCGCAGCACCAGGATCAAGGTACCCCAATTGCCATATAGGCAATACCGGTGGGTGCCCAGCGGCACTATAAGAATCGAAATTCTCTTGCCAGGAGGCAGGGGCGCTTTGCTACTTCACGACTGCTGTGGTCACTTGACATTCGTCAGCCTATCAGACCTGTTTGCGAGGAGCTCGATAATGAACGCTTCTTTGTGTGCACGTGTCTGCGGAAGGTGCTAACTTCTCGTCGCCTCCACATATACAGTCTCCCCTTTCCCCTTCTCCAGTGCATGGTATCCAATTCGGCTACCCCTGCGTTTACCTTGTGATACATCTCTCTCTCTCTCTCTCTCAGGTTGATTTAGCACGAAAATAATGTGCTTCTGACAGTATGACTCTGACCGCTGCAACCATGCAGTGATTCAATGGGCAGATCGACGGCCGCATTATCATAGCCCTTTCACACTTGCGCACTTTAAGGCCCCCCCCTGCCTTCTCCCTTTCAGTTTGCTTCCTTCCTTCCTACGTAGAGGAGAGTACACTTTGTATCCGTGCTTTTTCTTCACTGAAAGCGATATGGCAAGTTGGGTAAGGCAAGGTATACTGAAATCAGAATGGGGGAGTTGTAAGTGACCCGTCATACGCCAACATTCAAAGATAAAAATCCCGCTTTTGTTTCGTCCAGACAAGATAAATAAAAGAAAACTTTTTCCACCGAACATTGTTCGTGTGAAGTTCTTGTCGTTTCGGCCACCGAAATACCACCGTCGTGGAACGTAGGCATGCGTGTACGTCATACGTTTTCTTTGAGCAACGTCTCTTTCAAAGTCACCGTGCTAAAGAGGCTTAGAAAACTAAGACAGAACAGCGTACCATCACGAATTTCTACGCCGCACCAGCATGCCAGGAAGCAAAAGGTTTCAAAATTTTTTTTAAGTTTTTTTTTTTTTTTTGCACTCAGCCAGGTTGGTATATCCGTAGAGAGAAAAGAATAGGTTCCGGTCATTGACCGCAAACAAACACCCGTGGACAACGCTCGCAAACAAATTTGAGTGCACGAGCCAAAATATCGCGTGTCTCTTTCCGAGAAGAGGTCGCTTCAAGTTCAAGACGTCTTTGGCATCGCAGAAGCCGCCTCTTCTATTGATCGGACACTGATACTGGACTTATTCAGCTAGATGGGCTTTTTAATCTTTCTGCTAGCCTCCCAACCCGGAAACGCTCGCCTTTGTTTGTTTATCGCAATGTTAGAGCGGTTCTTTTTTCTCCGTAGATCTCGTGTCAAACATGTATGCGGGAAAAATAAATGCAGGGGAAGGAGAAGAGGTGGGCGAGGAGCGTTATCGAATGCCCCGGCGCCCACGATGTGCGTGAGCAAAAGACCCTCTTCTTGCATTCTTCCTTCAGAACCTTATCTGTCTTCCACTCCGTTCAGTAAGCATATCCCTCGCTCTGTTCCGCGAACTGTCCCCGCCTACGTAGCGGAGGTAGACTTGGGGACGAGCGGCTGTCGCGTGGCGTATCAGATATCTCTCCACCGCTACGCGCTATGCACAAATAACCCAGATCACGTTGCTTTATGCGTCAGACTCGGAAGCTCCTCTGGTCTTGGATGACATTTCTTCTGGCTATTGGGGGAAGCGTGACTTGGTAGTGAAAGTGGGTGGTAAGTTTCCTTTGTCAATCAAGTAATCGATCAATCAATCAGTCGATCAGTCAGTCAATCAATCAATCAATCAATCAATCAATCAATCAATCAATCAATCAATCAATCAATCAATCAATCAATCAATCAATCAATCAATCAATCAATCAATCAATCAATATATCAATCAATCAATCAATCAATCAATATATCAATCAATCAATTAATCAATCTGTCCATCACTTGCTTTACGCAACAGGCTCCACATTACTGCGTTAGGGATTACTTAGTGGCCATGACGTTGCGCTGTTCAGTTGCAGGCCGCGCGTTGTATCCCGATTAGATATCTCCAGTTTGTATTAATTCACCCACATTTCTGGTAAATAGGGCGCAGTTTTGGCACCTCCAGCCTCAGAATTTTAGGTTAATTTTCCATTAAGGCCTAGTTCATCACCCACGCACGTAAGGTCACAAAGCGAATAAATTATGCAGAAACGCCCAGAAAGGGATGCGTACACACGTTACTAAAAACAACATCTCTTAACTCGGACTTGCTGACTGTGTAAATAACTGCATGACGCCGTACCGTTTCGCGCTCAGCATAGACTCTGACAGCCGTGGAGAATGTGAGTGCATTTTAGATGCCAGACGAAGCAATGTTAGATGTTGCTAAACACTGACGACACTACATGCACAGAAGGCACTTTTCAAAACCTCTTGGCACAAATTTCTTTTATAACCCCTCAGAGCCACTCTCACAGTCTGCCTTTGAGGCTGTGAGACTGGTTGCGTCATTGTTTGTATCTCGGAGGAAACCGCTGACGATGTCGCAGCCGACGTGACCGACACTGTGGACATCGCTAAGGAGCGGTTATTGACAGAACGGTGGCGTCTGGTGCGACAGCTTACGACCATCTCAAATACGCCAGAAATCTGCGAAATTGGCTGATATGAGCGCAGAATTGACTTATTCCATGCACCCGACACAAAGTGTCACATAGGAAGTGTTAAGACGTCAGCGTGAGCTGGCACGAACCACAATACCAACATCCCCTACCGTGCCGCCGCGGTGGTGGTTATGGTACTTGACTATTAACACGAAGGTCGCGGGATCGCATCCCTGCCACGGCGGCCGCATTGCGATGGAGGCGGAATGCTAGAGGCCCGTGCGCTTAGATATAGCTGCATGTTAAAGAACCCCAGATGGTCAGAATTTCTGGAGC
The DNA here is from genome assembly GCA_030522465.1 of Rhipicephalus appendiculatus. Classification (NCBI taxonomy): domain Eukaryota; kingdom Metazoa; phylum Arthropoda; class Arachnida; order Ixodida; family Ixodidae; genus Rhipicephalus; species Rhipicephalus appendiculatus. The sequence goes on from JALIZH010032913.1 coordinate 2,472,879, forward strand.
CCTCCACTACGACGGCTCTTGACAAGCCATACAGTGGTTTTGGGACGTGAAATCTCGTTAATCATTATTCTTAACATCCCGTACATCCACGTTTGATGCAGAAATAGTTAGAACTCAACATACTTTTTTTCACCCTTCTAAACACAATACTCTATATACCACACATTTGCTGTAGCTTTCTTATTTAAGTGACGATCGAGGGGCTCCAGTATTCATAGCGAACGTCACTCGCGCTTTCGATTTCAATCAGGAACCGTAAAGCCCTCGGTGAGCCGACGTAAACTGCCAGTAAAGAACCCTTCGGATCCCGCGCAATGTGTTCGTCGTCGTCGTCCTCGCGAGGAGCCCTACAGAGCTGCTCGGGCTCGTGCGGCCAGCACCTTCGGTGGCGCGCAGAACTTCCGCTTCCAATCCTCGAGTTTCGACTGCGGTGGCGGCCGCGCACTCGGCGCCGGGGATTTGGAGGCCGACGCGGCTCAGGAAGCACCCTGATTGCTTCCACGATGAGCACGAGGCACCGGACTGGCGCTCCGTAAGCGCTCCGATTGAACGTGTATATGGGGCTTTACTTCGCACTGACTCGACGAGAATGAAGCTTGAAGGCAAAAAGAAAAAAAAAATCTTTCTAGGAAGTGTTTGGGAAGGAGCTCGCGGAAGGCGGGGCCGGTCGCAATTGCCAGTGCTTGGAAACATCGCGGTAGGAGAGTCACGTCATTTGAATGCAATGGTTCTACGCCTGAATGGTTTACGCAAACCTTGAAAAAGCACAGAATAAATGAAATTCAAAAGAAAAATGACGGTCACTTCATTCGTGAGATGAGCCATGTTTCAGCAAAATGGTTTTCCGGTAAAGCCTCTACCGTGACAGAAAAGTATTGTTGCAAAGGGGAGACGATACATGTTTAGAAACTAAGTTCAATGCACGCACCTTGTACTGTTCCTGAATTTCTTTGTTGGTTACCTGCCGTGGAAAGTTTATTATCGCAACAACGCTTACTATTGTCGGCTCGCGCTTTCTGCGAAACTTCTCATGAACCAGGTAAGATAACACTGGTTTGCCACAACTGCCGCTTTTCGGCGCTTTCTGTCAACCACGTGCCTCTGAATCCCTCGAACACTTTTCTCGTGTTTTCAGGGCGGGAATTGCAGTTACTGGAAAAAGCAACCACACAACCCAAGTAGGACGACGTGAATTTCCAACAGACTTTCAATACATGCATTCTACTGGAGCAGCCGGTCCGTACCAGTGGGCCTGCAGTTCTTTCTGCCTATTTGGGTGCAATGTCATCAGCATGTTTCCTGTCTGTACTCCCTTTCGTCGATGTAATTTCATCGTCAAGTTTTCTCTCTTCAGATCACTCACCTTATCATGAAGTCTTTCTGGTTAACCTCTCTGCCTTCTCCCTTTCTGTTTCCTTCCTTCCTTCCTTCCTTCCTTCCTTAAACAATCTCTTTCGTGTAGTATTGTCACAGCGGTACTATTTAAAGCTCTGCGCTTCCTCCAGGTTACCGTTCACAATTTTTGGAGCCTCGGCAGTAGTCTTTCAATGATATAATAATAATAATAATATCTGGGGTTTTACGTCCCAAAACCACCATATAATTATGAGAGACGCCGTAGTGGAGGGCTCCGGAAATTTTGACCATCTGGTGTTCTTTAACGTGCACTGACATCGCACAGCACACGGGCCTCTACCATTTCGCCTCCATCGAAATGCGACCGCCGCGGCCGGGATCGAACCCGCGACCTTTGGGTCAGCAGCCGAGCACTGTAGCCACTGTTCCACCGAGGCGGACCGTCTTTTAATGATCGCAGTGTAGGACGAGGAAGATATTGGCTGACAAACCTAGACTTGCGAAAGTGACCGAAGGTTGCTCAGGTCTAGCGCTATTTATGCTGTAACAAGGGGCCACACGCCATTCATAATTCAAAATGTTGCTTCTTACGAAGAAGGGACTTTAGGGAAACAGAACCACTTTTGTCCTCAACATTCAGGGCCTATGCGGGAAAAGAATTGTCGTGCGCGCGAGCTTATGAGCTCATCTTGTGCTTCAGTTCATCTTCAAACAATTTAGGTTGTATTAAGTGGCGCAAAACATGCCCCGAAAGTAAATAACAGAACTATGGTGGCTATGCACAACGGCGCAATGCACGATAAGATATGGTTATGATAACATCCTAGTGTCGAACGAAAGCTGATGTACTGATAGCGGCAGCAATGGATTAGGCAGATACACAAAGTAAGGCCCATAGTAATATTTGCCACTTAAATGGCAGACAAAATTCGCTTAATACTGGAATTAAACAGCACGTAACGCGGTCGCAGTCTGTCACGGATCTCCGGACATCGGTCGACGAGAAAGAATGGACGAGGCGGGAGCGTTAAGCACACACATTTTAATTGCACACGAAAGGAAAACGCACATTAGCCTTAGAATAAATGCAAACGCGAAAAAAGGTACACACTAAATAGGAACACCACAAATAAAGCTACAGACAGCAAACAACTAGAAAGTACGAAGCGTTTGTCGCTTGCGCAACTCACGGCGTCGAGTGCCGGTTCATGAGAAGGCGAGGCGTTGCGGGTGGCACTGGCGTTGGCGGCGGCGTCCAAGTCGGAGGCGCCGTCCTTCTCTGGCGAGGAACGCGAACTGGTGTTCTCGTAGACGCTGGGAGGCTCCGAGTTCAGTGACCTGCGCGTCGCAGGTACTTGCGCTGGCCCGTGTCTCCCAGGGACAGGATCTGGCTCCGACGGGGCCTACGGTGCGGTGCCGTAGGATGGGACGCTCGGAGCATAAGCCGATGGCGCTCCCTGGCCGCTGCGGGTCCTCGTGCTCGCCTTCCGGTCCTTTGGCCAGCCGGAGTCTACGGTGCGTTGCCGTCGAACGAGAGCTGGAGCGCCCGGAACACAGGCCGGCGACGCTAGTGTCCAGCTCACGCGCTCACGATGGAACACCCAGGGTCCCTCTGCCCACGTCACCTTCCTTTTTATATCTTCAACGTCGTTTTCCTCTTCTTCTAGTGTTGTGGTTCCACGTCATTCCATGCTATCATCTTCCTCTTCTTTTGCTTCATTTTCTTTGTCACCTGCTAAATGTGACACAGTCACACGCAAACAGATCTCATTCAACGACCGCGAACATTCCATGTCGAGTGTATCGCGGTGAGTAAGGACAGCAGCCGCAGCAACGCTACAGGCGAAAAGCGCCCTTCTATCTCTCCTTCACCATCCACGCGCACTTCTGCAAGTACCGGTGAACATAAAGTCAATATTCCATTGCAACATCCCGTCGCACGCTTTCCTCGCACCAACAGCGCACAGATGTTATCGCGTTTGTACTTGATGCGGAAGATTATGGCGACGGCAGTCATGGTGGTGGTCATTCGCGTGGTGTATTCCTCTTCGTCGCTAGCCAATCAAACATCGCCTGAATGCTGTGGATACCTTCAAGTTACGGCAACCTTTCCTGCGGGTCGGCTTCTTCACTCTACTACCCTTTATACAGAGAAGCCAGCTTCTGTTGCTCTCGTTTGCGCTGTTTTGTTTTGAAGCTGCACTAACCATCAGAAGCCAATACTATACTACACCTGCAAGCTTTAATTATAAAGTGATACCGAAAGGACTAAATGAAACCTGAGGCGCGCACCAGGACTGAATATGTGCTTCCTTTGCTGAGAATTGTTCAATTTTAGGGGCGAAGCTCCTTAGGGTGTGGGTCTGTCACTCCTCTGTAGTAATAGTAGTAGGTAGGTAGGTAGCCACGTGTAGTGGAATGTACCCACTCCACGTGATAAAGATGACGATGACGCAGTATATAGGAATGTACCCACTACACGTGATAAAGATGACGATAACGCAGTATAGTGGAATGTACCCACTACACGTGATAACGATGAAGTATAAGCGCGTTCCAGTATAGTGGAATGTACCCACTACACGTGATAACGATGACGCTGATGACCATCAAGTATAAGCGCGTTCCAGACCACAATTCTCTTTCTGCCATGGATGAAAACGATCGAGCTTCGCCCACTCATCATCACTCACTTCGTGGATATGGCGTGATTTTTTTTATAAATAACGGCATATGAATTCGGTCTCCAAATGTGACTAAAGAGTTGAAAGTACTTAAACAAACGCAGCGTTGACCCGTTGCAGCGCTCGGTCAAAGCGACCTTTATAAAGGTGGCGCTGGCTCGGTATTCATCATCGTTGTTGAATACAGATGCCTGAATATGTAAACCTACATGAAAAAAATATATCGGAAGCCCTCAGAGATAAAAAGGCGAATGATATTCATAGCAACAGTAATCGGAAGGTGGTTTACTACGAGCCTATCATTATGTTGTACACCGAGGAGTGCAGGAAGTTGTAGCAGGAAAATCAAAAGCTGTCGCGGAAGAGAGGGAGTTTTGTAAGGCTGTGAGCCACAGCTCCTTTGCTCTCTCGTAAAAATGCGAAGAATGTGCAAATCATAGCACACTTGGACTCCCGGGCGACCACGCTTAGAAAAAAGCTGGAATAATGCTGTCTGTGCTTAAAAAGCATATCGTACTCCAAAGAGGTCACTAAGACGTGGCCCCGGTATATAGTAGAGTAAACGTATTACTTGTGAATGGGGTTGCCTAAACGTAAATTAAGCGGGAATTCCCTGAACCGGAACTTTCCAAGATATGCGTAGCGTTATTTCGCGGTCGACGTGGTGTTCGCGCAGTTTTTGCAGTCTGGTTAAAGACGATATACACATGAAGCACATTTACACGAAATTGTCCTACTACCATTTCGTATACATGTTCGTATACAGTCTTCTGTTCCTTTTTTTAATGTATAGTACCTTGCTTTGCCTTTTGACTGGTTTCCGCTATTGGCTGTCAGGGTCAAGTTGGGTACAAAGATTATGGTGATAATTAATAATAATAATAATAATAATAATAATAATAATAATAATAATAATAATAATAATAATAATAATAATATTATTATTATTATTATTATTATTATTATTATTATTATTATTATTATTATTATTATTATTATTATTATTATTATTATTATTATCTGGGGTTTTACGCCCCAAAACCACGATATAGTTATCAGGGACGCCGCCCTGGAGGGCTTCAGGAAGTTTTGATCATCTGGTGTTCTTTAACGTGCACTGACATCGCACAGTACACGGGCCTCTAGCATTTCGCCTCCATCGAAATACGACCACCACGGCCTGGATCGAACGCGCGACTTTTGGGTCAGCAGCCGAGCACCCTAACCGCTACACCATCGCGGCGACAAGTTGGGTACAAAGAGATTTTTCGGATTCGCATGGAGGTCGTTGAGAGATTTGGTCCAAAAAAGCAGATGGCATTGATAATTACGTCGTATATGACACCAGAGTGAATCAAAACCTGAATGCGGAATTGTTCGAATCAAGTACAGATAGCTAATCATATGACTTTTTTCTATCGTCATCAAGTATAGTAAAGTTGGCATGTTGATTCAGCCAGGTAATTCACGATTGGCTGCCTAATTTAGTTTGAGCACTTCCGGACTAAGTGCCTTCGAATGAATCTTCATTTTCTTCTCTTGTAATAGGCGCTGTGGTCTGCTGTCTCCCCATTCTGGTTATTAACTGCTCTGCTGAAGTCTTCGGACACTACGTTTCAATCTTCTTTTGTTTGTACTCGAACTAAGACGCAAGATTTCCTCGCTTGCTAACATGCCGGAAAGAGCAAAGCTGCCCTGAGGGGGTGCCACACACCCAAGAGCCGAAAGCTCAAGCCTATTGACTCAGTGGGCCGCGACGTTATTAAGAAGCTGAGCGCCAGTATCAACATTCTGCCGAGACAAGCGCTCCTCTTGACAGCTGGCGACGTGGCAAGTTCAATGTGGGAATCAATAGGCTCCTCCAAAAGTAACGTAAGGTGGATGCTGAACTGTCTTGTACTCTTGTTGTCAGTCCCTTGAGATGAAATTGGAGTCTCTTTGTTGTTAGAGCTAACTTCGAAGTGACTGCGAAGCGCTGCTCAACAAATTAAAGACTGAACAGTGCGATAGGGGAGCTCCGATTTCTGACCCAAGCGCTCAGCACTTGTATAGATGTCAATAAACAGAAGACCCCGGAGATAGCGATCGTGTGGGTTAGATACTCGAAGTGATAAAAAAAGAGAAAAGAAAGAGAGGCGGAATAGAGGTAAGGAAGAAATACGTACTCCATGTGGAGCGTTTTTCTGCTTTTGTTGGTTTTGCCGCGGTGCTGTGAACAAGATTTCGTTCATCCTATCGGAGTAAAATTAAGGAAAGTTCTTCAGTGGGACTGTCTAATGATGTTCCTCTACATTTGTAGGTGACACTTCATCATATTTCTCACACTAAGAATAACTTTTGAACTAAAGAAGCGAAATGGATCGAGGGGCTTGTTTCTTTGTTCACGGTTTCTGCTCACGGCCACGGTCCGTGAGCTGCTGTCTTGGGGCACCGTGAACCAATATAACGTCCCGTAACAATATCAATGGATGATAAGGCCAGAGAAAGCATGGTGTATATGATGTGTAGTTTTTACCTGCTGATTATGACAAAGTAAAACGAATTAGGGTAAGGCGGGGCAAAATGAGACACGGGGCAAAACGCGACATTTTGGCTTTGCCGACATCTATAGCTAATACAGAAAGCACTTTTCTTTGTTTCTATATTTCAGCGAGAGGTGCTGGTAGTTGTCCACCTTTTTATGTGTAAAAGTTGATTGCTCACAGCGTTCGCGTAGGAAAAATTACGCGGCTGGTGTCAGTGTGTTCGTGACCCGTCAAAAAGGGGCGAAATTCTTCTCGGCCAAATTTTCGGATCCGTGCATGAAGGTACTCTGGCGTCAGTACAACAACGTAAGTATTTATATTGTTACTTTATACTACTAGCTACATACCACCAAAATTTTAGTTCATTTGGTGCGCGGGGCCAAAGGGGAAATTTTTTTGAATTTGGGCATGTGAGGGGGGGGCAAAACGCGACAAAAAGGCATTGAATTGCCTTAGAGGGTGTCTTTTAAGTGAACCATTTACTTACACTAATTATATATTATATTTTATTGTTTAGGAGGGTTCCGACGCACAAGAGAATATCATGTAGAGCTTCCTGGGAGGAAAACGACGTCAAAAAGCACTGATTGCTGTTCAGGACACTCACTCCATTCGCGCTGCATCGAAGTTTTTCCGCGTTCCCAAGGATGCTCTCAAGAGGCGAACGCAAAATTGGAAGAATCTCCAAGTCAAGCCGTTCACAAACAAGTCTTTGCATCGAGTTTTCCTCCAATACCAAATTAAAAAAAGAAGCGCGAGAAAATTCAAATCTAGCACAGTTTTAAATTCATCGCCTCACGAAGCCCGGCTGACGAAGCTGAAAGCCACGAAGCGCCCGCGCAGTTCTGCCCCAAAAAGGCAAAAGGAGGCGAAGAAGATGCGTCAGAACATATCTAGCGTCCAATCGTTCAATAATCCAATGAAGTGCAATCTTTCAACAAAGTACAACAATAGCACAAAGAAAGACTGGTGGTGTTTGATCTGCAAGGTGTTTTGGAGCAAAACAGCACCGGATTCTGTCTGGATTTAATGCGTGGAGTGCAAGGACTGGGGTCATGAAGGCTGCGTGAGGGCCCATGGAGTTTAATTTCAAGTGTTTATACTGCAAAAACTGAAGGTTTAATTTTTTTTCACGCTGTCTCATTTTGCCCCGCAGGTTGGGGCAAAATGAGACATCTGGTGCATTTTTTATTTCTTTTTAAAATAAACTTTTTGGCAGTGGCAACAAGGTCATATTTATGTAGCACATACCTTGTACCCAAAGGAAAGTTTCTGCATTAATGTTTAAGAGTAAAGAGTGAAATAAAAATAAATATTCACACTATTTCAATTTTTGTCTCATTTTGCCCCACCTTACCCTAAAGCGGGCGAGAAAGACAGGTTGCTGCCCGTGGAAACCGAGCTCACAACCTCCGGTGAACCTTTGGGACTTTAATGAAGAACAACATGACATCGCTCATACATTCCTTCTTTGACTTTCTTGTGCGTTAAGTCGAGCATTCTAGTTTTTTATTTAATTTTGCAATGATGATCTCTAAGTTGGGTTGCGAGTATCACGGGAAGGGACCTATTTCGAAAGCTTGAAAGGTGATAACAGACTGCGCACGAGAAGGAAATTAAGGCGCGCAAGCAGGAAGAAGGTGGTATCGGAAGAAGCAAAGCTAATGCGGAAAATTGATATTCGAGCAGGCAGAAGTGCAAGTTACTCTCCGAAATGCATGTGCAGTTTAAATGCAAATGACATCTTGCAAAATTAGAAGACAAGGCTTCTTAGAAGAGTCAAAAAACGTAATGAAGTGCAGTATCTTGGAAACGCTTCATCGGCATGCTTTATGAAAAGGAAGTATAATCGCTTGCAGTCGTCGAGGCGGCTTTTGGTTATACATACCGTGGATACCTAAGCGCCTGACTGACGTTGTCCACTCGTTTTTTACTATGTAGATTTCTCTTAAGCAAGTGATCTCTGGGGAGGTGTTACTATTATTATCATTTTTTAGGCTAAGTTTAACTTTCAAGAAGCAATTGCTTTATGTGATCGAGTCAAACTGCTTTATTTCCCAGAGCCATTTCATCTTGTAGGCGAGAAGAAGTACAAAACAATGACACGCAAACTGAGAGTCAGTGGCTTCACGTATACTGTAAGGTCTTTTTTTTTTCCTTTGTCGTACAAAGAAAATTTCTCCACCAACCCGAGTTTCTGCTCCAACAAACCAAACTACTCAACAAGAGCTGCGAGTTCATCTTGCTCGCGTTATCCACACCAAGCCGTCGCGCCAGTTCTGTATCTGGCTGCTGTTGCGAGATGCCCGGGGTGGCCCGACGGTACGTGAGGGGGATCTAACCAGACAGGCGAGGCCAGGCGAAATCCTTTGCCGGGGAATTTCTCAATTACGGCGCAAGGGAGCAGCCGGCGCGGAAATGATGCGAGAAGAAAGGCGGCGTCTTATTTCCGGCCCCGATGTCACCACGTGATCCTTCCAGTCGACTGCATTCAGATAACGGCAACGGGCGGAATCACGCTAAAGACCGGTGTATGGGGAGTAGACATGCGGTATACTGAGGGCAACGCGGCGCTTATCAGTCTGGGATAATACATACATGTCTAGGAAAGCCCGTGCATGGGATCTTAACCCTTTCAGTCCCGAATTAACTATTTTCAATGTAAGCAACTAGTTTTTGCATTTTGAGATGCGCATGATCGTGGTAGTTCAAAAAAAACTGAAAAAATCCTTGCTCACACTTTTCAGTGAGGAGTAATTAATAGGACAATTAATTTAATAAATAATTATTATTTAAAAATATTTCCACAACTTTTACTTTGTTTATTACTTCAAATGTTATTCAGATAGGATAGCATAATGTCCAATAGCCAAAATTCAAATTTTCGGCACAGAACTAAAATAAATGCCCTATCTCTGCACGGTGAAAGAAGACGCTGCCTCAGCGAAGTGCGCGAACAGCACGACCACTTCTGTAATTTCTTCGTTCAGACGTGACCTCGCTTTATTGTGTGTGCCATGTTAACACCACATGTAGGGCAGATGCTAAATACGGACTCTTGAGGAAGAACAACGCTTTATCTTTACCAGATGCTTGCTGACTGACCTACATAATTTATGATTCCAAATGGAATCACCGGGACTGAAAGGGTTAATACAACGTTTTGACTGTATACCGTGTCATCCGATATATAACAACAGTAACTACAAAAACAACGAAGAATTGGCCTTACGTTTGCGGAATTCTGTTTTTATAGTGGGACTTGCGCGCACTACATAGTAGTAAGGCGGAACTGAATAGATAAGAACACAAATGTTATGTGCTGTTGTGGCTAGCGGGGTTAGTGCTATCGCCGGTGTTTGAATGCGTAGAGTAATAATAATAATAATAATAATAATAATAATAATAATAATAATAATAATAATAATAATAATAATAATAATAATAATAATAATAATAATAGCTGGGGTTTAACTTCCCAAAACCACGATATGATTATGAGGGACGCCGTAGTGGAGGGCTCCGGAAATTTCGGCCATCAGGTGTTCTTTAACGTGCGCTGACATCGCGCAGTACACGGGTCTCTACCATTTCGCCTCCATCGAAATGCGACCGCCGCTGCCGGGATCGAACGCGCGACCTTCGGGTCAGCAGCCGAGCACGGTAACCGCTACACCACCGCGGCGGAGAGTATTTTTGCCTACAGTGTTTTTTTTTGCTCAGAGATATGAAGCGTGTTAAAGCTTCGGCTCAGATTGCGTGATCCAAGTGGTCATCGAAATACAATACAGCGTCAATACCACACTCTCGGTGCCCATAGAAAAAAAATGAGTTGACGAAATTATTCCGACAGGTCACTTTCATAGCCTTCGAGCCACTTTTCTTGTGCTACGCTCAATGAAACGCAAAGTGGATCTCACTACTGATCATGTGATCATGTTACTCCACAACGCAGAGAGAAAAGACTAAGACAGAAATTATGCGCTCTATAGGAAACACTGCGTTTCTTCGAAATATTTGGCGATCTCAGCACGTGCAGAAGAGACCGTATATACCTAGGGAGTTCCAAGGCAAGGAGTCAGCGTAGTCACTGTTGAGCTTGTTGCAAGTAAGACACGTAAAATAGCGCAGCGGATGACTCCACTACGCGGTGAATAGTCTACTATAGTCTTTTTTTGAAAGAAAACTAGAGAGCGCGTGAAAAATTGCATCATCATCCCCATGCTGCGCGGCACCGCGGCTCCAGCAAAAATAAAAGGAGTTAATAGCCTTGTTTATAGCAGCGGAGGTGTTTATGCCAGCCGTTGGTTGTAATTCGTCAACAGAAAACTGCCATCATCATGAACCGGCACGCGTTATCTTCTTTTCTTCTTCCTCCTCTTCATCGGCTGCCTCGCTCCCGGACCACGTGCGCCGATTTTTGCGGCGTGGGATGGAATAACTCTGATGGGTGAGAGAGAGAGAGAGATAAAGGAAGAGAGAAATACTTAGAGAAAAAAATAATTGACGAGGTGGGATTCGAACCCGCGTAACCACGACCCGAAGGCGAGCATCATAACCACTCGGCTATCCAGGCCGCTAACAGAGCATAACATAGCCCTGAATTGTAAGTATACCAAAGGGTGGGAAAGGGAAGTGAGGGTGGCGTGGAGAGAAAGGAGGATGGGAGAGAGTAAAGCAGATCATAGAAAGGAAGAGAAAGAGAGAAATAGAGAGAAATTAAGGAACGAGAAACAGAAAAAGAAAAAAATACTGACAGAGAGAGAGAAGAAAGGCAAGGAAGAGAAAGAAAGATAGAAGGAGCGAGAAATAGATAGAAATAGATATAGAGAGAAATAAAGAGAAATAAACAGAGACAAAGTAGACAGAAAAAACAGGGATAAGAAAGAAAGAAAGAAAGAAAGAAAGAAAGAAAGAAAGAAAGAAAGAAAGAAAGAAAGAAAGAAAGAAAGAAAGAAAGAAAGAAAGAAAGAAAGAAAGAAAGAAAGAAAGAAAGAAAGAAAGAAAGAAAGAAAGAAAGAAAGCGAAAAATAATGAGAAACCAGGAAGTTCCGCACTCCCTTCAGGCTTGGCACCACTAGTACGAAGCTGTCTTAATTTTTTTCTTGTGTGCAACTCTTGTCGAACGTTTTCCCTCTATCAGTGTTGCTAATATTCTGAATGAAGGAGCCCAAGACCCAATGCTGTCATTTCAAAAGACACGTGGATCACTTGATGTTACTGCCTTCGTAAACACTATAATCGCTTACACGGTTGTCTGACTCATCTTCGTGCAAACTCGTCCGTAAATACGAGAGTCTGGTAGCTGATGTCTAGACACAGCTATCCCATGAACTCTGCTTTACTCTTGGCTGCATGAGAAGTAATAGTGCGGTTACGCCTTTTTTAACTGATCAAGCTTTCGTTATTATCTCGAACAAACGAAGTTTAAACAATGCTAAATGTTGTATTGAATCCGCGGAAATATGATTGCGAGAACAGTTGTTTTTGTGACATTCTTTAAGTACAACACTCCAGCCACACCTCCCCCCCCCCCTCCCACGAACAAAAAAAAAAACACACACACAAAAACACTCTTTAGTATGCTGTAGGGAAGACAAAGATTGTGTGATCGTTTCTCCTGCAGGTTTTTGCCCTGAACCAAGTTTTCCAGAGATCATCTTGCCTCGGGGCAGTCGTTCACTGACGTGTATGTATAATATATTCCAAAATTAATGTAATCGAAGCTCCGTTAAAAAGGAGACCATCCTTTGGTAGTGAACTGCAAGAAAAAGAAACATCGCCAGGGCCCGATACCGGTAGCCATTGCATCAAAAACGACAAGTAGACCATCGGAAATCGTTTTTGTGCATGGCATGCACGGGGAGACAGGAGAAGAAAGGAGAAGAAAGCAGCACCGTGGTGTATTCAGTGCGGGGTCTACGGTCGTGGGAAATCTGCATATTTGATTCCGAGTGCGGGGTTCCGGTATTCTCGGAAGGAAAGATAAAGTCCCACTGATTCAGCAGCAATGCTTGAGACGGGGGATTCACTGGAATGACGGGTGCTGCACGTTTCGCTGATGAGATTGCCTTTACCCAAGTTTGAACCTAACTCCCACCCCGATTTCTCCGACGCCACGCGATCTTTTCTCCTTTTGTTGGTTCTTTTCGTCTCAATGCTTGCTAGGGTCTGAGTGGCCAGCGCAGTCTCAACAAAGGTTGTGGATTCGATTCCAGACCGCAGTGTGCGCTACACTGAGTGACAGAGGAGAGGGAGAAACAAATGGGAGGTTAGCGAGTGCTTAAACCGGTTGGCTACCCTGCGTTGGAGAACAGGGGCTAAGGGGATAAAAAAATTAAAGAGCAAAAGGAAGGAAATGTGAATACACCACGCTTTAAAATCTGTCTATAAGACCGGTTGTCCGTAAAAAAAGCGCAACAACGCTTTCAACGCCTTCAGTGCCGAGAACGGACAGGGCGAGGGTACCATGACCCTTTCCTCCAACAAAGGACGAGTGTCAAATCTTTCAAACGCATTCAAAATCTCTTTCTGGGCGCACTCAAACTCGGAAACTCGGAGGGAAGATGGGCAATCGTTTCTTCGCAGCTACTTTCGCCGCATGTAGGGTTGTTGGACATTGGGATACGAAATGTGGAGGCATCCGTGAAGCTTTACTACAAGCGTTATGGATTTTGCGTGCTCGCTTATTCCGGATTCATTGCTTCAAACAGCCCAATTATACGCAAATTCTCGTCGAACAAACTTTTGCTTTTACAGACGCACGTTGTAACGTCCATAAGTTCGTCAAAATTAGGTTGCATTCCTCAGACATGCTAAAATCTGCTGCACTTCTATGAAAAGCTGAAAAGCGAAGTAAGAAATTGTGAATGCTTTGACGAAAATTAGCGCACGAAGTCGCGCAAGGCTGGATCATGGCAGAGCTGGTGGGCCCCAGCTGGTCCTGCCTTTTACATCCTCGCCTCTCTCTTTCCCACCCCCCCTTGTTATTCTATACTATACATGGCTATGCGTGCTGTCTCTTCCTAATTATGTCTATTTGCTTTCCTGCTTTTCACCTTTTGTCTTTCTTCCCTTCCTTTCTCTCTATCTTTTTTCTCTTCCTTTTTCTTTCCATGTCTTTTTTCTCTCTCCCTCTATGTAGTCGTTCCCTCGCCTTCTATTTTTGTCACTCTTTCTTCCCTTTCTTTCTATCTATTTCTCTCTTGCTCACCATGTGTACAGAGTGCATGGGTGGTGATTGAGAGCATGTGGTTCATGATGACGATAATTTTCTATCTACGACACACGGCAAGCCACGACCATAACGGCTCTGCCTTAATAATCCTTTTTAGCGTTGCGTGCGCGGAACATATCTACGCATACTTGACAGAGAAGTCGTCTTAGGTTTCCAGAAAACCCATATATCTGAGTATGCATGTGTGTGTATGTGTGTGTGGAGACACACACGTTTGTAAGAGCAAAGTAGTCAATCTCACGGCAGTGTGGGGCGCCCCCTAGCCTTTGTCGCTGGAGTTGCTGTTATGCAAAAACAGGAAGCCGATAAGGCGTTCGCTTCTCTTCATCACAAAGAAGACAAACAAAAAGTATAGCGACAACAAAAACGTCATTTTTTTTTTCACTGGACTGCGGGGGGACTGGAAAGTGCTATCGCAATCAGTGGCCCAGAAATGCTGACCCGTCGAAGGCGTAATGAGGAAAGCATCGCGCCATCTGGCGTCAAGAGGCTGCGTACCCGCCTTCATTATCATTCAAATTATGCAAATGTAGCTTTCACCCCGAGCTGCAGCTAGAGCGTCTGATGAAACATCGAGCTGATCGTTCGCCGGCTCCCTTTCGAAAAGGCGGCCGTGCTGACTGGACCCTTCTTTTTTTTCTTTTTTTTTTTTTTGCGAATCAGAAATCAGCACTCGCTGTCAAATGAACCGCACTCGTGCGGATAAAAGCTGGGTAAAAAATCAGAACGCTGAAGCGGGCGGGAAAGAACAATTCCGGGCAGGGGGGCAGCTTGCGAGTTCTCACCTCGAAGCCGACGAAAATGACAAAACAAAAGCTGCCTGAATTCGGACACAGTCAATGTGTGTGGTTAACGAGACAAAGTTAATGGGTGTAATGTGAGAGCAGTCTTTGTGACGTCAGCAAGAGAGAGAGAAAAAATTCCCCATCTCCCGCTAAAGGGAACCATGTGTGCATGCGAAGCAGCGGGGAGATAATTAGCTTGAGCGGGAGGAACGTCGCCGCTCTCGTCTCACGGCAGCGGTCCGGGCGCTCATCGCGGCGCTGCACAGGAGGGAGAATGAGGCGCGCGCGCTCCGTCATTTTCATACCGCGGAACTACCGTGGCGCCCCCAGCGGAGTATGCAGCTGTCACACCACCTGTCGTGCGCGCCGCTCCGTACAGGATTCCTAGAGGAAAGGACGGGGGGGGGGGGGGGGGACCGTAGGAGAGGAGAGAGAGGGGACGTGCATTCGCTGTGGGGGTGTGGGACGCGGGAGCCGCTCCGTAGAGTAGAGGATTCCTAGAGGAGAGAGGGGGGAAAGGACGCGCATGCGCTGTGGGACGCCGGAGCCGCTCCGTAGAGTAGAGGATTCCTAGAGGAGAGAGGGGGGAGAGGACGCGCATGCGCTGTGGGACGCGGGCGCCCCTCCGTAGAGTAGATGATTCCTAGAGGAAAGAAAGGGGGGTGAGAGTAGGAGAGGATAGGGGAGGGGACGCGCAAGCGCTATGGGGGGGGTGTGGGACGCTCCGTAGAGTAGAGGATTCCTAGAGGAGAGAAAGGGGGTGAGCGTAGGAGAGAGAGGGGGGAGGGGACGCGCATGCGCTGTGGGACGCGGGAAGGAGGGACGGACTAAGCCCCCTCCAAACACATGCAAGCAAGATTAAGGAATGGGGTCAACCTGGGCGACAGACATCACCTGCCTACCCATATCTAAGCAGCATCTCTGTGCTCTCGGTCATGGCTCAAGGAATGGGGTCAACCTGGGCGACAGATACCACCTGCCTAGGCATTGCTAAGCAGCCTCTCTGTGCTCTCGGCCATGACTCTAGTGAATGTAGTAGGGTACGGCCTTCATATTACTACAGTGTTCTGGTTCGCATAATGGGTGCTTCCCTGCTTCATGAAAGTGGCCGGACGCGGGACGCGGGACACGGCACGCGGGACGCGCGACGGGGGACGCGGGACGGACAGAGCCCCGAGCATAAGATGCTTCGCATCTAAAACAACTTTATTCCACCTTAAAGGGAAAGAGGCTAATAGAAGAAGGCGAGAGAGGTTATCCTTTTCCAGGTAGGCCTCCCCTACCATCTCAGCCCACCCCAGAATAGAGCCTTGAAGTTCGGGGTAGTAGCTGTATGTACATCGTAGCCTCCTACAACTCTCGCCTACTGCACACTCTGCAATGTTTCGGGGAGTGGGGAGTGGTTCTTACATTGCCACATAGTGTGGTTTAGGTCGGCTCTGCTAGAAGGACAAAACTTGCAGGCTGAGAGGTATTTGGTTTATATATGATGTCGGAGCTATCGCTGCTTTAGCTTTTTGTTTCTCCTTCGGTTCTGTTGCATCGTTAAACATTTTGTGGCTCGTAAACAACGTAAAAGAAATATAAAATGACTGTTTACTCCTGTGTTTTCTTTCTGATGTCAGAGGGCAGCACTTAGACGCCGGTTCTTGCGTTGAGCGGCGTCGGCGTCGGCGTAACCAATAGAACGAACGAGGACGAAAGAGAGCGAACGCGAAGTCTGCCGATATCATGAGAGCCACTGGCTTCTAACATCGCCTTCTTCCTCCGTCACATGCGCTGGCCCCTCGGTCGGAGCTCGTGCGCGCGCAGGGCTGGCAAATGCACGGCGGCTGGCTTCGCTTGTCGTAACAAAGCTGTCGGAGTTTTCACTTGGTTCGGGACGCCGGCAATGCACGCAGTAGTGTGCGTAGCACTCGAGCGGTAGAAGTTTCTGAGGCAATATGTAATAGACGTTACATTGCTACAACTGCGTTTAACCAGAGCTTCAAACACAGTTGGCGTTGCCCTAACATGAAACGTGCACCCGTTCTTTCAGAGCGCAGCCCTTAGGTGCCCGTTCATGCGTTGAGTGGCGCCGGTGTCGCCGAAAGGAAAAGCGAACAAGGGCGAGAAAACTTCCCCATCTCCCGCTAAAGGGAACCATGTGTGGATGCGAAGCAGCGGGGAGATGGTTAGCTTGAGCGGGAGAAACGTCGCCGCTCTCGTTTCGCGGCAGCGGCCCAGGCGCTCATCGCGGCGCTGCACAGGAGAGAGAATGAGGCGCGCTCCGTCATTTTTATACCGCGGAACTACCGTGGTGCCCCCCAGCGGAGTATGCAGCTGTCGCATCACCTTTCGCTCGGCGCAACGTAGATGATTCCTAGAGGAAAGAACGGGGGGGAACCGTAGGATAGTAGAGGATTCCTAGAGTAGAGAAAGCGGGTGAGCGCAGGAGAGAGGGGGAGAGGACGCGCATGCGCTGTCGAGGTGTGGGACGCGGGGGGCCGCTCCGTTGAGTAGAGGATTCCTAGAGGAGAGAAAGGGGGGTGAGCTTAGGAGAGGAGAGAGAGAGAGGGGGGAGGAGACGCGCATGCGCTGTGGTGGTATGGGACGCGGGAAGGAGGGACGGACTAAGCCGCCGCGAAACACATGCAAGCAAGATCAAGGATTGGAGTCAACCTGGGCGACATACACCACCTGCCTAGCCATTGCTAAGCAGCCTCTCTGTGCTCTCAGCCATGACTCTGGTGACTGTAGTGGTGGTTGACGGCCTTATATTGTACTACAGTGTTCTGGTTCGCATAGTGGGTGCTTCCCTACTTCATGAAAGTGGCCGGACGCGGGACGCGGGAGGGACGGACATAGCCCCGAGCATAAGATGCTTCGCATCTAAAAGAGCGAACGCGGAGTGCAGCGGTGGATGAAAGACGGCGACAGCGAGAGCGTCCCTCTCTTACTGTTTGGGAGCCAGTCATTTCGCAATAATTTACAATGAAAAGCGATGTAAAGCTAGGACGACTCGTTGTCAACTTTCGATAAGGAAACGAGTGGATCTGTGAGGCAGAGAAAACTGAGAAGAAAAGCTATGTGAAGTCTTCAGTATGCGTCATACTGTGCTTTGCTTTATATACAGCGCTATTAAGTAATACGTCATAAAGCGATCGATGTTGCTAAGATAATAACTAGTGCTCCTTGGAGCCAGGATTGGACGATAGATCAGACAATTTGGTTGCTTTCGAAAACGTCACGATGAGACTATTCTCGAGTTGTATGAACACAACGAGGCGAAAGTGACAGCGTGGCGTTGATATCTCGTATATTTAAGGAAAACGTTGGTTTAACTTCCACCAACCGCGCGGAGACGTGGGCTGAAAATTTCTTTCTAAAACAGCGCTTATTCCGCCTATTCTATCGCGAGTTAGAGGGCCACGCAAGAAACATAAACCTTTTTTCTTTCCTCCGCCGCTCTACCACATCATAAAACGAGAGACGAACTGATCCCTTGAGAAAACACCCACTTGGGGACAGCGAGCATAAATATTTGGGCAGCCAGGCGAAGAGTGGCTCCGAAAGAGCGTGAATATATGGGGATTATGCAAATCACCGCGCACATTAGACCGGTCCGCCATTCCGCCTTCTTTTTTTTTTCATCTTATAAAATAGTTGAGACCGCTGAATTCATTCTGAGAGAAAAACGGACGATGTATTCATCCTCATGCCCGATGGGCTGCGCCGGCCTTTAGCGAAGAGGCGATTCCGCGACGCATAATACTTGGCGTAATTTTCTGTTTCTCGCTGAGCCCAGCTAAGGCATCTATGTTTCAAATACCTTCCCGGAACGGGCCTCTTTTATCGTTATTTTATTTCAGAAAGCGAGCAGCTCTAAAAAGTGGCAAACATTCGGGTCTCTTAACGTACATACATATTTGCTTCTACGGCCCTGAAGAAAGCATGAAGAAGAAGGCAAGAACCAAGAATTTTCCGCATTTGAATGCGAAATTGGTCGTGGAAGGCTGTATGAGGCTAGCTGCTGCCACAACAGCCAAAAATGGTTTCGCGTAAACAATGCGCGAGTATTT
Organism: Rhipicephalus appendiculatus; assembly: GCA_030522465.1. Taxonomy (NCBI): domain Eukaryota; kingdom Metazoa; phylum Arthropoda; class Arachnida; order Ixodida; family Ixodidae; genus Rhipicephalus; species Rhipicephalus appendiculatus. The sequence continues at coordinate 2,491,527 of JALIZH010032913.1, forward strand.
TTGTTGCCCTCTAAAACGCCTTTCTAAATTCACGTTTGTTGTTTCCTTAGACGATTTGTTTTATTCTTTTGTACCTCAATAAACGTTCTGATATACAAGTTGTCCTTTTCGCCGGCAGCGTTTCGCTTTGCGGCTGTCGACAGAACTCTGCTCGTAATAGTCAACTCATCAACTGCATTTCCCATTGGAAAAAATAAATACTCTGCAATTCTTTGTCCCGATTATGAGGACTATGAAGTATAACCTGAACACCATGGGTAGTACCGGACCTAAAAATCAGAATTTAATAAAAGGAGCATGTCGGCACTAACCGGGCGAAGGAAATCGTTTTCGAAGACGAGACATTGCCTGGAAAACGAATGTCAATTGGAGAAATGCTCATGTATAAACTTTTCATAAGGAGGAAAATCGATCTTAGGTTGAGGACTAAGAACTCACTGGAGAAAGCCAGGCACAAGGCGCACTTTTTGTATTGTGTCTCCAGCCCAGGCCTCCGCTGTTTCATGTGTACGCAAGTTAGCACAGAAAACAAAGGGGATCCAAGTATCAGTTGGGGCTGAAATTCCGTGCAGCTCGCACGCGATCTTCCTCTTCTGAAACCCACAAACACGCATACGAAGAAAAGCGTTTTGAAGAAACGCACGCAGTTGAAACTATAAGTGGCGGTAAAGAAAAGAAAGGTATCCCCTGTGCAAGTCACATATCACTTGAATTTCAATTTGCGGGAATGTTTCCAAACGGCGAACGACGTTTGGGTGGAGTCGGCGGCAGTCGTTATTTATAGAGTCGATTGCACAGGCTGGCGAATGTCGAAACGGGCCATCTCCCGCACCGGCCGGAGTCGGTGCCCAGCTTGCAGCTTTTCGACGAACGCGAAGGTGAAATGACAAATGACTCCCCGTGGCTGCTTATGGCGTTGGGCATGTGGCGGAGTTGAACTGAATGAGAGATCCCGGGGGGCTTTAGAGAAGTTAGCCGAGGCTGGGGCTATTGCAAGGTACAGTTCAGCGTGAACTAGCACTTACCAAACTAAAGTTAATCGTTTTAAGGACGTGTACGGAAAAGAAAGGCCGGATGCACGCGTATGACCCATCATGCTGCCTTCAGTGCACCGAACTGTAAAATTGTTTGGCGAGATGTTTAAGTGTTCAAAATGAGGGCTAAGGTTTAAGTGAGTGCGTGCGTGAGCAGAGTAGTCACAATTAAAATGCTACAATTTAGGGCTAATTAATCCACGTGTCTTTGTTTTCACCGCCTTCGGTTTGTGTCATATCGGCGTGATTTCGGCTCGAACATTTACATCAGAGCGAACCTTATTCATAACGGCCCTTTCTGTAGCAACATGACGCATCGATCGCTACTGGTTATAATGAGTTTTGATGTCGCGTTTCAATCCATGAGGACTGTACATACATACACACACATACATACATACATACATACATACATACATACATACATACATACATACATACATACATACATACATACATACATACATACATACATACATACATACATACATACATACATACATACATACATACATACATACATACATACATACATACATACATACATACATACATACATACATACATACATACATACATACATACATACATACATATACACAACTTTAAGCGCACGTATGTGCCACTGTCGGCAGTATGTCAGAAACAACGATCTGGAATTGATATGATGTTCAGTGTAGTGGTAAATATTCAAAACTATTGATTGCAAAACGATAGCAAGTGACAATAAAAGAACACTTCCTTCCACTAAAGTTTAACCCACCAACGAACCACGTATGGCTCCTAGTCTCTGTTTCTTTGCAATCGTGCCAATCTGTTTCTTTGCAATTGTAATTCTGTACTGCCCTCATCGTTCCATTCAAATTAACCTCCAACAGGGCAGGGCTGTTACGCCCGTTTTACAGCGAGGCGCGTGCGTGAGTTCGCGTTTTATCTTCAAGGAGGCCCCCCTTCTGAGCACCACAGAAGACACGCAAATGAGGAGCCCACCAATCCAGGAGCATCCCCTTGGAACCCATCTTCAATGCCTTCAAGCCAAAACTAGATTAGCTACACTCGGAACACGGTCGTCAGTATGCAGACGCTTCTACCGTAACGAATTAAATAAAAAAAGACGAAAATAACACGACAGAAAGGGAGCAAAAAGAGCACGGAACCTACGTTAACAAATCAGAAGAGAGGGCAGAGACTACAGCAGCCGTATCGTAGCCAATGTCAAGCCGAGCTTTGAGCCTCAGCGCTAGTTTAGGGGAGTATACTTGAGGTGAAAGAGGAGACTGAGTGGAAGCGGCAGGGACGGCGGTGGATGATTAACTTGGTCGTGCGTGTACAAAAACCAGAGCGTCTGGCGTTCTGAGAACGACAGTGAGCTGAGTTGGTTGGTTACGGTTTCGTGATAAAAAAATATAGGCGTGCAAACACGGACAGAAGAGATCTCTTGAGTCCGTATCTGTACGAATACCTTCTTGTTCGGCGTTCTGTTGGTACGTTTTCTGATGAGCGTCGTTAAGCAAGGGGTGAAGTTAAGTTCTGCTTGTGCGTGCCTCCCACGTATTCGAGTCTGAGTACGCATGTACTCGCTCCATAGAGCGAAAGAGAGTGAAGAAAACTGGGCTCATTACCCAGCTGGCTGGCTTCCTTCGACAGCTGCTTGTATTTCCTCCAGCTAGCCTCGCTATTTACGAGATAGAAATTACAAGACCCATAAAATTACATAGATTATCGACTCGCAATGAGCCTTAAAAGCACGAGAAAATTGATTTCCCGCTGCATGAATAACATTGACAGGACCAGCTTACGAAATCTTATAAGGAACTGCCTTTCGCTCTGCGAGGAACCCCTTTAGGCCGTAGGCGGCAAAATAATTGTGGACGTCACAATGGGGATCCGCTTAAAGTAACCAGGGAAACAAGAGGCGCAAGTAATTTTGCAGCCATTGAAGACAAAGCGTTATATTTATTAGAATAAAAGAAACACGTCGTCGGGGTAGCGAGCAGAGTTACCGGACTGAGGTAGGCATATCGTATTCCGAGACATATTGGGTATCGCACTCGTTTTTTCATGGCGAGGACTCACGAGAGGGACTATAGATGGCACGTTTACCGCTTTCCTTCTGGGGTAGTTATCAAAGAAGCTTGCGAAAACCTCGTCAAATACACAAAGTAGCGTACATGTATGGAAAGTTGCATGATACAGTGAACAAATCGTTAGTGCTCTCTCGAAACCCGGAAATTTGTTGTTCGACTGCTCATAAGTGCGCCCTCCAAACTTCAAGTGGTAGAGAAACATTTGCTTCAATGAAAGGCAAAAAAAAAAAACGCACTTGCTGCTATAAACATAATTCCGTATTGATATGAGCAGCCACTCCTAACATTGTACGCAGGAACTTCACTGAATTGAACATTCGTTAGCTGGGTGCCTCTTTTTTCCTTACGTGCTTACGGCCTCGAGCAAAACGAAGCCTTCCAAAAGTGTCCCCGACGACGAAAACTGCGTTTTCGCAGTTGAACAAGCCCAAGCTAAACAAGGACAACAAAGAAATGAGAGATGCGCGCGCCAGTTGCTATCTGTTCCCGCAGCCTGCAAAATAAAACGAAGAGGCTTCTTCTCGAGGATGCTTCAAACTCTAATGGCGTTCCCATGTCGCCAACTTCGTGGACAGGTTTTGAGCAGCTGCTATCTACACCGAGGAGAAGACTACGCGGCAACATCTGGACTCCTTCCAAATGTTCTTCACTTTTTGACTTCCCATTGGAAAATCACCTTCCGTTTTTTTTTTCTTTCTAGGCCATGTACAATGCCGGCATCATTCCTTTCCTGCGCTCTTTTTTTACGTGAGGACACCGAAGCTCTAATATAAGTGAGGCATTAGAAGCGCAAGCGCAAAAGATGCATAAACGAAGGAACAGAAGAAGCTCCCAAAGAACATTCGTACCCTCTTTTTTTTTTTCTTCAGAAATGATTCGCTCATACACCGACACCGGCTGGTCTTTGATAAACGCAGAGAGCATCGGAAGTCGAAGCACATCGCGAGGAATGGAGGTAAGAAGTCGGAAACAGAGAGAGAGAGAGAAAAAGAAAGGCAGTTTTCACGAAAAATCTGCTGCACCAGCCACGCCGCGTTTTCCGTGTCCTTGCCCGCAACTACGTGTGCGATGTTCTTGAATAGCCAACATCGACCCAACTCCGGTATAAGAAGCAAGGAAACTGAGAAGACGAAGCGTCTGTGTTCTCTAAGCAGCGACCGAAAATATCTGTTGAGTGAAGAGTACCGTTAAAGTTGGAAAGAAAACTCCAAAGAAGAAAAAAAGGTTGTTGAACTCCCACGGTCGTATAGAGGTATAATGAGAGTTCTGTCGCCCCCCTTTTCCTTCTCGCTTCCCACGTCAGGGGGGAGTGTCTTACCCCACCATTTCTATTCTAGTGCAGCCAGAACGTTTAAGCACACCTCGCTCTATAAAGTGAGACTAGGATTGTTTGTTTGAGGAAACAAGGTACTGAAGCTTGACGCAACTCTCAGTTGAGACCGAAAACTCAATTAGAGCGGACTACGTCTTGCTTCCCGCTAACAACGCGGTTCCACCATGGAACGCATGTAGAGTGGCGAGCCGTAAACCAACCGCGCGCTCTTCGAAGGAGGCAAGTATAGATCACTCCAGGGAGAATTCGCTTCCGCGAAGGTCCCGATACGGTCATTTCTTGCTGGACGGACGCAGCGGTGACCGACCGCAACTTTTCTCTCACAGACGGGACCAAAGAGAGGCCAAAGTAGGAAACATGAAAGTCACTCGCGTGAATAGAAAAAAAAAAAAGGTGGAAGGAAGGAGACTTCAAGAAGAGGACAAGATGGCCACGGCCAGCCGTAAAACAAGTGATGCATTGCCGGGGAGCAATTAAAGATACACGAGGAGCCGCGATCAAAGCGACCGGTCCGGGACCGAGAAAACGAGCTTAACATGGCTAACGAGCCTGTGCTAGCCGATTGGCTTCAGAGGCCCCACCGAGCCAGAGGGAAAGGCAAGCGGGGATCATTAATCCGTGCCTCGTTAGGGTGCGACGCCACTTGTCTCTTGTTCATTGTCTCTCGCGCGAGCACAACCGCGGGCTTTGGTGGCGCGGAGTAAGTAACGCGCGTACGTCCTGCGTCTATCGCTCTCTCGGCCGAAGCTTTCGCGTACGGCGCTACAGACGCGAATCGGGCTCGTTAGGGCAATCCCGGCGCTTGTAGGGCGGCCGCTTTGCTGATGTAAGGCTTACATACACCGACCAGACCCATGTGTGTGTAGAGCGCAGGGCTTCCGGTGGCCCAAGCCTCGAGAATTAAGAGTCTTCCTGATCCCAAGCAGCGTGGGCGTAGTCGCGATGTTCCAGGGGCTCGGCGAGATGGAATGAGAGCGACAGTTCAGCGAAAAGGCCGATGGAGACAAACCGATGTGGGCCATGTTTGTGGGTGAAGTGGTGCACAGACGGTTGTAGTGAAGACAAATGTGACCGGTGAACGCCTATGTCGTGCAAAGCCTTCTTTGCGTCGGCTTACTCCTGACTTCCCGTGAAGCTAACGGAAACGTTTGCAGAGAGAGACAATCTATTGCATTGCATTCTTAACAAGCCTCTTAGTGAGTGAGTGAGTGAGTGAGTGAGTGAGTGAGTGAGTGAGTGAGTGAGTGAGTGAGTGAGTGAGTGAGTGAGTAGTGGTGAGTAGTGAGTGAGTGAGTGAGTGAGTGGTGAGTGGTGGTGGTGGTGGTGAGTGGTGGTGAGTGAGTGAGTGGTGAGTGGTGAGTGGTGAGTGAGTGGTGGTGAGTGAGTGAGTGAGTGAGTGGTGGTGGTGAGTGAGTGGTGGTGAGTGAGTGAGTGAGTGAGTGGTGGTGGTGGTGAGTGAGTGAGTGAGTGAGTGGTGAGTGAGTGAGTGAGTGAGTGAGTGAGTGAGTGAGTGAGTGAGTGAGTGAGTGAGTGAGTGAGTGGTGAGTGAGTGAGTGAGTGAGTGAGTGAGTGAGTGAGTGAGTGAGTGAGTGAGTGAGTGAGTGAGTGAGTGAGTGAAGGTGCGGATGAGTGTGCTGTGTTGTGAAGGCGGATTCAATTTTGCCTTATGAAATAAAATATCTCGCTAGAGTAGCCTTCCATAAGCAATAGGCTTTTTAATGCTTCACGTGTAGCAGCCCTCTCAATTTAGACTACCGGAAACAAAAAGTTGGACGTGCCGCCGACTAAAGCCCTCAGTTGGTATCGTAAACAAGCTAGGGCACTTCGTGTTCCCGGTTTGTATAAAAACACGATCAATGTTGCTGGCGTTGTCTTGGTTCCAATTGTAGGTGGAGATGTAGGTGGAGAAAGAGAGCCGTAAAAAATAGAAACAGAAAAGAAACGAAAATAATGGGTAGCGTGGGAGCGAGCACAGGCATACCGATTAGACTTTGCTTTCTGAAATCACACTAACTGCATCAACAAAAGAAAGTGAAAATAAGACGCACAAGGTTCTGCAGTTGTGAAAAACAAAAAACTTTTTGTACTTTGCATCGCAAGCGCTACGATACGCACAGAAGAAACGGAGGCGGCCGAAGAAGCGGCGATAGCCCTCGCGATAGCTACCACGGACGCCGAGGTGATCATAGGCGACTCTCAGGCGGCCATACGCAATTACGCCAGCGGCCGGATCTCCCGCGAAGCGGCACACATTCTCAAAATTCGTGAAGGCAACATTTGCCGCAAAAACGACAGTTTCCTCGTATGGACCTCCGCCCACACGGACCCTCCGCTCGCGGGCAACGCGACTGCCCACGCCGCGGCTCGAGGCCTTGCACGCCGAGCTGTGGCGCCTGCCGGCAGTCCCTCACACACCTCGAGCACGATGCGGGAGTGGACGTGGGGGGGGATCGCATGACCACTTTCAGAGACATCACACAACACTACTGATTGAACAGATGCAAATATCCACCACCCCACGACAAACTAAACAAGAAACAGGAGGTTGCCTGGAGGCAATTACAGACTCACACGTACCCAAACCCAGTGATTCTGCGCCTCTGTTATCCAGACATTTATACGTCCGACGACTGTAAAGTGTGCGGAGCCAGAGCGACGCTGCAGCACATGCTGTGGGAGTGCACCGGTAGCGAGCAGCAGTCCCCTACGAACCGGGTAGACGTTGCAGTCTCGAACCGCGAGGTGCGATGGGAGGCGGCTCCGCTCAGCCATGACCTCGCCGATCAACTGTGGGCCGTCCGGCACGCCCAGGAAGCCGCCCGTGTCCAAGGACTCGAGGCCGTCACCTAGGCTGGGGTGCTTGTAGCCCCGCCCCGCACAATACCGCCGGACATTTTCAATAAAGTTTTTACTCACTCACTTACTGTTTCGATTGATGTCTACTAAAGGACCCTCTACTACGCCGTGCCTGATAAACATATTGTGGGTTTAGTACGTAAAACCCCAGAAATTATTATTGTGAACGAAATCATCAAATGAACGGAAGGTGAAGCTAATGCCAGGGCTTCGACTGTGATTAGATCAAAATCAACTAAGCGATGTTACAGAGAACGCTTGTCGGTAAGTTATATAGTAAACAAGCGAGTCCCACCGGTTGGGGATCGCGGCCAAGAGTACGAAAACAATTAGACGCCAGTACAGCGAAAATAACACAGAACTATAACTTTCTAATTCCGTGCACCAATATGTTTACACGGTCCATTAAAGCAGCTGGGTATCGTTATATAAACAAGCTACGAACTTATCTGGACAAGAACAGATTTTATTTTCTGGCACGACGATGCGTGAAAAATTAGAGATAAGTGGTGCGTTGTTAGACCTCTTTTCAAGCACCATATCGTGCTGTCGACATGGCAATCGCCAGGGTTTTAAGTCCTTTTTGATCACTTTCTCTCTTTGGAAGAATCGATTCTTCGTCGGGAACCGTTTCACGTGACAGGAGACGGTATGCCTCGCTCAACCGCTCGAAAGTGCTGATAAGTCAACGTAAACACTGTGCCTGGTCGTTTGTCCGACAAAGCTCCCAGCTGCTACATATACCTCGCAGATAGCCATCAAATTTCCATCACGCACAACCCATACTAGTTCGGCAGCCCGCAATCTCCAGGCTAATAGCGCCAGTTTCTTCAGCTTTTTTGATGAACTCAACACGGTAGAAAAAAGGGGAGGAGAAGGGGTTAGCGCGAAAGGGAGGCTGTGCTGAAGGGAGTGTTGATATGAAAAAAAAAAAAAAGGTGCTGTAGCAGTCTTCGCTTGCAGTCCCACTAAGTGCTAATGCCTTTGCAAAATGTTGAAATGGTGCACATCGAAAGTGGCTTCTGCCCGTATTTTGTTGACAGTGAAGCACCGCACGCCCAGCATGTTTGCAAACGTCATTACGAAAACTGATAGAGTGCGCGATATATAGCTTGAAGCTCATTAAGCGAAGCCATTTGTTTCTAAGCTGTGTGAAGATAATCTCTGACCTACTGTGTGACTATACATGCAACGGACTTACAAAGCGTTCATAGACGACTGTATACTCTGAACAAGTTATTTGCAAGTCAAACACACAGCTAGCTACCTACATACTTGAAATAATGAAAAATACATGTGACGGAAAACCAAAATAACTGCCTTTAGTGGAAAACAAAAATGAGGTATTTGGGAAAATTTGGCTCACGCAATCACGTTCTACTTGTTTGCGGAAGGCTGATTTTGTGTGTTAGTTACACACAAACAGCTGTCAATGACCTATAAGTGCTATGAGGAAGGGATGGGAGAAATAAGGGCGCATTGGACAGTTTTTGACGACGCCACCTCACTAAGAGATTTTGTCAAGAGCAGCAAAAACGACAAGCTAAGAGGTCGTTGTTAATCTTCAACAGAGAAGGGGGAGGTTCTAGTAAAATAAGTTTCCACCGCAGAATCGCACTTGATAACGTTTACTCATTAACACCTACAAGCATTAACACCTACACTCATTAGGGCCACTTATTTCTTTAATTTTTCACGCATCGTCGTGCCAGAAAATAAAATCTGTTCTTGTCCAGTTAAGTTCGTAGCTTGGTTTATATAACGATATCCAGCTGCTTTAATGCATCGTGTAAGCATATTGGTGCACGGAGTGAGAGAGCTAGTTATAGTTCTGTATTATTTTCGCTGTACTGGCGTCTAGTTGTCGTACTCTTGGCCGTGATCCCCAACCAGTGGGACTCGCTTGTTTACTATATAACTTACATTTGCCAAGTTTGATCGAGACATTGAAAACGCACCAGCACGCCACGTATACGCTCGTAGAAACAGATGGGGCTCAAGAATGACCAGCGAGGTGCAGACTACGATGTGTCATTTTTTTAGGCACAGCTCTGTAAACCATAACCAAACGTGACAGAGTGCTCGTGTGCTCCGTTGATACGAGTCGCCGTTAACCGAAGCACCCGTTCGCGCTGATAGACTCTTAATAAAGCTGGAAAATGCCGCAGCAACCCTATCATTCACTCTTCGTAAAATATTCACAGCCACGGAAAACCAGCGCAGTCCCAAGCGTGGTCGTCATTTCTCGTTTTCCGCTATTCCATTACGTCCGTAAATAAAAGATGCCCCCCTATCTGTTTTACCTTTTGTCTTGTATTTTTTTTTAATGTGCTTCGCCGCTTGATAGATCTGGTTGCATTTTTTTATAGCGTCGGGGAGTGAAAATGGATCAGGTGTCAGATATGCAAAGCACGTCTCGGCGATCACCGAGTGTTTCCCCGCAGTTCACGACTGCCGTTCACGATTCCCCGTTACCTTTTTCAATGATTTTCTTTACAGAGAGACAGCGAGGTCCTGCTTTTGCCCTCACCTTATACCAGTTCTGCATGCATACCTTACCTCTCACCATGCTCTCCGATAAAAAAGTGTACTTGGCTTTCTCAAGCTCTTCCTCCCCTCATTCCACCCCTCCCCCTTTTATCCTCCAATTTTCTATCGTTTTCACTCTTGCCACTCGAAGACCGCGCTTATGCAGCACATTTTGCCAGTCGTGTCTCTCTTATCAAAGCAAGACTTAGGCTCGTCTGGAACTTTCCCGCGGGTCTTTCTCTATATAAACATGGGCTTCTTGCAAATTCGGATTCAGGAATGGTTACGTCTCAAGCTCTGTCGATGTGCTTCGAAATAACGCATGAAAGGCCTTCAATGGCTCGCTTTTTATCTCCCTGCTTTATGGCGCATTTGCCAAGTTTGATCTAGTCGAACACAAAGAAATATAAAACGAAAATTGCAGGGGCAGAGCACGTCTCTCGATTTTCAAGGTATGCAAAGCGGTTTCGAGCGCGTAACAAAAAAAAAAAAAAAAAGAAAAAAAACGTCAATGTTCGCTTCTTTTTTTATACCCCTCTGGCTGCTTAGGGAGTCCGAAAACTGCTCCGTGCGAACTGTTTGGCGAAGTTTTTGCTTCAACATCAGCACGGATCAGCGTATCAGTTCAGTGCGTATACCGGTAGAAAATACTTCAAGACCGACAGGAACTCTTGCGATTCTCCAGTCATTGAAATAACTAGTGCAAGCCACCGAGAACGATAACTAAAATCCGTGAACGGCCATCCTGAAGGACAAATTTTTCGTGTAATGATTTTTACAAAGGGACTATGGAGCGAACTTATCCTATGCCTATACCTGCCTGGATGAAAATCCCTGGAATCCTTTCTACGGAACAAATTCGCGTGGAAAGATTTGCGCGATGATCGGTGCGCGGAGAAAGTAACTTTTTTTTTATTTCTATGTATACACTGAACCGCAATACATGTTCAGCTACATAAAGTACTGCGCCGGCGAGCGTCGTTCTAGGTAAATGGTAAGGACTACTCTCCGCGCAAACGCTCCGTACGCTGTTGCAATAATTTGACATGTTTCTATAAGATTCTTACGCAAATATATGAAAGCTACAGGAAAATATATAAAATAAAATTGAACCAGGTCCGCTTCGCGGACACTGATAAAACAGCGAAGCTGGAGGCCTTCCCGTCGTCAGGCTATCGCATTTCTATGTTTTGCAAGTCTTTCAGGTATGTTGTGTCACTGCTCTTTACCGTAAACTCTTTGTTAGTATTTGCGGTAGTAGTATAGCTTTGCGGTATCTCATTAACTTCTTTATTTATTTGCATCACCCTCACGGCATTACAGAGGGTCATGGTCTTCTTCACCGCCATAGACATCTTCTGTTGCTATGGCCCAATAGACCTTAACCTCGTATAATTTGTACAAAGGAGTTTCAGCCAAGTACTCGAGCCATGCTTTGATATTCCACTTCTTGACTATACCACTCTTATGCACAGGTTTACAAGTAAGCCTTCGCTTAAGATGCACGTCAATGATAACGTCATCAAGAATATTTCTGGGAATGCAATCGACAGTTGTCTGAACGTCAATAGGCACATTCACTACCTGTCCTCTAATCCCGTACTGGCCAATGCCGCACGTTAGCCTACGTATGTGCATGAAGGGTATGCGAGGAAAAATTAGTCTTTCCTCAACCTCGTTGAGCTTGGGCAAGGAAGGAGGGATTAGGTGGTACTTGTAACCATTATTCACACTCAGAGCCGGCATTTTGTCATCCAGCTACGAGTACTTGCACGTTTAGCAAATGTTGAAGTCTGCGACGGATGTGCTTGATGTGACGGTAAACTCCTTCTCCAGCAAATCGATGGCACGTATTCGTTGTTCCTAGTTGCACACACACTTTATCCGAGTCTGTGTATTGTCACGGCCGCTTTGTAGCGGCCGTGGTATTGTCATACCCCAGTCTATCACACACCTTGCAACTATGCTTAAACTCCCTATCCAAGAATTCCCTCTTGAACCGTCCATCGGCACCCCAGGTAGAAATCTCACATGGTTGGCGTCCACTAACGGCTCTAATGACTCCCTCCCTCCCTCGATGTTCTGGGTTTCTATCCATTGGTGCTGAGCGTCGGCCTCTCTTGCTCGAAGCTCTGGGTCTAATTTCCTCCACTTGCGCTTTGCTACATTGGGATCGGCCCGGCGACGTCTTGCCCGTTCCCACGTCAGTTCTCGCTGACGCTCACGTCAGGCGGCTACTTCATCTGGAGAACGAGGAAGCTTGACCATTTTGAAAGCGCAAACGTTCTTCTGTTTATTACTACTGCGCTGCCTTCGGTCCCCGCAGTATCCTTCTTCCTCTTCTTGTCTCCTATGATTTTCAACAGCTTCCGCAAGAATAGTTTACTTCAGTTTTCGTGGACCAGTGGTGAGTGGTGCGATTTACCCAATTTTTGTAGAACATACCCATAAAATGGACCACGTGATCAGCGTTACGCCAACATCCGACACGAAAGCCTCGACTATAAAGAGCTTCGATTTTAAAATATACGAATTCCGTAAAAAAAACATGGAATTCTTGGAATGGCATACGGAAAGATTCAGTAGGGTATAGATGAATGAAACAACTTTATCCATGAAGTCCAGTGAAGTTGATTCGGGGCGGGCCTCAGCCCCGGCCTAGGCACCGGATACGAGCCTGAACGGCCCACAGTTCTAATGCGCAGCTCAGCAGAGTCTCCTCCCTGGAGCCGTGGGAGATCCTCCTTACTCGGTCAGGGCTGTGGGTTCAAAGAGGCATAGTGAAATATTGGCAGCGCAAACTAACGGGACACAGAAAGAGGACACAAACAAGCGCAGTTTTTTTTTCTGAAACTTGGGATTTATTCACAGAAGATAATATATACCAGAAAAACACGAAGGGAAAGGGAAATACAAGAGGGAAGGATCCACCATAATCAAGTGTCGTCCAGAAACGTCCCGTTAGCGAATAACCAATAAAGTTTTTCCACCACCGCCTTGAAAGCCATGCGGTTCGAGACTTCCTCCTCGTGGTTTCGTTGTGCTCTGTCGTCTAAGCTCGAGCCCTCCCATAGTATATGACTCAGTGTTGCCCTTACATCGCAAGCCTTTCATTTATCTGTCGAATAGAGATCAGGGTAACAAAGACGAAAGATAACTGGCTTTGCGTAAGCGTGTGTATAGCGTTGTCGCCACGCAACTGGCTGCTTTTATTTAATCTGTTGTGTGGTGGGTGGGTATTTGCGTCTTTCTAGCTTGTAGTACTGTGGCATTTTATTGTAGCTTGTCATATGTTTCTCCCACTTTCACTGGTTCCCTGCGAGTGACCTCGGTCCGAATTTGATTTTCGCCTCAACTAGAGGAGCGTCGTGCTTGTTATATAAGCAGCAAGTGTTACGTCTGGGACGCCTCTATAAAAAGCTATAGTAAGCTTTGCAGAAAAGTTAACAAGAGGACTGTCTTCAATGCGCAAGTATGTTTTTCACAATCGAGTCTGATTGTAGAGTTGTAGAGCATTACTGCATGGTGTACGATGACTCACGTATTTGATCGTAATTATCTTTCAGTTTGCTTAGAATGATTTCCGCAGTCTTTACTGGCTGGTGTTAAATATCCCAACGGCATGTATGTAGGCTAAACGTGTAGCCTTCAAGCAAACATCAATTTGAGACGGTTTATACCTGATATAAGGTTGCACAGCGCATTCCTGTTTCATAAATGAGATAATGAAGGAATTGCGAAGGCGGACTGAACAGGTCCTGAATTCGTGGTTTCGGACACCTGAGCTTACTGGGCTCCCATTTCGGCCTCTATGGCGTTATATTATTCTTCAGAAAAACACATGAACCTAAGACCCTTGCTTCCCGCGTGTGTACTCTCAATGACCATCTACGGCATCGAATGCGACCGAAGTGACGTCGATGCTCTGTTCGGCGGGGCGATAGGGCACCTCTTCGGCCCATGGAAAAGCAGCGCCTGTGCGATGCGCAATACAAAATCGCTGTTGGTGTTTTTGAGGACTTCATACCCTAACAAAACTTCATGGATAACTCTCTTGTTTATATGTGAGTGCGTGACTGTACGTGTTATTTGTGTTTATATATCTGTCAACATCGGACGAGTGGAGTAGCAAGCCAAGCAATGAACGAGACAAGCATATCCGGGTAATCATTAAAAAAATGTTATCTATCTGTCCGTCTTGCACGGTTCATCTAGGTAATCTGCCTTCATTAACAATTTATGCCGTCTATACTCCACTGTTCGAGCGAAAATGGAATCACCCGTCACTTTCGACGTACCCAGGTATGACCAGTCACCTCACAGTTCAACTCGCTCGCCAAAAAATGCCTTATAACGCGCGAGTGAGTCCACGTTCTTCAGGATATAGGCTTCGCGACGAGGTCCCGCCACTGTCCGCGCCTCCTCGTGCGCTCGCGTCGTCTTCCTCGCCACGTCGTTCAACATGCACGCTCCTGTCAGTGATAGCTCGCTCCCTTTCTACATAACGCGCAGCGGGTAGTGAAAAGGGGGAGGCAACGAGCGGCTAGTGATCGGCGATCTCAGCCGCCGGCCTCAATTTGCATGCGAGGACGCTTAGCTCCAGAACCCCGCAGTGCATTCCCGCACGAACGCCTTCGCTGCTCCTCGCCACGTCTGTAATGATAAAATCAATGGAGGAATAATAATGTCGGCGCCTTGTAACTAAAACCCCTCGGCCCGCGTGCCGTTAATCTTCTGTAACGAAATGCAGTGGAGCAAACCTCAAAGAGAAAGAGGAAGCGGGGGGAGGGGGGGGGGGGGGCGTGCTTTCGAAGATCCCGTGAATGCTGACTCCGATGAGCCTGGCTTTTGCCCTTTGCCGCGCTCTTTCCTCGCGATATCTTTTCTTTTTTTTTTTGCTTTCTTTCTTTTATCTGCTTGTTTGGCCTGGCTCCCGAACGCGAGTTTACGCTCTTTTACTCTTCTGTACTTTATTTGTTTTTCTTCGTGAACATGAAGGACAGATATAGCCTGACCTTAATGACCTGCATTTCATTTCTTATCTCCCCCCCTCACTCTTCGCCTATTAAGCATAATGACGAATGTCGACGCTTTATTCCAACGCTCGTCGTGAATGCCGATAATACCGCTAAAGCCGGCGTATGGCGACTGCGGGGAAAACGGAGCTCGATTGAAATGGGTGGGCCACATATTCTAGAATATACCTACAGACTGGAAAGCTGAAACGGCAGCTTTGACCAGCATACTTTCCCATAGCTGTGACATTCCCACTGATCGATTCAAGATGAATATTGATCTGCTGGTGTAGGAAAGGCTCGTTTGAGACCATTTTAGCACGCAAAGTGTCTAATGAGCGGTCGTGTTATATATATATATATATATATATATATATATATATATATATATATATATATATATATATATATATATATATATATATATATATATGTGTGTGTGTGTGTGTGTGTGTGTGTGTGTGTGCGTGTTCGTGCGTGTGTGTGTGTGTGTGTGTGTGTGTTTCCAACTTGAACCGGCGTCATCTCACACGTATTTCATGTGCGAATGCATCTAGAAACTACGGAGACCTCTATACTAGCGGTCTCCACTTAACCCTGTCCACACTCGCCCCCTACGTGCGAGTGAAAACGCTCACGCGGTTTCTCTCGCACGTAGAACATACGACGCGTGGGACGATGTTGTTGGTTCGGGCTTTATACGGAACATGACGGCGACGCCGACGGCAAAGGGCGTTAACGTAACTGCCACCGCAATAAAAAAAATCAAGAATGAATGTGTGAGAGATGACACCATTGGTCTAAACATGAAGGTGGAAGCCATTTGTGATGAATTTTTCTCTGCACGCAACCGGAACAGGTAATAATAATAATATGTGGGGTTTTACGTCCCAAAACCACGATACGATTATGAGGGACACCGTAGTGGAGGGCTTCGGAAATTTTGACCATCTGGTGTTCTTTAACGTGCACTGACATCGCCTAGTACACGGGCCTCTACCATTTCGCCTCCATCGAAATGCGACCGCCGCGGCCGGGATCGAACCCTCGACCTTCGGGTCAGCAGCCGAGCACCCTAGCCATTGATCCACCGAGGCGGACGAACCTGAACAGGTGGTACCCACGTCAGAGGTCCGCAAATATTGCTGGTAGTCACTCAGTTATTTCCGGCAGCACAGCATGTCCTCTATTGTGAGTTCATTTGACCCCTGAACACGACTTACTTTCCTGCCGGCAAGCTACCCAAAAGACGCATATAGAAAGTGACACGCAAACAGGTACGTAATTTCAGCGTGCAAGCAAGTACTGAGGCTTGCGTTTTCTTTTTCTTTTCTTTTTTGCAAGAAAACTTCGGTGTCCGCCTTTGATGGATGACGTTATACTGAGGATCAAATGGGTTCGAAGACGATTCAATCTCGCAGTTTCCTCGCGATGTCATCAAGAAATCGAGCGCGCAAGCTTGAGAGTCTTTGCAAGTTGCTGCTTTTTTCCTGCCCTCTTTCTTGCCGCTATTCTCGTCTGACGTCTTCTGAAGTTCATTGGTGGGCGCAAAACAACTTAACGCGCCTGAGATGCTTTTCTTCTTTTCACAGCTGCGCCATTCTTATCTGTAGACGAAGGACCCATTTTCAAAGTGTTGGGATAGAGGAGGCAAAGAAGACGCCCACAGCAAACAGGTAAAATACGCGTCAAGCAATAGGTACGTATCCAAGGACGTGATGAAGTGTTCCAAGAATGATAAAGACATGCGTAAGCCGTTCTCCACACAGGAGGCTGGCACATTTATTATATCGCTGTTCCATGGCAGAGGTAGCCGGTGTTCATCGTGGCTGAACTTTCAGTCGTTTTCTCATCGCCCTTTGGCGAAAAAAATTATTTCTAGAAAACTTAGTTTCTTCATTATTTTTTAGGCTTCCACTTTTTTTAGCGATCTAGATAGTGCCCCTTGTTATAACCGGCACGCTGACAAAAAAAAAAAAAAAAAAAAAAAAAAAAAAAAAAAAAAAAAAAAAAAGAAAGCCGTAAATTTGAGGCGAAATCAAAGAGTTGAACAAGTGAATAAATAAGAAACATGTGAAAGATTGGTCCACTTCACCGTCATGGCAGTTTCCAAAAGTTTACAGAAGTTTTCGTCGGAATAAAGCTTCAAAATTGCGTTTTGCTTCATAGCGCTTTCCTTATGTTTGAAGAAAATGTATGGAACACATTCAGATGGAAGGCGGTCTGCTGAACTGTGCATCAAATAGTGCGACGTTCTTGTAATTACAATGGGGATGAGAGGCAGATGAGACAACTAACCGAGGCGATGGAGCAGGAACTCGGTGGCAACTTTGCAGTTACCACGGTTGATTGACGAACGACCCCGGTGGAACGACGTTGATTACGTATCTTCTCGATGCCCATTAAATAACAAATAAATAACAGTGATGACGAGTACGAATGGCTTAGTAAGATACCGCGTCCTGTGGGCGAGCTACGCCCCGAGTGAGACCATTTCGAAACGTTCACCCGCGGTATTAGGGGCGCTGTCAAATTCCAATTCATTTGTGTCAACCGTTTAAAATAAACCCTTATATGAATACTGCGCTAAAATGCAAATGTTTCAATACGACCACGTGTATGCGCAATCACAGTGAAAAAGATTACTGCGTTTATACGTAAACAAAATTTTCACAGTGCAATCACCTTAAAGACGATCCCAAAGAGAGAAATTATCACATAATAAAATAAAAACGTGGTAATATATTATAGACAGTCGACATGCTAATGTAGTATAGACATTTGACGTTCGAGTAAGAAAAGTTTACCATTTCGTCAGTTCTGCTTAGCTTGCAAGGTTTGTACTATAGTGCACTAGAAAAATTATTCCAGTACACTATTGCTTGTACGAACACTCTCTGATTTGATATGAACGCCATCATTGCGTAGTTTGACTGCATTAAAAATACTAGCTCGGGCACACAACCTCTCTGCGCTGATGAAGACGTATAGAAAATACCACTAAGATTTGACAGAAGGAAAGAATTGGAAATTCAAGAGCTCGTTTTTCTTTGTTATACAAAATATAGTTCTCATTAATATTGTGTATGACTAAAATTTGACAGGAAAGACAGCTGGAACACTCAAGCTCTGGTTCATTCGTTCAGTTCGACGTCCACACAGGGCAGTATACCCTTAACATTACCCCAATAAATGCCACCCCCCCAAATGGCAATAAAACAAAATAAAGTCAATTCTGAGCCACTGTCGAAACTGTCACGAAATTTCACGCATCACGCGTTCTTTGCTCGCTCCACATAATTCGCTCTCGAGCTCAGACCGGCTTGTTTATTTCTTTTTTTATTCTTCAGAAGCACGCGTCACCGCCGTGCTGACGGACTCTTCTCAACAAGCAATGCGTCAAGGCATTCGCGGCCTTATCCGCATCGATTCGCCACGGCAAGTTGCGTGCACTACGAGGGAAACTGGAAGCTCTCGCTCCGCTATTTTTATCGGAATTCAGCGTAACATCGGGCAACCATTTCTATACCTTTGCCCCCCAAATGACTTGTCTGACCCCTGTAACGTCTTACAAGTAGTTCAGTCACATCTAACCAAACCAAACAACTTCCAACGCAATTCACCAGAGTGAGAGCTCACCTGATGCAGTGACCATTTATTCGGACAGCTGAAGAAAAGGACAGTCAAGTATCAGCGCCCCAATCCCCCAGAGTGGGTGTGAGCCATACATACAGGCAATCATCATCATCATCATCATCATCATCATCATCATTAGCGCCCCAGGTGCAGAGAGCGTTGACCCAGATTCGAGCGGCCGTTATTCAAATTTATATGTTCTACAGAAATACAAACGCAATGCTTCAGAATTTATATTATAAGGCTGTTTTGAAGGAGAGACAAAGCATTCGTCTACAGTCTGTTCCAGTGCTTTAAAAGGTGCCTACGCTACATACTTGTTGCACAGCGTGACCAACATGCCTGGCCCGTAGTTCGTGAGACACCGATTCGTTTTGAGGACCGGCAGCATAACCCCTGTACTTACCATTGCTAAGGACAATCCTTGTTGTCGAGCTGAAGGATCGAGCACTAAACGATTGTGAGGTTCAACATAGTCTTTGACGCATAGATACTCGAAAGGGCTCTTCTTTATGTCCCTCATTCTAAAAGACTGGGCGTGCAAACACTGACACAACAAAGAAGTCAACACACTCCTAGTGTGTTGTGGTGTCTTGACTTCTTTATTGTGTTCGTGTTTGCACGCCCAGTTTTTGAAAATGAATACTTAACAACTATCTCAGCTCTCTGTTATTCTAAGCTTCTACGTTCCTTAAGGCCTGCAACTTCAAAGCGTGCAGAGCGATCGTACAGTGGTGTGATTTTGATTGATTTCACACATTTCACCACCGGGAATGGAGATCACGACCCCCTGTTCTACGTAAGGGCGCCACAGCGAGTAACTCACGTGACTTCGTTTTTGTACACGTTATCCAGCCCTATACCTAATGCCGCTCAGACGAGGATTCGGCAATTTGTGTACCTTCATTCGGTCATGATGCACGGTATTTGAGACAACACAGCACGGAAACGAAAGATAGCCAGGAAGTAAAATGGCAACATCAGGGACGATGCAAACGGTGAGGGAGGGGGATAGGGAGAGGGGCAAGGACGTCGCCGTGGATGTTGGGTGGTGCACGCTGGGGTGTGCTATAACCCCGGCAGCTCCATCACCGTGAGGCTCAGCTCGTTCGTGAAACCGTGAAATCTTCGAGGATTTGAGCGAGGCTCGACGCGTCACAAATTCGTTCGTGGGTGCGCCACGCGAGATACCACCGACCCTCCTTCCGGGTATTAGAGCTCATGATATTAAAGCAAAATTTAAACTGAACACCACGGGAACGGCTCCACTGGTGCGAAGTTGATAGAATGGGATGTGAAGATCACGCCTTTCTTATGTAAATGCGCCCACGAAAATGAAAATCGTCCGTCTCATAACTAAATTGCGGAAGAGTATTCTGGAGTGTTCGAGATATATGGCTAAGTAACCCGTATATGGGTGATTATGTCCGTTGCGATTGTAACGTATGCACAGTTCCTTTACAAATTCGGCAAGTCACGCATACAGAAAATCATCAGCATGATCATCTTCATCACTGCTATATAGTGTCCGCGCAAACCGACTCTGTTGCCCCTTCTGGCGCACGGTGCAGGCCTCACCTTTTTGCTTGTATGAAGTAATTATCTTGTATTCGTGATATCCGTTGCTTTCTACTGGCTCAGCCTTACATGTTTACTCAACAACATTGAGAGTTGCCAATTCCGCTCATAATACGAGTAAAACGCTTGTAGGATTTTCCCAATCGCTTGTCGCGTTTTTTTTTTTTGGGGGGGGGGGGGGGGGGCTTGTTTGCATTTTCCCGGCAAATATAGTCATTTTAGTGATCACAACGTTCACCAGTGCGCCCTTGTCGTTCACTGATGGCGTCTTTGTCGATGACTGAGTAACTGAGTGCATAGGCCTGCGTAGGCTTCTCCATCGGGGGGGGCGGAGGGGGGGGGGGGGGGCACAGATTCATCGCAAAGTCCCCCCCGTTCTACAAAGTCAATATATAGGGCAGATATCGTCCCGCTCCTTCAGGTGCCTAGGGGGCGCCCTCCCTCCCTCCCCCCATGCGCACACATTTGGATGAGTGTTGAAGTCAAACACTGGGGGGTATCAACAAGTAAGGTTAATTGTGTGCTGGCAAACGTGTCTTCAAACGAATAGAGACTACCTTGGAGACAATGTTCAAAAGTAGCTATGGGCTTTCGTTCATAGTTGCACATATCTTCGCTGTACAAAATATTTAAAGTGATTTTTTCAACTCCCATTCGTATTTGAGTGACATTTTTTATCGTAATTAAGAATATTTTCAAGAATGGAAAAATTCATTATGCTTCCGCTTCTTTTGTGGTGAGAATTTGCTTGTTCGCTCTGTAGCATCTGGCAACACTGACAACATCGCACGCACTCTATGTGCAGGCATGCTGGAAGGCGTCATAGATAAAAAAAATGTTTTCGACAGACACCCATCACGATTTGACACTCGTCTCTATCGGAAGATTAAGGGTGATGTTCTGAACACCTTTGTCGTAGTTCATTGCGAGTGAAGAAATTCTCGCGAAAATCTTGTGCCCGGCACTTCTGTTCTCTGTTTCATGTACTACACCTCTCACTGCTTTCACAGCTCCTCTTTGATAACGTGACTGAATTTCACAGCTTCGTCGAACCAGGTAACCCTGAGGGCTGCACTGCTATCAGGTAATCACCCCCCCCCCCCCCTCCACCCCCCCCCCCAAAAAATCATTGTCTCACTCCCGGCTATCTTGTAAGAATTAACGCTACCTAACATATGCCACTCCTTTTCTAAATTTACTAATTCAATCCACTTATTAGCGTAAGCCATACATGCGTATAGTACATGCGATCAAAGAGTTGCTAAAGAACGCGTGGAGCCAAAGTTTTGCTATTAGTGTCGGTTGTTCAAGGTAGAAGCTCGGTCCTGTTCATTTTGCGTTTGCGAAGGCGATCCAGGCTTTTCCTGCAAAGAATATTCGATCGAAAGTTACGCTCAACTTTCATAATTCATCTTGTGGTTCAGCGTAAGGTTCCTTCCGCGATATCCTCTACAGGCTCGAACTCTTTGTTTTTATTCGGGCCTCCCAAGTTGGAGTTATTCAGAAGCCCGAACGGAAACTCAATTAGCGTAATACCGCGGCGTTATATTTCACCTTCGGGGCTTCTCGCTGCAATAAGCCGATTAGAAAGATACGCCATATGGCTTCCCGCTTTCTTCGCTGTCTAGGGAGCTTATGCATCCCGAGTTCAACTTTCTTCATACTCGAAGAAAATTCAACCGCATGCAGAGGCGTCGAAGTTCCCTGTGAAGATGCTTTATTTTGCTTCCTTCCATATGGCATCGAGCTTCCCATTTCTAGTAAAAAAAAAATACCTACTAAAAATTCTTAAAGGAAGGTATAAACGAAACATCCCTTCTAACAAACTATAATTCGGCGATCTGCAAAGCCATCCAATTAGGTTTGACGGGCAGAATTTCAGGGCTGCTTTCAAGCACGCAAGGATATCAAAGAATCTCCAAATTGTTACTTCGCTCTCTTGTTTCTTTGCTGGCTCGATGCCAAGCATTCGCAATGTAGTTGTGCTGTCAGAGACTCGATTCATAAGACTCCTAGAAACTCTTTGATGAGCTTTTTACTATCTTCCCAGCTCAACGCCCGTCCGATATTCCATAGCAAATGAGGGATCTACAAGTTTGATAAATATTACTGATGTATAAGGTAGTGGAAATTGTAGTGCCAATAGGGGAACGGCCCTTTTTAAAGCCTCTGGGCCGCGAAGGTAACAGTGCATTCCTCAATCGTAAATATGTAGATTTATGATTGGCTTAACACACGCTGTATTTACTTGCAGCGAGGCCTTCGCGAAGATATTGTAAATATTCATGTGCGGCGAACTTCGAGTTTCTCAAATTTTGACTACAGGTCATTCCACATGGAATAGCTCGGCTGCCTTACGATGCATCATGTAAGAAATGGATATTTATGAAAAGATCCCATTTCTGTTCAAAAAGTAACAATTAGTTTCGCCAAAAGACGAGCACCAACAGCAAAGGACAAAACCTAAATAAGATCAGGATACGTTGCACGTACTTGTTATCCTTGCAAATACTTGCACATGCTTGTACGACACCTATGTATGATGAAACTGCGCTGAATCTCGCGAGCATTGCGAGTGATAGAATAAATTATCAGGTGTAATGTTATTTATTTCTCACCTATAAATGGGAGACTTTCAACCGGGTTCACCGCGCCTGCCCCGAAAGTTGCAACTCCGGCGCTACGAATGTAACGTACGCTGCAGCTTCGATCGAAACGCGCCGAAGAAGTCGCTCGTTAAGACCATCCTTCTTCGTACAAAAACATTGTCTGTCCGATCTAGGAGTCAAACACGAGCGAAACTCGGTTTCTTCTCGGAAACGAAAGATACCATATACGTGCAGGTGAATTGACTTGCACAAGAGGCATCCAAAGGAGTTTTTTCTTCCTACGCTCGCTTCGCTCGTGATTACGCAAACACCGATCGACGAAATCAGGTGAGACTCTGCAGCGTTGGCTCGCGCATTGGGTCTCCCACTATATGCTGCAGCTCGGGAGTAGAGACGATGCCGCCGCCGTGGAAAGGACTCGATACAAATGGCCTCCCCAGTTAAAGCAATATTGATGGGCGGCGGAAATATCGGGGAGCGGGTATGACGCTATAACAGCGGATCCTCCTCCACCCCATCTTTCTCTTTCTCTTCCCAACACTCAGCGCTCATCGCACGTATTTTGTGCGAGCTGCCGAGGCAGTATCTGCAGACGTACGAGTAGAAAAGAAAGAAGAGAGCGCACGGCAAAGGCACCGAAAGCGTAGAGTAAAAGGGAGTTCCCATCGGATGCGCGCGGGCGTTGGTGTGGGAGACGTTGATGCATATTGATGACACTGCCGGGAATCCGAAAGGAACGCCATCGTGCCATCGGCGTGAGCGGCAGGAGTGGCACCTTTTAGGGAGCCTCCGCTGGACCGCGCTGCTCTTAACGCACAGACTCCGTGTGCGACACTGGTCGCGAGAGTGTGCCGCGCATAGTGAACCGTCCTCGCGACCTTCAGCGTCACTTGCGTGATGATGCAAGGTAAAGGGGTAGGTGACCGTGCCAACGTACTGGCCTATCCGTGGAATATAGATACGTCTGTTTGAAAGCATAACGGTGACTTAGAGTACGAAATACGGCTCGCTTCTAGAAATGTAATTTATAGTGAAAAAGATCGCGTTCGTTGCGTAGCGAACACGTCGCGACTATTGGCCCTACACTCGCGAAACAGCGAACCATAAGCTGTTCGAAGCAATAAACAACGTGCCGGGCTCTTTAAGACAAGTGCCCAAACCTTCAGCAATTGTGTTCTTGAAGAGCCGCCGTTTTCTACACGAACGGACGCCTTCTTTTATATCGCTTCACTCTTTCCCTTCACGACGTCACAAAAAAAAAAAGAACAAAGGAAGAAACAAAAACGAGAAAACATTTGTGTAATCAATAGCATATGTGGATGCTGCAACATAGATCTACTAAAAGGGCCTTGCAACACTTCTTGAACATAGAAAAAACGCTGCCGATCTGTAGTCCAACTTACTTTGAACATGCCAGCAAAACTATTATAGCACTGTACGCAACGGAGAACTTGGATTTTTATGTCAAAAACAGCCAAAACGCATTTGCCCTTGCCTTCGCACTATTACGCAGCAAGAGGGAGCAGTGAAATGTGCAGTGACTTACAGAGGAAAAAAAATGTAGCGTTGTGAATGTTAAGGATACGTGTACTCATTGAACAGTTGGTGGCATTTTCCATTCAGCAAAAAAACACGCATTGTTATCTATCAACTTGGCATGTCCTTTTGGTTGCATCGTTTTAACAGCGGAGCTGTTTATGCTAGGCTTACCCTCGTATAGCTAAAAACCACTCATCGTTGCGCTGGCGTGCGCTTTCTTCGTCCTCTTCTTCATATTCTGCTTCGCTCCCCAAACACGTGCGTCCGGCGCCTGCTCTCCCGCTGCGTCAATTTGTTCCGGCGTGGGATGCAATAACTCGGATGGACGAGAGCATGAGTACATAGAGAAAGAGAGAATAGTATACAGAAAGAAATAGCGAGAGAAAAAAAGAGGTAGCAGGAAAGAGGAAGCGATAAATAGAAAGAGGAAAAGGTCGGAAAAAGAAAGAGGAGGGCAACATGACGTAAAATCACGTAACTCTAGTGACGTGACATGTTCCGGCCAAAATAACGCAACACCTCGTGACGTGACGTTTTCCCCCAATATCACGTAGCATTAGTCACGTGACATGTTCCTGTCAAAACCACGCAACGTTACTCACGTGACGCAAAATCACGTACCACTATTAATGTGACCTTCATCAAAATGCGGCCGCCGCGACTAGGATTCAATCTCGCGACTTTCGGGTCAGCATTTGAGCACCATATATCAAATAGACCACCGCGGCAGGTAACGCGCAAGGGAGTTGCGCTGTTCAGAGTGAACAACAGTCGCGCACATCGTGTGTTGAAGAGAACAGTCTTGTGGAGAAAAAAGAAATAAAAGGCGACACGGATTTAGTAATCAACGTTGGCAGTGTTGTCGGTGAATATATTTCTGGTAGGGACACATAGAAAACGGCAGAACAAATGTTACCTTGCAAAAGCGCGTCTTATTGTTAGAACGAAAGCAGAAACGTGACATTATCGTCGAGTAAAGCCCCGTTCACACTGAAACATTCGGCGGCTAGAGCGGCGCGGACACCGGTCCGGTGGCGGCGAGATCCGCCGAAACAGCCCTCTTCGACCGATCGGTCGCGGAACGATGTTTGCGGCAGCTGCCACCGGATTCCCTCGCCGCGGACCAAACGAAGCGCCCGTCACCAGCGCGTCACCAATTCCAGAAATGGCGGCCAAGTGCGACGCGCTTGTTTTATCGCTGTCGTCGAAGTCCGTTTCAACATCGAACTGGTTCATAAGCACCACGTTCTTTTCGACAAGCGTCACGCGAAGCAAAAATGCTGTTGTCACGAGTAGCAGTGCAGGGTCTACTTACTTACTCTGTCTTCTCCACGTTGCGATCTCGGGGAGAAGGCTTAGCAGTTTCTTGGCGTCACCAAGCTTCTCGCTCTCTTGCGGAGCAGGATGAACCCACAACCACCGCCGGCGTCGTTTCTTCGTCGGCGAATGCTTCTTTACGCTTGTCATGCATCGCCAGAAGGTTGCTTACCCGCAGGCCTAGCAGTGCGATGCCTCTGCAGTTGCTGGAACACGCAACACGCCCCATGTACTGTAGCTGCTGAAATCGCGGAAGCATCCGGGATATCCGACGCTTGCTTGTTGGTTAGCGCTTTACACGGCAGATGGCACAGTATCACTTTCCTTGCGCATGGTAGACGCGGTGGGCAAGCAATGTAAGCGATGCGGAGTTTCGACGGCACGAGAATTCCGTTCTGTTTAAGCGGCGGATTTTTCCCAGTGTGAACAAGCCTTCAGGGCACAAGAACCGCATTAGAAATGGTCATCAGGATTATCCCTAAAATAAGAGCAGCGTTACGGCAAAAATCCGGTACATACTGTTTCCGGTACATAGGTGTAGGCGCTGGAAATTTTTTTCGTAAATGACCTTTAATTAAATAATTAGAAAAATGTAGCTGGAATAGATTTTCTAACTATTAAGTGGTCAACTGTAGGCATTTTTAAGGGACACGCACCTACTGAGATATTTCGAGCAACGTACAAACTGCGTGCTAATTTATTTCTGACTGAAGAAGAAGGGTAGCTAGACATGAAGACACCATATAACTACACTGCAACTCGCATCGTATCGCCCGCGAACAGGCTCCCTGTGGGCATCATGATGAGTGGTTTTCAGCGCAAAACGACGAAGACACAGGAAAGGAGGGACACGAACACCAGCGCAGCGCTGGTGTTCGTGTCCCTCCTTTTCCTGTGTCTTCGTCGTTTTGCGCTGAAAACCACTCATCATGATTAACGCAATCCAACTCGCCCAAATGTCAGTTCTTCCCTGTGGGCAGCCAGTACAAAAAAAAAAAAAAAATATATATATATATATATATATATATATATATATATATATATATATATATATATATATATATATATATATATATATATATATATATATATATATATATATATATATATATATATAAGTATAAAAATAGATGCGCCTTCACATAACAACTGTTTATTCTGCCGACGTTTCGACGGGGTTCCCGTCGGAACGTCGGCAGAATAAACAGTTGTTATGTGAAGGCGCATCTATTTTTATACTTATAACCTTGCGGCAACCGAAGTTTTTCTTCAGTATATATATATATATATATATATATATATATATATATATAAAACAGAGATAAACAATGTTGTCAATCTGGTGCATTATCTACCACGCCCCGTCCGAAGCAACGCGTCGCTTTGGCCTTAATATGGAACGAGCTCAGTCAGCTACTGTTGCAACGTTCACGAAGTGAGCTAATTATGATCCATTTTTCATCTACACCTATGGCTACAAATGCGAATCAACAAACTCCGGAGATGGTCAGAACAGCACTTCGGTCGCGTTATCAATGGGACCAGTCGGCCGCGAGATATTAGTGATGAGTGCAGCGTAGAATCGAGTTGAAGATATTGGTGCAAAATCGCGACCCGATTAGTGGCGCTCGTTCCGTGCCATTGTCAAGGTACGAAATGCTATCTCTGGTGGCGCGCAGTTGGTAAAACGGTGTCTTTCAACATTCATATAGGCGTCACGTGTTATTTTTCACGTTTCGAGGGCCTTACTTATGAGCCGTAAAAATTAGCAGTACATTAATACGCTCACAATACCGCAGCTGAGCCATAATGTCTTCAATAGCGTTAAAGGGCGCCTAAACCACTCCGAGTTAAATAACGATAGAGTGGTTTCTTTCTCGCCTTCACTACACTTCCTACAGGTGATATCTCCACTTTGCCGCGTATTTCTTCATAAAGCACGTGTACCTTGTCAACACAAAGCGTTGAGCCTATCTATCAGGATTTCGCGCTTGTCGACTGCACGCTGTTAACTCCGCTTGCGCAGTCGGAAACACAGAGAACGCAGTGAAATCAGTTGATCGTGCGTGATAGTCATAATAGACAAGGAAGAACAGCTGAGTGACTGCACGGTAAAGCATGGTATGAGGCAGTTCACGACTAATATTTCTCGTAT
This sequence comes from Rhipicephalus appendiculatus, assembly GCA_030522465.1. Classification (NCBI taxonomy): domain Eukaryota; kingdom Metazoa; phylum Arthropoda; class Arachnida; order Ixodida; family Ixodidae; genus Rhipicephalus; species Rhipicephalus appendiculatus. The sequence continues at coordinate 2,519,215 of JALIZH010032913.1, forward strand.
ATGGACCAATCTTGAGTATGTACCTTAATGACGTCACGCGAATCACCCTTTTGGCGCCACGAAGTGCGCCAGAGTGGCGAGAAACGCCAAGCAGGAGTAACACGCTCGTTTATTTTACTTTTTGTATTACTTTTTTTTTGTATTTTCACAGGCTGTTTTAAGGCCCTTTAGCATTAATATAGCTGCCCCACTTCGGCTCTGTAGAGGCGATACTAGCACATTGGTTAGACAAAATAGCAAGTGAAATTTTTCCCTAATCCCAGAGTGACTGTTCACTATAATGATTACCTAGGTAAAAATTCGGCAGATCCCACCTTACCATGGGAATCAATGTTATGCGAAGCTTGCGGAGAGAAGGTGAGTGTGGTGTAATTTTTTTTATTGAACGAAACGTTACGAAAGGAAGCTAAAGATATGTACAAATGTTGTACGCACAGGCATATGTTGAAAAGTCGCATATATTTTATATAATCATTCACAGTTGCGTAACGATACCAACATCAACATGGTATTACCAACACGAGAAGCGGTAAGCTGATACGCAGCGCTTGTGCTTCCGAGGATGGTAGGCCTGGCTGGTGCTACGTAGACCAACTTCATTGTAGACCCTAGTGGCGAAACTGTGACTTTTTCATGTCATGACCAGCTAGACATATTCTTCACACCCTCTTACCTTGCCACACTAATTTTGGCCTACCGCAAGTTAAGCAGGCGATCACGAGAGCAACCAGACCTAGGCGGCTGGCTGGCTAGCTAGCTAGCTAGCTAGCTAGCTAGCTAGCTAGCTAGCTAGCTAGCTAGCTAGCTAGCTAGCTAGCTAGATAGATAGATAGATAGATAGATAGATAGATAGATAGATAGATAGATAGATAGATAGATAGATAGATAGATAGATAGATAGATAGATAGATAGATAGATAGATAGATAGATAGATAGATAGATAGATAGATAGATAGATAGATAGATAGATAGATAGATAGATAGATAGATAGATAGATAGATAGATAGATAGATAGATAGATAGATAGATAGATAGATAGATAGATAGATAGATAGATAGATAGATAGATAGATAGATAGATAGATAGATAGATAGATAGATAGATAGATAGATAGATAGATAGATAGATAGATAGATAGATAGATAGATAGATAGATAGATAGATAGATAGATAGATAGATAGATAGATAGATAGATAGATAGATAGATCGATAGATAGATAGATAGATAGATAGATAGATAGATAGATAGATAGATAGATAGATAGATAGATGGAAAGAAACGCTCAAAGTGCCTGCAGTAGGCAAAGAAATGTTTCGCATCTAAAACCCGAGAAACAGCTGTACCGTTCACGTCCAGAGGTACAGAGGTTAAAATCCAACAACCATTAACGCTTGAGGGTATACGCACTGAAATAGCAGAAAGACGTACGTAAACTCTTGGGTGTCATTTTTTCTGCTCATGTGAAATGGACGAAATCACAATACCGAGCAGCTGGTATTCCTTCGCCATGTAGACATGCTATAGCCATTTTACAGAGTATACGATAGGCTCGGGCTTTTTAAGCAGGCAATATTTCCGCGGACGAATAGGAGCTCAATAGGAAGTGTCTAATACCAGTGTTATTGCACCTAAGCCTTGATAACTGCTGTAATAATCTAGCTTTTATCTAAAGTGACTGAAGCTGAATAGTTTATACGCTGCAGCTGTAATTGCGGGGCGTGTTTTGTTTTTTCTTTTCTTTTCTTGCAGAGTGATGCATTTTTGAAGTACACAAGATGTACCGCAGCGCGTACAAAATGAGAACTGGGACAGATAACCACGTGGCGCAGCTTCCTTAATGACTCGTATCAGTTTTGAAGCTGGTCGCAACACAACTGAGTCCCTGTACGCGTTTCCGCACTTGCAAATGCTGCAGAGACGCGTTCTGTGTTGCTAAAGCAACTAGCCGTGTAATCATGGCACCAGGCAGGAGTAATTTTGCTTCCGGAGCGAAGGCTCAATCATGCAAAGCGAGGGAGTGGGCATCGCCTGTGAGTCTGGGAAGCATTCGAGGCTCACGAATTTGTATGGTAATGAGCGGGTTGGCACGCATTTAGCGAGCTAAATCTGTACCGTCCCATTGGCGGACGAGCATGAGCTCCGACGATGCTATCCTTCTGCCCTAATGAGGGGAATTATCTGGATGCAACCAAGAGCAAGCCGGAAGCATCACTTGCAATGCTTGTTTCAGCGTAACTCTCGCTGGAATGATTATTGTTCTCATATTTGATATCTCATTCTTTTTGGAGTATATTAGAGCCCGTATATTCATATACATATGTACATATGTATGTATATTACTTCTTTTTCTGTAGCTGTCCCGCAGTTGTCTGCTGTACTCGAGCGGCCCGGAACCTATATTCTGGCGGGCCTTCACCTCGGGTACCATGACAATTCGTGACTTGTCATATATTGTCAAAACTGTCATTATACTTCAAACTTCGAATTTCAATTGTTCGTTTGAAGAAACAGTGCGCAGAGTCAAACGACGGCGAGAAATGAAGGGTCCTCTAGATGACTTGCAGCTGCAACAGCGCTGTTCTTAAACTCCTTGAAGCAAACAATATCATGCTTTCAAAATTGGGGGTATTGCGCAGCATCCAAATTTTTCTACACGTTTACGAACCAGAAGAGGAAAAAACGCATCTTGGACTTGGGACTCTTTTTTGTATGTTTTCTCTGCGGTGTGTCAGTCGGAACTGGAATAAAAGACCGATTGATTGAACACATGTCAGACAAATACATTTACAAAGGTTCCCTATTCGCGGTCGGTTGTATGTTTACAGAGGAGCAATAGCCGGGCGGGTATCTTTGGGAAACAAACTATCTTTGCTATCTTTGGGAAACAGGACTGCTGCTCGAAAAAAAAAATGTGTGCGATCGCGCTAGACGTGTAGGTAATCGTGTGGGCGCTGGCCAGTATGAACGAACAGGCGTTTCTGTGACTTGACATATTCCTTATCGAAAAAAAAGCTAGAGTGATAGCGTTGCAGAAGTAAAGCCCAAACTAATCTGGCGAGTTTTTTACATATTCTTGAAAACGTAAACACTCAGAAGGCTTTGCAATGAGGTTCAATATACCTAAAGGGTTTGCCTTCACATTACGCGCATCTGTTTCACAAATGACCACCTAGAGAAGGAAAGTCTTGGTGTACTACGTATAACCCTTGTAAATAATAATAATATGAGTGGTTTTACGTGCCAAAACAACGATATGATTACGAGACACGCGGTAGTGGAGGGCGCAGGAAATTTAGTCCACCTGGGGCTCTTTAACGCGCACCTAAACCTAAGTAGGTTAAGGCAGGGCAAAATGAGACACGGGGCAAAACGCGACATTTTGGCTTTGCCGACCTCTATAGCTAATACAGAAAGAACTTTTCTTTGTTTATATACTTCAGCGAGAGGTGCTGGTAGTTGTCCACCTTTTTTATGTAAAAGTTGATGATTGCTCACAGCGTTCACGTGGGAAAAATTACGCGGCTGGTGTCAGTGTGTTCGTGACCCGTCAAAAAGGGGCGAAATTCTGCTCGGCCAAATATTCGGATCCATGCATGAAGCTACACTGGCGTCAGTACAACGACATAAGTATTTATATTGTTACTTTATACTACTAACTACATACCACCAAATTTTTAGTTCATTTGGTGCGCGGAGCCAAAGCGGAAATTTTTTTGAATTCGGGCATGTGAGGGGGGGCAAAACGCGACAAAAGGGCATTGAATTGCCTTAGAGAGTGTCTTATTAAGTGAACCATTTACTTACACTCATTATATATTATATTTTATTGTTTAGGAAGGTTCGGACGCACAAGAGAATATCATATAGAGCTTCCTGGGAGGAAAACGACGTGAAAAAGCACTTATTGCTGTTCAGGACACTCACTCCATTTGCGAGGCATCGAGGTTTTTCCGCGTTCCCAAGGATGCTCTCAAGAGGTGAACGCAAAATTGGAAGAATCTCCAAGTCAAGCCTTTAACAAACACGTCTCGGCATCGAGATTTCCTCCAATACCAAATTAAAAAAAAGAAGCGCTAGAAAATTTGAATCTAGCACAGTTTTAAATTCATCGCCTCACGAGGCCTGGCTGACGAAGCTGAAAGCCACGAAACGCCCGCGCAGTTCTGCACCAAAACGGCAAAAGGAGGCGAGGAAGATGCGTCAGATAGTATCTAGCGTCCAATCGTTGAATAATCTTATGAAGTGCAAGCTTTCAACGAAATACAACAAAGGCACAAAGAAAGACTGGTGGTGTTTGATAAGCAAGGTGTTTTGGAGCAAAACAGCACCGGATTCTGTCTGGATTCAATGCGTGGAGTTCAAGGACTGGGGTCATGAAGGCTGCGTGAGGGCCCACGGAGTTTAATTTCAAGTGCTTTTACTGCGAAAACTGAAGGGTTAAATTTTTTTTCACACTGTCTCGTCTTTCCCCGCAGGTTGGGGCAAAATGACACATCTGGTGCATTTTTTATTTCTTTTTAAAATAAACTTTTTCACAGTGGCAACATGGTCATATTTATGTAGCACCATACCTTGCACCCAAAGGAAAGTTTCTGCATTGATGTTTAAGGGTAAAGAGTGAAATAAAAATTAATATTCACTATTTTCAAATTTTTGTCTCATTTTGCCCAACCTTACCCTACATGTACAGGCGTCTAGCATTCCTCCGCGGCTGGGGTCGAACCCGCGACTTTCGGGACAGCAGCCGAGTGAGTGCTGTAACCACTGCACGACCGATGGAATTAAACGTCTCGCAAATAGTAAGTGCAATGTACCCACGTGATCTGGTAGCCTCAGGCTGTGCCTGCCTGACAACAGAGCTGTCCGTCTATCGGTAAGGGAGTAAGTCGTCAACATTAAGCCAAACAGAGACCGAAAGTATATGCAATCTGATACACCGAGAGACGGAACCAGTAAGGGCAAAAAACTGCAAAGTAAACAAAAATATATAAGGAAGAAAAAAGAAACGTATATATTCGCAGCTGTCATCAAAGACGCCAAAGGAAGCGTTCCTGGCTTCTCGCGTTCTCCTCTGCCTTTTCTCTTCTCTTCGGGAAAAAGTGAGCGCGGCGAAACGTACGGTAGAGCGCCGGTGTCCGGTGGCAGCGTGCTTACAGACCCCTTTTCATGCGCCATGACTCCCCGAGCCCCGTGCTTCGGGTCGCGTTTCAGCCCGAACCCGGTGCTTGCTAAGGTTTCTAATGGACCCTTTTCTGGGGCTTTCGCTGTTAGCAGTGACGCGTGTCTCTTTTGCTTCATTACGCGCGCACACCTAGCCATTTCACCGACTCGCTCGTGAGTATGTACTTTTCTGCGATGGTGGCCGACGCATGAGACGTTAACCTAGCGCAACGTGTTGAATTGCTGCACCATTCAAGCGGCAGAGAGGAACAAGTCCCTTCAAGTCGGGTATCGTGTGGCTTTTAGGAAAAAAAAAAAGAATACTCTGGTGGTTTGGTTAAACTGGTTAAGTTAAATCTTGTTGTTATTTGAGCTAACCGCCAGGCTTTGGTAGTTGGTAGGGTATTTTCTTTCATAAAGTGCTCAGAATTTTGGTGTCCAAGTTCACGGGCTCACACTTGACGGTCTCCTGAGTTCACATATTTCAGTGCTAAGTGCGCACACTTACTGGAAACATGTGGCATTTGGCGTAATGAAGAATACATACTTCATAGGGAAGAGAAGAGAAAGGGACATAGCGAATATATATATATATATATATATATATATATATATATATATATATATATATATATATATATATATATATATATATATATATATATATATATATATATATACACGCACTTTTATGAAATATCACGAGGTAATGCTTTTTTCTCTAGATAATTAGCTGGTGCATCGCGACACTAAGCGCTTTCTGAGCTGATGCAAGCACAGCATATTGACAAGTAGGAAGATGGGTGAAGACGAGAGTCGGAAATTAGCCATATTCTCCAGCGTAAAGAAGGATAACGCTTGCGCTGCGACTAGCGTTCGTGGAATACTTAAGCCCTGCGGGTCTCTCGGCTTCTTCCGCAACGTCTTCCCGCCTCATTTTGGCTTCGGTGGCGAGCGCTCCCGCTTTTTTCTGTTCTTCCTAATCCCCCCACATACTGACTTCTGCTCCACTTGATTGAGACGGATGAGCGCGATAACGCATCGTGCAAAGAGAAGAAAAAGAGTAAGTAAATAATCGAAGTGAAGCGAAAAGAATAGTGGCAGAGACGAAAAGAATTGAGCGCACGAACCGTCGACGGAAGGAGGAATTGTTATGAGCGCACTTGGAAGCGATTAGCGCTAACAATACCCGGCATTAGTTCGCCGCGCCGGGCGAGTGCGTAAACACATGGGCTGCGAAAAGGCAGATAGCGCTGCTTGAGCTCCTGCGGCGGCGGTGGTTGCGGCTTAATTAGAGACGCGCCAGCGCCACTAGCGGGAACGACGCTCGAGTCAGCGTACCGCTTCCCTCTCCATCCTCATCTCCATCCTCTTCCTTCATCTTGCCTGGTGCGCTATCGAGGGCCACGCGGTATATAGCCAGTTGTGTGCACCACCGCGCCGGTATGAGAGTGAGGTACTCCAACGAGGACTCATGGCTAGGACTAACTGTCGCAGTACGAGCATTGACTGCTGAATCGTGCTGGCGACGGGAACCGCTGAGATTTGGAACAGCTCTCGCTTCTACGTTGCTAACTTGTAGCACGTGAGCACGCGCGTAAGCCAGCAGGAATGGGAGAAGTGTCGCATGATGCATCAGCCGTGCTCAGCGTTTCCATTGCAGGTATGGAGGTGTGAGCGTAATCAATCTTCGCGCAGTGACATCGTGCCGGGTACTAGCATCTCTCTATTCTTCGGTCTCTGCTTGACGTCACGCAATAGAAACTTCGGTACCTGCCAAGCTCAGGTGCGTGGGCGATCTTGCTTCGGTAAACTAAAGGCGTTTGTCAAAATTTGCAAATTTTAGGTTACGGCCGTAGAACCAGTGATTAATTATGATTCTTGAAATCCGAAAGGGCTGCGCTTATCTCTGCATTGTTCAGACCGCAAGGATGGCAAGAAACCCTGCTAGCAGGAACCTCACGGTCATTGTTCAGTGAACGGCCTCGTGAATACAACGTTTTTCTAAGCAACGCACGCCGTATCTCATCCAGCGCAAACTCGGCTTCGGCGGCACTGTCGAGAATTAGTGAACGCGAGTTATGGTAACCATCGGCGGGCTCCGAAGATAAGTGGTGGCTGCGCGGTCGCACGCGCGGTTTAGTGTACGGCTCGCTCCAAAGCGTGGTACCGTCCCAGACCCGCTTGCAGATGAGCCGTCGCGTCGGCGCTTGTTGAGCGGCTCTTGCGGCCCATCGCTGGGCCATGGGCTGCGGTTGCCTGTTTCTGCCAGGCTGAGCGGAAAGGCCGATAACCCGCATCAATAGGCAGCATGCCGCGCGCCTTTCCCCAATCTCTCCTCGACGTCCGTTGCGCACGCGAGCCCACTTTCAGCCCCTTGGACGAGACGGGCGTGCGTTCGAAAGTGATGGTGGTATAAACTGCGTTTAAGTATAAGCGCCGTGTTTAGAAGCCCGCTGAATAAGCGGCACGCGCACTGCGAGGCCTCACTCTACCCCCCGAGACTGCGCTGGCTCGGTAACGGGGCTTCGCAGAGTAATTATTCAAGCGTGTCTTTATCTTCCCATCCTCTGCAGCTTCAGAGAGTGCGAGCCACCACAGTACTGGGCGGAGTGTTGCAGTATCTGATAAGGGATGACACGGCATTGCTTCTTTCTTCTTTAATCGAAGGCAGCTCTTAGCGCACAGCGCTATTCCTATCCCTAAAGTACATACGCGTGCGCACGGAGGAGGGGGGGGAGGGGCAAGGGGGCGGCCGCCTACCCCTAGTCATAGGAGGGGGGGCGCTGTCTGCCCCATGCATTGACTTAATAGGGGGGGGGGGGGGGGGCGCTGCGACAAACCTTCGCCCTTCTTCCCTCCTAAAGGGGAATCCTGCGCACGCTTATCCTCAAACACAGACACATCTATTCACAGACGCACAAGTACTCACTCACTCACTCACTCACTCACTCACTCACTCACTCACTCACTCACTCATGAGGCGTAGGTCGGCAGCAGAAATTAATGAATGAATATGACTTTTATTAAAGGAAAGGGCGACTCTTGGCCGCTGTTAGGGATGAGGTGGGAAAGGGGCAAGGAAATTAAAGGGTGAGGAGCTGCTTCATGTCATGCCTTCGCACGGGTAAGGCGACCTTTCCTACATTACTCGAAACAGGCCACTTAGACTACCGTATATTGCGACTGCTTTCTGTGCTTCATGGTCAGACTTTATTAAATTCCGTAGAGTGGCCATGTCGGCATGAAGCAGAAGTTGAATGTGCCTTCTGGCTTTTGAGAAAGCTGCGCATGTCCAAATCAGATGTTCTAAATCCGCTCGGCACAGCGTCTGAAAGTGTGTGCATCGCGTAGGAGTATTGTAACTCGAAGGTCGGTTAGCTTGCTGTCATTTGCCTAGTACGTGTGGTGTGTATGCAGAGTTGACCAAAACATTGTTAAAAAAAATGTCTTGTTGACGAATAAAAAAAACCCTTCTAATTTTAGCATACACGTTGGTGTAGCTTCCAACAGTCTGTTTTTGCCGTCTGATTTCATTTTAGTGCGAATGTAATATATCAGTGCTCTTCTTGGAGAGTCTGCTGCCCAGATCTTAAGACAGAAGTTTTGGTAGTCTGGTTGTGGCGTGGAACTGGGGTGTGGGGGGAATTGTATATGTGGTCAAACCCACCCGCTTGAGCGGCAACCGCATGAGCGGCTGCGTTTCCCCCGTCCGCGACAGTGTGCCCCGATGTCCAGAGAGCTTTAAACATTTGTCCCGATATCCTGAATTATTTTTAGCTTTCTTCTAGTGTCGTTGGCTACAGCATCTTCAGTCGTTGGCGCCATTAGTTCAGTTACCGCTTCGTATGCTTCGTACGGATCTGCAATAATGGCGATACTGAATTCTGTTACTAGTGATGTCTCCCAAATCGAGGGGAATAGTATTGACAGTCCCCCATATTGCCAATAACTCTGCGTGCAGAGTTGCACTCCCGGAAAGCTGACAGCTGTGATAGCCATTGTGTTGTGGTGCACATGTGCATACCCAGGCCATGCTGGCTCTTTCATCGCTAATTGTGGCATCAGTGTGGATGTCAACGGTGTTCTGAGGTCTGCTCTGAGCCAGTTTCTTCTCAAGTAGGCTTCTGGCTTTCACATCTCTTCTGGCGTAGGACGTTGTTTCCTCCGAGTACCTAGCGGCACTTCCCATGGTGGCATAATGAGAAGTTCGTCAGGCACTGGCATCACGTGGGCTCGGTTATCCCATGCCAAGACCTTGTTTTCCCTTTGGCGTGTTTTCCAATCGACATCGCATTCGAGATTGTGCTTCGCTTATGATGTGCCGTATTGGTGGTAAAGGTTCAGTTATCGTTCGAAGAGTTGCCCTAAGCCGGGCAAAGACCACACAGTGGCAGCTAATCTACGGCCTACAGCTCTAATCTCAACCGTCTGTCATCATCATTATCCTCATCATCATCAGCCTAACTACGCCCACTGCAGGGCAAAGGCCTCTCCCATGTTCCGCCAATCAACCCGGTCCTGTGCTTTCTGCTGCCACGTTATACCTGCAAACTATTTAATCTCATCTGCCCACCTAATTTTCTGTCTCCCTCTCACGCGTTCCCTCTCACGCGGATCCAACCATCTGTAAACTGATTGAAAGATTGGTACACAGGAGAATGCAACACTACATTGAATACGCACAACCTGGGCTACACCGAGCTCAAGCAGGTTTTCGTCCAAATATGGGTATACATGACTGCCCTATGGTTGCTCAGCAGAGCAATAAACCGTAGGTCTCGCTAACAGATGTCAGACTACATTCCAGCAGTTGATATGCGTAAGGCTTTTCACACTGTGAAATAAGAGATCATATTGGAGGAAATGGCAGCAAGCTACCCTAGCCAGAAGATATACGATTGGATCCACAGTTTCCTCCAAAGCAGGCCTACCAAGCTCAATGCAAGGCACCGGCTTGGAGCCTCAGAACCTATTATACTTGGATAGGGGTGTACTCCAGGGATACATCCTCGGACCTATGCTTCTTAATCTAGCCGTGACACGAGTGGCAGAAAGGCTTGAGAGAGACACTACGGCGCGTTTTACTATTTACACTGACGACATTACAATATGGACGGAAGCAGCGCATTATCCCGACGAGCGGAGTATTCAAACAGAACTTCAAGCAGCAATTTTCATCCTCTCTGATTCCTTAGACAACCTCGGACTACAAGTGTCACTAGAGAAGACGGAATTGCTCAGTGTAGACGGGAAAAGATCAACGGAATCCAACAAGCAGATTACCCTACACATTGGTGAAACAGATACTGAGCGTGGAACAGCGCGCCTAGACAGGATAGGAAGCTAAAAGAAGGACACATACCAGAGCGCTGACTAACAACTGAGTTTATTATCACGAGACAGGCAATATCACGAAACAGATACCACGTCTTCAAATGGACAAATTAGAATTCTCGGCGCACAAATTGCTAGCTGCAATAGCGCCCCCAACAGTAGATCTGCCCTTTAAAACGCATGTGGAATTCAATGTTGCACATGATCCGACGCATATCAAATAAGTATGGTGGAGCACGGCAGAACGCATGCTAAACATTTGCAAAGCAGTGGCAGTCGGGAGGATTCTGTACGGAGCACCTGCGTATGATTTCTACACTCGAGATCTCGCTGCAGAAGGAAAGAACTTGTTTGAACCATGTCGACCATTTTGGCCGGCTTGTACAAAATGACATATCGAAAAGCCCACACATCTAGACCTGTTTTGTACGGAACAGTAACCCCATTATTTTCGGGTTATGTTCCGTTGAAGTTCAAGGATAACCGAACGGTGTCAGGTTGACATTCACGTATAAGAAAAATAAAGGCTTTAAGGTGCACTTCGCGGTTCGTAATTGTTTCTGCACGCTGATTTTGAGTGTCAAGGGAACAGGTACCACGATACACCAGTAGATATGCACTAGAATGTGGTTAGCGTTAGTTACTCCAATTGGTACTACTTTTCTTTTTTTTTTAAGTAGCGCACAAAAAAAAAAGGACCATGTGCATCAGGAACCTCGAGATAAGCTTAAGCAGTTTGGCTTAGTCAAAGTCTACCCGTCTCAGCAGGCAAGTCACCGCAGTGTACGTGTTCCTTTCACAAACATTCCAGGCGTGTTCCCAAGTCTGAACAAAGAGTACAGCACCAAGTCCGGCGGTTTATTCATTTTTGGGCTACTTATACGGCTGCTATACAAGTTACCCAGTTTCATGCAGCGCTCGATAGCCCAGGAATGCTCGAGCAGAGGTCCAGTTGAAGCTCGGCAGTGTCGTTCGGAAGGTGTTAGAAAAAGCATGCCATCATCGCAGGAGCACAGTTGGTAGACACGCATATCTGTAGAACGAACAGCCGGATCAGCCACTTCAAGATCTTTGATCTCCAGTCGGCTGCAATCCACGACAATCTGAAATGAAACGTATCATAGTCATCGTCAGCCTGACTACGCCTACAGCAGGGCAATGACTTCTCCCATGTTTCGCCAATTAACACGGTCCTCGCTGTGCCTGCTGCGACCACGTTATTCCCGCAAACTTCTTAATCTCTAGCCCACCTAACTTTTTATCTACCCCTCGTTAGCTTGCCTCCTCTTGCCATCTAGTCTGTTACTCTTAATGACCAGTAGTTATCACTCGACGTCAAACTATGCTAATGACAGGTCCACACACACACACACACACACACACACACACACACACACACACACACACACACACACACACACACACACACACACACACACACACACACACACACACACACACACACACACACACACACACACACACACACACACACACACACACACACACACACACACGTACGCACACACACACACACGCATACACACACGTACGCGCACACGCACGCACACACACACACACACACAGATGATGTATGCGCCGTTTATACCTGTCCTCTCCTGGTGTGCAAATGGATGTCTTGAAGAGACGTAACTAATGTGTCGCCGGCACGGGCAATCATGGAAACCTCTTCTTCTCCGTGGACGCTTATTCGCTTTGTGGGAGATTCGACCCTTGGAAAGACCAAGAACGACACGTCTTGTTATTTGCTCCCATCATTTTCTGTTTTGCTCGTACTCAAAAACATCCTTTCGCTGTCGCTGCCTTCACTGCAATTTGTCAGTGTAATGTACAGGTAACATCACAAAGTTATACAAATTTGTCATATTTGCTATTCTACATACCCTGGGCGGAAGCGCTTTCCCTGTCGAGAAGATATTGGAGCCAAGGGACTGCCTATCACATTTCCGAAAGGGAACGAAAGCGCTGCAGCGTTTTCTTAAGGATACTGGACTGATTCACCGTCTGTGATGTCTAATACCGAACTGTTACGTCGGCTGCAACAGTGACCGTTCTCTCCCCCTCTCTCATTTGTCTTATCCCGCGCCCCTGCCCCGGTGCAGGGTAGCCTACCGGGCTCAGCCCTGGTTTCTAAAAGAAAGGCAGGGCTCAGCCCTGCCTTTCTTTTATCCTTATTCCCTCTCTCTCTTTGTAATATTCGCTCTCAAAAAATCTTCATGATACGCTTCGTGCAGTTTGCAGAGAGGTGTCATCAACGTACAGAAAATTTATACCCGGAACTCACCAGCAGTGGAACTTCACCATTACTTCTATATCACGTTTCAAGAAAAGTGCGCGAAAAACGTGGACGAAAAGTGCGCGAAAAACATGGAATATCAACTCGCCCCACAGTCCATTCTTCTATATCACATTGTATTTCAAGAGCTGCGTCGGTGGAATCATAAAAGCTGGCATTTATTCGAGTGGCTCGGCATAACATTGTTATTTGACGAAGCAAATGCAGTCGCATGGCCTAACTATTGACGTTAAAATTTGCGAAGTAGCATAGCTGGTGAAGCCGAAATCTTACATGTCTATCATGGTTAATGGTGTGACTACCGGCTCCCCATGAGTGTCTAGCGGCAAGTACGGCGAGACGAAGACCCAAGAGCTTCTATAAACGTCGTTTATTAGTATTCAAGTCAACCTTATCTCTCCCCGGGCAGAACTGAAGCTGCACAGGGTCAGACGCAGTTCAAAACCATTATTGTTAATCTCCTGCAGCAAAACGATGACCCCGTCAATCAATAAGCTTCCGTATTTAGACCCACGACTGTTTGGGGTACGCTTTTGGCAGACTCGTCAATTAGACTCAAAGCCAGAAGCTGGCACCAGGCGTCGCACGTGTATCCAAGGTTGCTGTACCCCTCCAGACATATACGACTCGGTAACACACATTTCAAATGCCAAAATGTTATTATTGTCCAACTATTTATCCAGTCTTAATCAGTGTGCAAATCACGTTCACATCACACACAAGCTTGTCTTTAAGATTATATATGAGGTCACTGCAACCTAATGCTATAGAGGCGCTTTTTTTCTAACAATCCTTTACGGTTACCTCTACAGAAACCGTGCTTCTTTACTTTTGGTTAAATATATAGACCCAGCACTTTCCTTTTTAGATGCCTTGACACGCTCGTTGTGGACAGGGTCCCGTTGATATAGGAACATTTTTGTGGAAGGCGCTCGGGGCTTTGACAAATATTGTTCGATCAGCGAGCTTCAAGCGATCTCTGCTGGACTTATGACCATACTGGACACGTCAAAAATCGTTTTAGTTTCATCAGTGATGCGAATGGGATTCTGAAATTGTCACTACAACATCTTATTTTAAGTGTAACTAATGCAACAGAGACCACATGCACATTGATTTTATAGAAAGTGGTTACCAGTGTTTGGGTTGTAATATGAATTTCTCTAACCCATTAAGCTGACTACAGACATGCCCTGCGAGCATAGGCCAATCAATGAGATTGCTGCGAGCATGCGCGAGGACAAACTCAAAATAGGTCGAAGGGCTTGCCTCAAGTGACAGCTTATAATAGTCGAGAAAATTAGCATAGTCGCATAAAAAAACGTCATTAGGAAGACTGTAGTCGAATTATTTCAGTTTTAACATTCACTTCTCATATTTACGATATTAGGCTGTTCTGGGGTGTTTGGTGAACTCACTTGAGGTCTCTGGCTGAGCCACCTCTGACGACTTCGGCGTGCAGCGATCCGTCCAGTTGAAATCCAGCCTTCGCTGCAAAATTTAGAGTAGATACGCCGTAAAACGCATTATCAGCAGTTTTAGTTACGAAACTAGTGTGCTAATGGCATAATATGCTGCCTATTGCATTGCTTATTTTTAGAATGCTGTTTAACATTGAAACTCCGCCTCGCCATTGTCGGCCAGTTATAGCGGACAAAAACGTATGCGATGTGGCTTCCTATCTTCGTCTTTCATCCCAAGCCGATGATGTTTGGAACAGGTAATTAGGCGTTTTGCGATATGTTACGTATCGCTTATTGAGAAAGATATTTATTATAACAGAGAAGTAGAGAGTGTTGGCCTATTATCAGTTAGGACAGCAAGGGTCGGGATCTGACAGGCTCCTTTATTTGTCATTGATAATCATGCATTAAGAAACGTAAAATAAAAATATGGACACAGTGGATAGATAATCTCATTTAGGTTCTGTTGAAATGCGAGAACAACGAAAGTAGAAACTAACGTAGGCTAAACGACAATTTGTCGCGAGTAGCTAAACCCTTAATTTTCACATTGCGCTTCTTGTGATTTACCGTCTAAGCTACCGTAAATCCTGCCGTAATCTTTCATGGGCATGCATGTATGCGTGGACGTAGCTTCTAAAGTCACTGGCTAACACTGTACGCGGCAAATACTTTTACGCACTCGAACGTCCAACAAAGTAAACTGTAGGATGTGAACGCGTTTTAGACCTTGACGACCCGGACACATGCGGATGCAGGATTTTTCTCAAGAGGTCAAGAATGGGTGGGAGGGGGGGGGGGTCAAAACGGCCGCCCCTCCCACCCTCCGCTCCTCTTGGGTCCTTTAGTGCACGGACGCATGTAGCCCAGTACATACACAGCGCCATTTCTTGTGTCCACGTCTGTTTCGACGAACATTGGTTATAACGATACCATTATTACAGTGTATTTATAGCGATCGCCTTAAATAAAGCGGCTTATCCACATCCGCATGTTAAAGCAGCGCTACATTTCTGTTTGTATACTTACTAGAAATTCTGAGATTGTCTGTCGCCACTACAACTTCAGATGGGTCACTTCGAAATAACACGTTGTCCTGTGGATTTCTCACCAAAAAGTGACTACCCCGCGATTCCAGGATTCCAGAACCTGCAGTATAGAAGCGGAGTGCGTCACCAACACAATCTAAAAATTCTAGTAAGAGGGAAAAGGAAAGGCAATGAAAGTCAGGGGTTAAGGAGGCTGCACCCAATTTTCTACCCTAAACGGAGGGAAAGGGAAGCTTGCAGAGAAGAAATAGAGAAAATGGTTAGGAAAGAGAGAGCAAGTGATACGCGCTCTAGTAAGGAATGAGGTTCACGTCAGAGTTATGAGTCCAATGAGGAGCATAGGTGTCATCAGATGTCACTGAAAGGATAATGTCCAGTGAAGCGCTGTGCCTACCATACCCTACGTAAGACGCATGCGCAAAGTGTCCCGCCATTTGCGTTTTAGGAAGCCGTGACGAAGGCTGTACAACGTGGAGTCAGTTGAATTTCAGCAGTAAGCGTGCAATGTGACATACGATGATTTAAACCAATTCGGAGCTGGCAGGAAGATGGAAGGTAAAGAATTAAACGAACTTTAGGGTTCCCGCAACTTTAGAACATTAAGTCTGCGTCAGCTGCTCAGGTACTTGAACGCTACGAACTTCATTATTTTGTGCAATAAATTTCGAGAAAAGCGGTTTCACATTGCCATGCATTTACATAGGAGCTCCTGAGGTGGCACTTATGCTTAAAATAATCATATAAATGATGTAGGGACTTACCAAGGGTCAAGCTGTTGTGATAGCGACCCTGTCGGTTCATCGACTGCAGCTTGACGTCGCCAGCCGACTCTATTATCAGGCCTTTTTCCTGCAAAACAAACAACCATTTCGGTTAGCCTACTTTCTCTTGATTGTAAAGAGGCAGTGCAACCAACTGTAGATGTTTATTCACCTTTACAGGGACTACAACTCTCTGTCCGTGCAACAACATTGACAGAGGTGTAGACTGGACCTCGTCTGTGCTACTGTGTCGTTGACATGAAAACCATCCCGCGTCTATTCGAGTACCGCCAAGCGAGCTGCACATTGTCTCGATAACGGGCATCGTATTGAGCTACAGCAACACACACATTAATTATTGGACATTAGAGAAGCAATATTTTGAGAGAGAAAAATTTATGCAGTTGCACTCGACGTGAAAGCTCTAGGAAGTGCGGAGCTGTGATTCGCCTGTACTTCAGCGACGAACACAGGCGCGCGTGTTGAACGGCTAGTTGGTAAGACATTACTATCTCAACTCAAACTGAGCTTGGGACGGGACACTGGAGTAGAAGTAGACAGGACGAACGCAGCCTATGAGCATCGCTGAAGGATCTGCGTTCCTTCAGCGACGCTCACGTTCACGGGCAAACGCGCCCTGGTGCTCCCACCGTGCAGCCTGCTAGGCCTCCGTGGCGGCAAAGGAAACCTTCATTTGTGATGCAGTGGCGCCCTCTCCCCCCCCCCTCCTTTTCTTACTCCTTTAACTCACATCACTCCTCATCACCCTCATTTCACTTTGTCGTCCAATTGCTATACTGTACTACACACGGCTATGCTACGCTCTAACCTCTCCCCTCCTCCTCTCCTTCGCTTCCTTCTCTCACTCTTTTGCTATAATATGCTATATGACTGCGCAGCGCGAAAAACGAAGACACAGAAAGAAAGAAACAGGACCAAGCGCTGAAGTGGTTATGACTATGCTATCCATGGTTTTTTCTCCTGCGTGACGTCAAACGACGACATGAGATGACAGCATACTCCCTTCCTCCTTTCATTC
The DNA here is from genome assembly GCA_030522465.1 of Rhipicephalus appendiculatus. Taxonomy (NCBI): domain Eukaryota; kingdom Metazoa; phylum Arthropoda; class Arachnida; order Ixodida; family Ixodidae; genus Rhipicephalus; species Rhipicephalus appendiculatus. The sequence goes on from JALIZH010032913.1 coordinate 2,536,346, forward strand.
CTCTTCACTCCCCTTCCGCCCCCCTACCTATACATGACTGTGCTAAAAATGGCTGTGCTATACATGGTTCTGCCTGTCTAACGCCATGCATGATTATGCTATGCTTTACTATACATGGCTATGCTATATATGGATATGATATACGTGGTTTTGCCGGCGTTACGCCAAGCGACATGAGACGACGACAGCATACGACAGCCTGGGCCCATCAAGTGCTCCGCACTCAGAAGTGGTACGTGAAGGTGCGCCAGATAAAATTTTACGTATTCGGAGTCGCTGCACGCAGCTAAGTAACTTATGTCAATAGGTTATTATACATTCGCTTTTTTAAGAATCATTTAGTGATATAAGTATTTACCGAACTGCAGGAGCATCCCTGCTTTCATGTCGAGTAGCTCACCTGCATCGTGATAGTGTATAGTATTTCGAACACACGCGCGCACGCACACACGCACGCACACGCACCCCCCCCCCCCCCCCCCACACACACACACACAGATAGAGAGAGAGAAGAACATAGGCTGAACTGCACGTACCTGAGCATTATGCTGAATTCGCTTCAGAGTAAGGATATCCAGAAACTGGCTGTGTCCACTAACTTTCAAACCATTTGTTGTCAACGTCAGGACGCCGGGTCCATCCTGCGCGAATAAACACAAGTGCGCTAAGAGCATTAAGAGCATTCTTAATAAATGGCAATGCTAATAACATGCCAACATCGTGCTAATAATAAAACACCAGTGCATAGCAAGCTGACGAAAAGGTAAGTTTAATTTATCGAGTAGCACAACGGGCCCGTGTTACAACCCCGAATGACTTACAATTGTAGCGAACGAACAATGCTGTTGCATTCCTCACCGAGCTCAGGTCTAGGACTTTTATTGTCCACAGCAACAACGTTGCGTTCAGCGATGTAATGATGATCGTAGTCGCCACCAGCACGTAGAGCATTTTCTTGCGCCATCCGCTAAGCAGTTCAGTGTCTCCGTACGGTGGTGTCAGGTGCACACTCATGGTTCCATTGCGAGAAACTGTGGTGGATGCCATCACGGTGGCTCGAGTAACACAGCGAATGACAGCGAGCTTGCTTCTTTTTATTACGGTCCCTCGCTACTCCATTCTGTCACGTGATCTATGCGAGAGACAAGAAAGAAGAAACAAATAAACTTATTGGTTAGGGCGTTATCTCAGAGAGACAGTGCGAAAAAATGCGACGCGCGTTGCGTGACAATAGAAGAGAAATTCAGGAACTGTTGGGAATTTCTTTATCGATTGATGCTCTACAGCAGGGGTCTCACACGCGGCCCGCGGGCCGCATGCGGCCCGCGAGGCTCGGGTGCGGCCCGCGGCCTCCGTTGTATTTATTTTCTTATATTCGTGAGCTACATAGGCATGACTGATATTCTCCTCGTCAGGCATTCCATGTGTCCACCTTGTTTTTAAGCGTAACCGGGAAAGAAAAATGATATTTCTGAATCGGCACCCATATTTGAGTCAATGTTGGAGACGGTATGTCGACATAATTTTGGAATCGTGGCATCAAATCTTCTTCAGAAATGACTTGCATATGAGATATGGGACAGTTTGCTTTCAAATGGCAACGTTTGCTGGCAGACTGTTCAACCCCCCCCCCTCCGCTTTTAGCTTTTTCGCTGCACGGCCCTTGCGGAACTAAATTGCGTGACTGCGGCCCGCTGGCTGAGGTGAGTTTGAGACCCCTGCTCTACAGTGTGGTTATGAAAATGCTCCAAAAATTCGACGCTTAGGAAATGTGAGCACGATGGTGATAAATGAGACTGGTGAGAATAATTGCAGCCCATAAATAAGAAGGAAATATCAGTATACTCCGCGACCCCAGAAGTCTAGAGATGCGATGACTTTTCGTGTAAAAATGTTCTTCTCAATAAATGATCTTCCAGTAAAAAAAATGCTAGAGGACCAAGGTATATGCTCTAATAAATATTTATATGGAAACAACAACAGTAACAAAAAAGGTATCCGCGCTAGTTGACTTGCGTCAAGCTACGGCACATGCATTTGCAAGATGTGCTTGCTATTGAACTATCAGATCAATGTTTGCTGTTGGTTATTGCTCATTCTGCTAATAAAGATTCCCTATCATGTGGTTTTTAATTGAACAAATGAAACTTCTTTAACACATCGCGAAGTAAGCTTCAGGTAAATTTACGCGCCGCACTGCGCAAACTCGTTGGCTAAAGCTCTGCATTTGGTATATTATTCAAAATTGCGTATTAAAGTTGTTCTCTTTATACCGATAATAGATTGCTTAACGATGCTTGGTTGTTTTTAAATGTTTACAATGCTAGGGCTCTCCGTAAACGTCTGAATTTTTTGCATGCATTAATACACATCCAAAGTAGCGCCTCACTAGCACTGCGATGAAGCTTTTAAAGCACAATATCTCCTATTAAGTAGCGTTAGAAAAGGTGGAACTCACTTGTAAGAGAGCGGGCCTCCGTCTGAACTTCGATCAATCGCGCTGCCGAGGGCTCCGTGATCCGTGGTGGTTTGTAAAAGGTGCCGCGGGCAATAGCAGACGGTTTCGTGCATTGCACGATGGTGTAATTCTTTCACTGACCTAACAAGCCAATTATCTGTTTTCCCCTTTCGCCTGGGCATAAATAGTCCCTACTTTGCTCTATCATCGTAGTCGACTCACTGGAGACTTGAGATTCGTCACTCCACATTCGGCATTTTCGATCGAATACCGAGCCATCTTGTGGCGCCCGGTGCAGAATAGAGTACAAATGCTTGATTCTCCCGACAGATGTCGACACGCACACACCGTTTTCCTTCGTATAGCTCTTGCTATGTAGTCTCTTTATTTAAGTGTATGCACTGGCGGGATGCTTTGAGATGGCATTGAGCATGTTTTAAGAGAAAGATTTGATATCGGAGTTAATTTAGTGCCATACGTGTAGTGGTAATATTGCGAATGTTCGGGCAGCAAGGAAACAACAGCAAATGTTTCATTAGGAAAATAATAGCTTCTTGCACTGGTGCAGCAAAAGCAGGTCGGAGGTGTTGTACGAAATTTTCAATTTTGCATGTGTGTATATACACACGCGCACAGAAATATACGCACGAACATGCATAACGGCTGGTCGAACCCTCATTCCCCCCCCCCCTACCCCCGAATATATCTTTGGTTACGCCCCTGAGGGTCCTATCAGTTTATTCCGTTATTCCGAAGAATATTGAACCTTCCCAAGTACAGAACCTGTATTTTACTTCCTTTTTTCTATTTCGTTCCCTCTTCGTGTAAGTCTTCATGATGAAAAATAATAGTCAAGTTTCTTCATGACAACTAGCACACCCGAATGGTAAAATATATATATATATATATATATATATATATATATATATATATATATATATATATATATATATATATATATATATATATATATATATATATATATGTGTGTGTGTGTGTGTGTGTGTGTGTGTGTGTGTGTGTGTGTGTGTGTGTGTGTGTGTGAAGAAAGGAAAGTGGACGAAAAGATAACTTGCCACCGGCAGGATCCGAACCTGCGACTTTCGAATAACGCGTCCGATGCTTCGAAGGTCGAAGGTCGCAGGTTCGGATTCCTGCCGGTGGCAAGTTATCTTTTCGTCCACTTTCCTTTCTTCACATTTACATTACAATTACTTCTAATAGCTTCCCCAATACCTTCCTTGGCATCTTTGTCTGTTAGTTCTCATTAATACTGTGTTTAACAAAGTAAACGAGCCCTTAAGTTTACAATTCTTTCCTTTATATATATATATATATATATATATATATATATATATATATATATATATATACACAGTTTGATCAATTAATATCAATTAATACGCGTAATTATCAAGTGGCCCTCTGATATTTGATAGAAATTTAAACAAGGGCATGCTGTGACAGTGCCCTTCAATGACATACCCACTTTTTTTTTTGCCTTCGCGCGAAGTCTAAAGTGCTAAAAGTATTTGTAATATATAATATGTCATTTAGCGCAGTTCTCCTCCTTAATCTAGACTAGAATTAACCTCGGGGGCGGAAATTGCTTGGAGGAAAATTAAGCTAAAATACTAGAATAACAAACTAAATTTCGCTAATGAACGTAAAGTGATTACTCTATATTACATTTTAAAATTGCAGTAGGCAACTTCGAAGCTCCTAGCCACTGCGAACAAGTTCTAAGGATTACCAAAGTTTCTCTAGTTTCCAGTGCAGCAAAATGTTTGCATTGGTGCTGTAGAATTTTCTGATGAAAGTATTTTCTGATGAGTGTCTTTAATTTTGACTGACTAGTTTATGAATGATTCAAGAAAAAATATGCATCTGCGTAAGACGATTGCTTAAAAAGAGCGTTAGTTCAATCTTCGTACGTCGTTCACCTTTATTGTTTTTTTTTAGACGGCTAACCTGCGTCATCTCGTAATATAGCTTTTTGTCGTAGCTGTCAGCTGTTGTTTATTTTCACGACTGCCACATGGTGTTATCACGACTGTCCACAGCCTCCTAACAGGGGTGCGAATCCCCGACATTGAAACGGATGAACTGCGTGACCTTTCACTTGCGAGCTATCGCGGCGTTTGAATCTTTACAACCATAGGTCGGCGAAAATTGTGGAGCTCACTCAGACTCACTCACTCATGAAATGTATTTTGGGCTTAGGGCTCACTCGGACTCAGACTCACCAAAGCTTTCCTGAGCCGGACTCACTCGGACTCACACTCACGAAAATTTCCTTCGACAGGACTCACTCGTACTCAAACTCACCAGAACTTTACTTACCCGGACTAACTCAGACTCAAACTCACGGCTCGATATGAGTCTCAGTGAGTACAAGTAAGTGGACTCATGAGTGAGTTCGCCTGACCTATGCTTACAACGTGCGAGTAGCGTCGCGTCCGCAGTGTCTGTCACTGCATCTCAAGCTTGCCGCAGCTGCTCTGATAGCAGCCCGGGTCGTTCATGCCTAATCTCAAGGTGGTATAACTCCTTCTGCAGAAAGTTTATCTCCTTAGTCCTCGACGTTACACTCCACTTCATGCCTGGATACCTTCACCGTCGGGTGCGTATCTTCCACGCTGTCACTGAGACGGCCTGTCACGCTGATCCGAAGACTCAATAGCGTTTATTTACATATCGTGACACTGCCTACATCGACTCCTGATGATTGAATTGATAGTCTGCTTGGTTTATTGATCGTGTGATTGTTTGAAACATCGTGTTGTGCTCTTTTAGGGGATACCGAGAAAGGAAATAAGGGCGTGTTTAATTGCAAAAAGTACGTGAGGAGTGGAACATTTTCTTACAAGCAAATGTGTTAAAATGTCGGGTGTGTGCAGCTGTTCCGTTTCCTTTCTAGCACAGTAAAGTGAGATATGTGAAATAGTGACGGTAGGCTTTCTCACACAATTGTGTAGTGCTGTGCAAGATGGCGAGCATCGATTCCATACGCGCAACAGTTGAGTCAAAAACAAGCCTGTAAACAGCGCATCTTAGAAGGGAACGGGTGGTCACAACGGTGCCGGTACCAGATTGTACGCAGCCGCTCTATTTTCACTCCGAGAGAGCGACCGCTATATCTTGTGTGGGTAAAAAAAATGTAGCGAGTGCATTTGCAGAAAATCACAGTAACCCCTCGCGTCCGAAAAATGACTACGTTAAAGATGCAGCTGGTGATGTTTAAAATGCATTCGAGCATAGTAACCGTTAAACTATTGAAAGGGATTGAAAGCGCACTAATGCAATTTTATTAGGGCGATGTTTTTAGTTACGCCTGTAGTTTTCGACAGTTTGAGCGCAAAGCAACCGCTAGCAGTTGCGGTGGTACAGAGGTCGCCGTACTCGGCTGCTGACCGGAAAGACGCGGGTTTCATCCTGGCCGCGAAGGTCGCATTCCGATGGCGGCGAAATGCCAGTGGCCCGTGTGCTCAGATCTACCTTCCTTTAAATGCGACATGCACACCAGACACGTAAGATGTCGTTCCACATCAAAATGGATATGTAACCCGTGAGCAAAAGTATAGGGAACGCTGCGGTCCGTATACTTTTGCCGTAGGTGCCGTCTAGTGGCGAGCCATTCGCTGCCAAGACAATTCCTCTGACAAATTCCGTCAGAGCAGTGCTGTCGACAGAAAATCTGTCAGAGCAATGCGCTCCACAGCAGACGGTTTGCCACTAGACTGCGCAGACGGCGATTTCGGCACGCGCTCCCGTGGTCCGTATACTATTGCTCACGGGCGTATCTTGATTTCGTTCGTCAGAATGTAGCTGAAAAGATTCTCATAATCGTCAGCGGCTTTGTTTATTGCTCATCTGTATCTTAATTAGTAACTATGACGTCACGGCGTCTCTTTAGGGAACAATGGCTTTGAGGCGAGTTCCCGTGTACCAGGTAATCGACGGACTGAAGTATTCTACCGTGTTCCTGCCGGAGTACGTGCGGGCTGTTCGAGCCTACAAGCCCGAAGATGGTGACCTAGTTTTGGTGTCCTACCTCAAGTGCGGGAACAACTGGCTGGAGCAGATCATCGAGCTTATACTGCACCGGTAAATGCATATTGTCAGATGAGTGCATTTTGGTAGGAAAACGTTGTTCACGAGAGACCATGGGCATTGTTTTACGTTTCCAAACGCCCTTAGAGTCATGCGCAATGTTTCTAACACGAAACAATCTTGGATCCGCGCAATCCTGTCAACATTTCTCACTCCGTGACATTGAGCCCTGTTTATGTGGTATAACGTGAAAAGCCTCCAGTGCTTCTGCACAAAGCTCAAATAGTTCCTTCCGAAACAAAAGTTTCGCCCAATGATTCGTTTCATATAAGTTCAGCTAGTTCGGGATGTCATTAATTAAAAAAAAAACGTTTCTCTGAAAGCTTGATTTGGAATCAACGGAAGCCTTCTTGGAAGCCTTGTGAATAGTAAGAAGGAAAATCTAGAGCATCTTCCAGGTCGTATTATGAGCTCCTTGAAGGGGTCCCTGCAACACTTTTTCAGCATGGTCAGGAAATGCTGCCGATCGGTCGTCGAGGCTTCTCAAAACACGCGAGCCAAACATTATAGGGCAGCACGCGGCCTGGAATTTACAATTATTCTCAAAGTCAGCCAGAAATCGTTCCCTCTAATTTCTAGAAATGATGACATATACCCGGAATTGCCGCGCCACATACATAAGTTCACGGCCATTGGCTCGCTTGAACATCGTGAGCTGTATAGTTAGCGCTGCCGCCGCGGAAGGCCGCCACGTACCCACGTGCCCGCTCACGATCACACTCAAAGTAAGCCGCGCGTTCGAAGAAAAAAAAAGAAAAAGTGCTCACGGCTATGACGCGCGTGACGTACCTTCTTTCCCCCCTGCCATTCCTCCCTGTCTTGCAGCACGCTTGTCGGGAAAAGAGAACATAGAAATCGTGAGACAAATCTTTGTAACTCCGCTCGTACTTGACGGATTCTAAATGTTTTTGCGGTGTTTGATTCGTGAGGTGAAAAACTCCTTTAATGAATACATTCGATGGTTCTTGGAAAAGTGTGCCAGGGCCCCTTCAACTACTACGCACAGGCGCTTTCGTTTAGGCACTGACAGCTTTTATAGGCTTCCTAAGACTGTCTGAATTATATGAATTTTATGTGATGAAAAAATAGTTAAGAAATATAGTTACGTATTGAGCGGGGCTATTCTGAATAAAATGATGCAGAATTTAAGTTTAGGCTTGCGATCTAGAAAGTAGAGCAATGTCTTTTTAACTTTCCTAACTTTAATGAGTCTGAGTTCTTATATCCGTGCCCTCGAACACAAGTATGGTCACATTCTTTGGCCTCCACATGAGGCGGGGCCATACTACTCTTGGTCAACAATAACTGAGTGAATTCATGGCTGGAGATAGTACGCTTTTTGTGTCTACAAATATATTAATTTTTGAGGTTCTACGTGCAAGATCTACGATATGATTATGGGGCACTCCGTAGTGGACGGCTCTGGAAATTTTGACCACCTGGGCTTCTTATCGGGCAGAAACATAAATGTAAGCGGTCGGGCCTCTAGCCTTTCGCCTCAATCGAAATGCGACTATGGTGAGGTCGCCATTTTAAGTAGTTCAAATTAAATAAAATGCGCTGATCTTAGGACGGTTCGTTTCGTGCTGAGTTTTTTGTTTAAAACACGCTTCGAGTTCGCTCAAGTTTTTCGGTCTTTAACCACTCACATAGCGTCGTCTATTAATGCAAAACCTTTGTTCTCAGTATTAAGGATTTGAAATCAGTAGCGTGAGACAGCGATTGGGTCTCATCGTTATAACACAAAAGAAAGTTATTTTAAGGACTCAACTTCAATATCGCAAGCAGGGGAAAAGGACAGAAAAGAAATTACGCACCCCTGCTAAGGGCTGTCCCATATTCAATAGGGAAATACCAACATGCCTATTAGGTGTGTTTTAATGTCAGTGTTTATTGTGACTGGTATGATTGTGTCTGCGTAGAAAATCATATACATTCTCTTCCTGGGTAAGCGAAAAAGGTGACGTCATGTACGCTTTCTTTACCGACCCTACAGGGGAGAGAGCGCCCAAAGTTATGTCGAGTTTCACCGGTGGTGTCCTTATCCGGAACTGTACGGCTTGCGCTACCTCGACGAGATGGAGTCGCCGCGTTTCTTCAAGACACACTTTCCGTACGCGCACCAGATGAAGAATCCCAAAGCGAAGTTCATATATCTGGCTCGAAACCCTCTGGACGTCTGCGTTTCCTTCTACTACTACACGCTGGACGGCCCGCAGTACGACTTCGAAAACTGCAGCTTCGACGATTTCGTCGAGGCCTTCGTGAACGGAGAGGTGGATTGCGGGGACTACTTGGATCACCTGCTATCCTGGTACCCACATCGTCACGAGGAAAACGTTTTCTTCACAACTTTCGAGGAACTCAAACGAGATTTCAGGGGCACCGTCATGTCCCTGGCAAGCTTCATGGGTGAGAAGTACAAGAGCTTACTCGATAATGAGCCGGACGTTTTCAGGAATGTGGTCGAAAAAAGCAGTGTCTCTTTCATGGCAAAGCTCTGTTCTGTCGATGAGGAGAGTGTTTCGAATTTGACCGAGAAAGATGCGCCCTTCTTGGAAGCCTGTCATCGCTTCAACGCCACAAACCGTGGTAGGGTCAAAGGCCCGGTGATTGTAAGAAAAGGAATTGTTGGAGACTGGAAAGCTCATTTTGAAAATCGTCATCTCGAATTGGTGCGACAGTGGATCGAGAAAAAAGGGGCTGCTCAGGTGATCCGGGACATTTGGGGAGATTTGGATCTTGGTGGAATTGCATAACCTAAAATGTGACGTTGCTAATGTTTCTAATGTGCAAATCTGGGTGGATCACTTGATCTCGACGTGGACCCTCAGTGCGATGGCTGTTTTTTTTTTCTAATGTCTCTTTTTGTTTTTTCTTTTTTATGTCCACGTTAGTTACTTCACACCTCCATATCAAAATGTTTAGTCAATCGTTTTCTAACCTGTAAATTCGACGATTTCAAGTTAAATGATAACTAAGATTCTCACAAATATGGGCCAATAAAACGTAGCTAATCACATACAGTAATTACCCTATTACATTCTCATTCTCATGAGTGTCGCAAATAGCCTTTGCTATGTGTTGTTACCTCGAATGTTCGGTTTTCAGTGATGCTTTACAAAGAAATGTCCGGTTTTCAGTGATGCTTTACAAAGAAATAAAGATGCGTGAAAGAACTTGTCGCATCGTACGTTTCCTGATATTGCATCAAAAAGATCAAAGTGGCTCTTGTCCTTTGGCTTCCAATAAACGACTTCGATATCCACAGAAAATTGTCTCGGTGACATTTTACTGTCGACTGCGGATATGAAGACGACAACAACAATGATGTCAACCGCACCAAAAAGAGATCACTGGCATCTAGCTGCACATCTACACCTATAAGTGGCCACGTTAATTGAGAACTAAACGTTGACAATGAGCCGTGCAGGCCAGATGAAGCATTTAGAAAAATATCTTGGTTTGCTGTTTTCTTAGCTCTCTCATTCAGAATATATTAACATACGAATGCGATCAGTTTGCTGTTTAGGTCCAGTACATAATGTATACATATAAAAAAGACATTCGCAGGAACCACTTTATTTTGACCCACATTTTGCGAACTTGAAATAGGAGCATTTAACCAGCTCGCTTTCATGAACTATTCTTTTTAAAACATATTTATTAGTTTGGCTGGTAACATTTGGCTACTTAGAGAGAGATAAAAGGTTAGAACAACATGCAACCCGGCGTAGTTTTATTGAAATCATAACCGTAACCATAGCGCGAATGTCCAAGTGAGCAGTTTCTGTAACGCTTTGTGGCGTTGCTATCTTGTCAGTCTGCATTAAGTTTCAGTTTAACTTTCATATTCGTTCATACCACCAGTTACAAGAAATGATATGCACACGAGGGTCCCATAGTCAGATACTGCCCCGTGATCCTTGATTAAATGTTATACAAAAAATGCGGTATGCACAGCAGAAAAATGTGCACTAAGGAAAAAACAAGGAAAAAACTGAGTGAGGCCGCAAATGAAAAATAAAAGAAAAAAGAAGTAACGTACGCAATCGTACCAATTTACACAGCTACAAATTAAAAAAAATGGCATTTACTAAAGTTAATCAGGTTGCAAATAATTCTTCAGACGATATTTAAATGAGTACGAACTTTGCTCCTTTAGGCAGCACAGAATGCGTAATATCTTAAATTATACAGGCACCTGCTTACATTCTAGAAGCGCGCAGCAGGTACTTGCACTATCAGAAGCTTTCTGTCTTTTTTCTCATATTTTTTAATGCTCACTTCAGCTTTCACAGTACAGGGTCTGTGTCAAATCACACTGAAATCACGTACACTGAATGTTCAGTTCGTATTTCCCTCACGAGAGATTCTGCAACAACGGCTACATGCAAGCCGGTGACCAATAATACCAACGTGCTCCACCCTTCTAATAACAACAGTAGCGCACTTCTCTGTGGTGTTGCTCTGGCGCAAAGCACATCGGAAAGGGCACTTTACGACGCCAACCTCTTATCGCGCACTTACGAAAGACGAGACAGATTAATCAGCTTTCTCCTTTAAGCGTCATCATTTTTCATATACTCGAAAGAAGTGTTTAACGGCACTGAATAGTAAATGCCTAAGTCATGTAGGTCAGAGAAGCTCCGGCACCTGTGACTTACTGTACCCATTTGTACGTGCAGTGCTCCTCTTCTGTTTTTTTTTTAAAGACGATAGTCTTTCTTGGGATACTTGAACGCAAAAATTTTGGCCTTTCTGTCTGTCTGTCCGTAACCCGATTCAGCTACTCGGCCAAAGTTTAACCACTTTCTGAACGCCCAGCCATCTTGAACTGGTGTTTGCCTTCATACTTGTGAACATATTCGATCAAAAAAGCAAATACTACGCATACCTGAGGCGCAACATTAATATGTTAGTGTCAGGTCGTCTGTTCTTTTATTAGAAAATACATAGGTACGCAATTCTAAAGACCCTAGTGTTTTATCAATGCCAGCCAGATGCAGCCAATTCAACGTAGAGTAGGCGTTGTCTGAGGCAAGGCAAAACATAGTAGTACGGGCGGCACAAGACTATCGTCTTTCGACGACATTTGCAGCGAAGCACGTAGATACGCGGCCAATTTTTTTCTCTTTCTAATCCCCATTCCCTTATCCCTGGTGCAGGGTAGCAAACCGGACGCTCGTCTGGTTAACCTCCCTGCCTTTCCTCTTCTTGCTCTCTATCTCTCTCTCTCTCTCTCCTAGGTCATGTATATGGTAAACCATAGATGGTAGCACGTTATCTAGCGGACAGTGTTCATATACTCGCAGATTCAGTGCAATTCATGTGCTAAACGTGCTACTATAGCCTTAATGCGATTCTGCTATGTAGATGGCTATTCCCGATGTCCAAGCAAGTAAAATGACTAAGCTTTTCAGCAGCTTAACAGACATTCAGAAAGTGTATGACTAGTATCTTTGCACTCTGTAGGCAGCGTATATATTCTGGCTTCAATTTCGAGAAAGAGATAATAAATATAGTTGAAAACTGGTCCAGAAGTTTTTCTTCGGGGTGACACGGTACCATACCTACGTTGATGATGGTGGCGGCAGAAAAGTATTTTTTTTTTCACGAGGTATAATGCGACTTCCGCAAAACCTAAAGTGCGTTTAAGAAACATTCAGATTGAGCAACGTTGTCAGCTATTTTATGTATTTTTTATTAACATCATTGGATAAGCGCTATAGAAGACGGGGCCAAATTCACGAGTCTTTCGAAGTATTGTTCTTAAGTGTTCTTTCCCGTTGGCGAAGCACCACCTGTAATTGCGTGTCCAGTGTAAGGGTTGGCAATTTTAGCTTAAGAACAAGCCTAACGTAAAAACGTTTTGCCAATACGCCTCACGATATGTCGGTGGTACGTCAGAAGTTGTTGCTATAAGTTTTTAAAACGATATAACACTAATATAAATCGTTGAGCATTAGCGTATTCTAAAGTTGATCACCGATACATCTTAAAGAAAGATATTTTGATATTACTATCTTGTAAATTTTTTGATCGCCGAAGTCACATTGTCGCCGAGATTTATGATGTAACAAGATTTCTCGTGTGCGTTGTTCTGGTCGTAAAATAGCATCTAGGATGTGTGGAAACACGTACCTGTAAACGCGTCTATAAATGCGAACCTGGACATTGCCCGGACATACCTCCACAGAACGGGGCACTTCTCTCACAACTGCTTGCTCGTTTCTACGCAACCCCTATCTCTTCCTTTCGAAACAAGGTATTCTGGTGGCCGGTTGCCAGCACTCTTTTCTTTATTCCGCTCGTTTCTATGGCCATGTTCATATATGTACACGCGTAGTAATAACAGCAAAAATAATGATCCCAAAAAGAATGTCTGTACGTCTACGCGCTTTCACTAGCGAACAAACTACTAGCTGATAAATGACACTTTCATCGCCTGCCTAGTGTTTATGGAGTAAGATAATTTCTCTCTGAAATATTTGGCACCGAAAGGAAAGATATGAAGGCTGCACTAACTCTCTAGGTCAGCAGCCCTTATCAGCAACGGTGAACAGCTGTGAGAGATGTCCTTGCTCTTGTCTATCGTGATAAGCACGACATCATCGTCCTTTCGGGAGGCGTTTCGTCTTCTTCATAGGCAGGGCTTCGTTGGACTACAGCTTTATTCAGCACTCCCTGTATCAAGGGGTACGTACTTCCTATTACGAATATCAGACTACGGCTTTCCTTGTGACGTGGCATCAGTTAACACTTTCCGTAGCCCTTGGTGTATGATGACATTACGCATCCCTGTTGACGCTTGTGTGAGCTCCCAAGTGCGCGACATTGGAAGTGTTTGCAAATCAACCGAAACAGAAGAACGCGCAGAGGAGAGGTGCATTCGCTCTACTGAAATGAGCGCCCTTTCGCTGATTTAACTTATACGAACTTATGCATCAGTTTTGCTTGCTTAGTGAGTCTCATTGCATTATCAGCTTGTTTATTACCTAGCACGATTACATAGTTACTATGTTATAGTACTCAATCATGAGAACGCAAATTCGTTTCTTTTCTAATGTAGGGCAGCTCTGATGTACATGAGCATACATGAATGAACGCCTGCAAATTGTAAAAAGAGAGAAACAGAAACACATTTTATAGAGAAAGTACACAAGTGTTACCCGGAGTAAGTGCTTTCTATACAGCCTGCTACTATGTATTAGGGAAACAGGTGAATGGAGCAAAATCACGCCAGTGAACGATGTTGTCAAAGGGTAGATAAATAAAGGTGTTTCAGACAACGCTCCGAAAAATCCTAATACACAGTTTCCCGGGTAAGAGGAAAATTTCTTTAAAAGTTAACTGTCAGGTACGGCAGGTGTCCATAAATGTTTAAATTATGCTATTTATGTATAATTAAATAACGTTTAATAATTAATGCAAATTGACGAGTTGTAGCCACTGATACTGTAAGTAGTATTCACTTGGATGAAAACTAGAAAATGCAAGAACACCCGCGCATTTAGTTTAGGTGATGTTAAAGAACCGCCGGTGGTAAAAATTAAATCATAGTCCCTAATAATGCGTGCCTCTTAATCATATCATATGGTTTCGGCATGTGAAGGCCCAGATTTTTTTTAGTTAGTTCATTAAGTCTATTGCACAGTGTACTCTAGAGAGACAGGCGTGAATGTAAGGTTCGAACAATTTTACCAACAAAATTAATACGATAAAAGTGAGTCTCTTTTCCCACACCTCTAACACCTCACAATTATTTCTTGGAACCCGGAAATACGCACTGAAAGCTTATAATCGCGCTGCCATTTAATCTTTACGGTCAACTTAACTGTGTCTCGTTCCCCGGAGCATCCAGATAAGACGTAGCTCAAAGAACCAGGGATTGCGCCGCAGTGATTAGAGTCACTTATCTTAGCACAATAAAGTCATACAAAGGGGCCTTTATCTTGTGTAACTTCAACTCGGTAATGTTGATAGTTTTCCCGCCTCACTGCGCAAACAGGTAGGGAGAGAGATATCATCAGGGCAGATGTCAGTCTTTTATTCAACAGTCGTTTACTTATAGTACGTTATAATTTTTTCCGATGGCTGCATTTGGTTTTCGGTGTAATTGACTGCGACTGCGTAAAAATTGCCTTAAATATTTGTTATCGTGTAACTTGGAATACAGCAACACGTGTGTGACATATATATGAAAATGTAGTTTGTCGTTGTTATTTTCACCTTACCTTGTTATAACGTGAACTCTGTTTTATTTTGCCGTATTTGTGTCAGGAATGCATCTTTATCTGCTGTCTATTTTGCTAGTCGGAAAAATAAGCACATAGAAGCAGGATGCACCAAGAATAAACGAAAGCTGCGTCATTCAAAGGGCAACAAGAAAGTAAAAGGCGGCTTCACTTCCTTGAAATTTACGCATTTTCAGAAAGGCATGTCGCCCAAACGCTTTCCAGTCTACCAAGTTATTGACCGCCTGAAATACTCTAAGACGTACTTGCCCGAGAATGTGCGCGCCATCCGTGACTACATGCCACAGGACGACGACCTTGTACTGGTGTCCTACCTCAAGTGCGGCAACAACTGGCTGGAACAAATCATCGAGCTGATTCTCCACAGGTACATTTTGATGTTTCTACCTATATGAGAAACAACTGAAGAACAACGTACCAACGTAAGCCAGTGAAAGTTCGAAACCTTTTAGCTGCTTTACGCTAAGTCAAGCTTGCCTCAATGGTCAAATTTCAAATGAAAAGTAATTCTCGCACAATCCGTCTCGATATTATTATCGGTCGCAATGAATCTACTGATAATCAAGTTATATGCTGTAGAGTCAAATCCATTGCTTCTCTGCGACGACGAATGTGTCCCTTGCCTGTCAAGACATCGCATAACAGAAGCGTACACTGCATAAAGCTGTTCTACCAGCCCGTGTTTTTTGCCGACATGCGGCTAACGAAGCCCTGAATCAACACTGGTACACACTGTCAGGTAGAACGAGCCGAGTGTCAGGTAGAAAAGATCGCACGTCCGCTGCGCACGCTCTCTAACTTAGCCGTGAAGCCGTCAGAAGGCGCGGCGAGGCAGTTTGGCATAAAGTCCTTGAAAAATATAAAGCAGTTGCCCGCTGTTGGTCTGCTATACTCGCGGTGTCAGGAGCCTAGTCAGGCGTGTATAAACACGCCTTTTGCTCCGGCACCATGACAATTAATGTCTCACGTATTGTCAGAAATGTAAATAAACTTCAAACTTCAAACTTCAAACTAGCGCCAACTTCGTCCCTTCGCCTCTGCCTACTCTCCTAGCAGCTGCAGCAGCACCTCTAGCATGTACTGTAGGAAACTACGGAATTTTCCCGCTGTAGTAAAAACAGCTTCTTTCTGCTGTAGGGTACGCATTTGGGCTGGTTGGTTCTTTCTGCTGTTGTACCTGTGTCTGCTATCACTGGCACACCAGGTCGGCATACCCGAAACATCCAGAACCACCATACGAACAGACTCAAGCGCGCTCAACCACACACCGTGCACCGATGAAGTAAACAAACCAGACACGGACGGACAAGATGGCGCTCGCACGATCTCCCAAAAAGCTAGTGCGCCACTCTTAAAACTAGTGATATCTTAGCGCCGCCAAGTTTGCAGTGGCGCTGCCATCAGGAGCGAGCACTTTCGCACATTAACAAATTATGTATCGTATATTTTTATGCAATCGCACATCATGAAAATACGCCAGTTGCTTCTGTATACATTACATTGTCGTATTTAACGCATTTCTTACACTATTTATTTCGCGGATATTTCCCATTGCGTTACGTAGAACCGCAGCGCCCTCGGGCGCCTTAGCGGAAGAATTACACAAGCCCATCTTTCCGGCCAATAACCATGTTCCGCGAGCTTCGAAGCTAAACTAACTTCATTTGCAATCTACAAAGCACACGGGAGAGGATGTTCCCTGTACACTGACACGAATGGCGCAACTTTAGTTGTTTTTAGGGACTTTAGTTTGGCACGCGCTCCCGTGGTCTCTCGAATTTTGTTCGTGACCGCACGTGGCTTCTCATGTTGGGGTGAAGATAGATGAGAGTCGTTGACAACATTCGAGAACGTACCTATACGCTTTAGGCGCGGATTTCTTTGAGTGACAACGCGTGAAATACCAAGATTGAAGCTTGGTCCCATTGACAATAAAGAAACAAGTGCGCCGATCATGCTGAAGCAGATTTGCTGCTCTGCCAAAGTAACAGTTAACGTCGTTTGTAAAAGCAGAAAATCATGGAAGAACGAAATCATACGGGATAAACTCAATCTGAACGTAAATATATTAATTAAGACAGAAACAGACCAGTAAACATAATGCAAGTGCATAGAATAGATTCGCAGCATTCCGCGGGGCTGCGTAAGCAAAACAGCTTTATTAAACATTTTACCATACATGTACTCATGTTTGAGCGTCACTGATGTCCAAGCATCACGTTTCGCAAAGTCGATGCCATCACACATTGCAGCTGTTTATCATTTACGATAGCTTTTAAGTTATAGGGGCGTGCGGGTATTAAGGAATTTCTATTACGTAACAAATACTCCGTAATAGGACGACTCTCGAACGGTCGGAGTAATTCGGAATCCTTCATACCTAAGTGCTTCACTAGGATGTCATTTTTGCCATGCAAAAACACGAAGTTCGGCTAATCAGTTTCTTCTGAAGCCTGTCTTATAACATGCTCACTTACACTTAACAGCCACTCTGCGAAACCCCGCAGGTATAATATTCAAGCAACCTAACAATGCTAGCAGGAGCCATACATCACAGCGCTTTATGGGCAAACAAATTTACTAATATCTAGGTAAGTTGTACTGCAAATCTGCACTCATGCTTGCTCTCTCTCTTTCGCCCTTTATTCCCTTCACCACCTGCAGCGTAACCGGACAAATTATAGTTAACCTTCCTTCCTTGTCTGCATTGCTTCTATATATCTCTACAACTAACGTTAGTAGCCCTCTCGCACTCTGACACGTGTTTTGAGAGACTCGGAGGTCTGGATGGTGCACTTATTTCATGATGACACCAATGATGAAATCAGTTTGGAGTTTACTGCAATAGTAAGTACCGTTATAGCGTCAAGTGAATGATCTCAGACAAGATAAACGCGATTTGAGGATAAGTACTCAGAGAAACTTTCCGTATCGTTTGCTGAGAGCACAAGGGTAAGGGTCATGATTGTTATAAGGTTGCAATGCTTGAAGGTCTCGCTTTGATATTAATAAACGGCGCGGGCAAGTTTTACGCTTTACTTTTTCCCATCCTGTGTTTCACCTACGATAACATGACACCTGAAAATTTGGACATGGTTCCAACTTAGGACAGAAAGAATCATTCCGTGTTCTCCTGTCAAAAAGCAATAACCAACGTCTAATTCCTTTTTTTTCTCTCTCTCTATCTGCTATTGTGCCTAGGGGACAAAGCGCCGCAAACTACGCCGAATTTCACCGATGGTGCCCGTATCCGGAGTTGACGGGCATGCGCTACTTGGACGACATGCAGCCTCCACGTTTCTTTAAAACCCACTTCCAGTACCAACAGCAACTGAAGAACCCAAAGGCCAAGTTCATCTACCTGACCCGCAATCCGCTAGATGTCTGCGTCTCGTTCTACTACTACGTTCGGAACGGTTCAGTATACCACTTCGAGGACGGCAGCTTCGACGACTTCGTCCACGCTTTCGTCGCCGCAGAAGTGGAACGCGGAGACTACTGCGACCATCTACTGTCCTGGTACGCGCATCGTCACGAAGAAAACGTCTTCTTTCTCACGTACGAACAGCTGAAGAACGACTTCAGAAGCACAGTCTTGTCCCTGGCGGGGTTCATGGGGGAGGAGTACAGACGCATGCTGTTGGAAGACGAGGACGTGTATCGGAATGTTGCTGAGAAGAGCAGCGTGCAGTACATGTCCAAAGTGTGTTACATTGATCAGTCTATCATAGAAAAGTTGACGGAGATCGATCAACCTTTCATAGATGCCGCTCATCGATTCACGTTGGCCTCTCCCGGCATGCTGAAAGGAACGACCATTGTACGAAAGGGCGCAGTGGGAGACTGGAAGTCGCACTTCACGCAGGGACATCTAGAACTGATACGCCAGTGGATTGCGAAGAAAAACGCCGCCGATGTGATTCGAGATATCTGGGCAGACATGGACCTCGGCGGAATTGTCTAAAAGCCGAGATTATACAAAATTGTGCGAATCAAGAAAGAATGCACTCCACAGCAACGTTTATTGCTCAAGGACTAAAACATAATTGAACTAACCCGTGCATTATCCAAGTGTGCGGACCATGTAACGAAGTTTGTATTCAAATACACATCAGTTTGCGATTGATGTACAACTGTGGCCGACAGGCGGTGCCGCTAGTCGTGAAGGTGCCAACGGCTTCAACAGCGCGACTCATTGAAGTTACGTGCCTCCTAATTTGTGAACTTATCTAATTGTGGAAACTTTGACAATTCACATTAATTTAGAATTTGTTTTTGTTTTTTGCACTCGTCTGACTGGCTGTGGGGTGCCCCTTGTCTTGAACACTCAGTATTGTGCTTGCATCATGAGCACACTCTTCAAAAGCTATATACGTATAAGAAAGGGAAAATGAGCAGATTATTGCCTCAGAATACGCTTTGGGCATGATGAGCATATTCTTCGAAAGCTGTATCAGCATTATGACAGAAACAAAAGCAGACTATATCGCACACTGTAGCACCGCTATTCGCACTTGTGCTGCTTTTTCGCACACATTTCCAGCATCCTCAAACTAATTTGCTTTTTGCTGTAGAAGGTCATGTGAAATTGTAGTGATCGTCCTAACGAACATTACTAACGCATACAACAAACACATCTTGTTTTTACTCGAACATAATGCCTGGCGTTGGCTTAGCAGGAAACTCAGGAATCGGTACGTTCATTCAAAATCCTGCTTCCCACGGCAATGCAGAGGTTAACCTAATAGATAGACACAAAATATTATGCCTTAAGGGCACGTCTATTTACATAAAAAAAAAAGCCAGGCCTTCGCGAGACGTGCAGCACAGTCAAGCGAAAGCTGGAAGAGCGGCCTTTCTAAAGCCTTTCAAATGCGAAGGATTTCTTAGCGGACTGCAGGCACTTTGAGCGTTTCTATCTACGTATCTATCTGTCTATCCAGCCGCTTACGTCTGGGTGCTCTCGTGATCGCCTCCTTAACTTGGGGTAGACCAAAATTAGTGGGGCAGGGTAAGAGAGTATGACGAATATGTCTGGCTGGTCATGACATGAATAACTTGTAAACCCCGTCGCGTACGTCGTCAAACCCTTTCCTCCAGACACGTGCGGCACATAACCGTATACCCCGGGCCGCCGTATGCGGGTATGCGCCACAGGCAGGTATGCAGGCAGGGTATGCGCCACAGGGGCGTAGCCACAAATTTTTCTCGGGGGGGAGGGGGGGGGGGGGGGCACTTACTTGATCTCGGGGGGTGCACCTCATTGAAATGGTCATTTTTCGCTCTGTATACAATGGCGAAAAAAAATTTAGGGGGGGGGGGGGGGGGCACTTGCCCGGTGTGCCACCCCCTGGCTACGCCACTGGCCACAGGTGACGGACAGTTTATATCTACCCTGGAACAGCGAGAACAGACATTGGAAATTTAAGTGCGAGAGCGTTAAGATAAACTGACATCGGCAGCGTTGACCCGACGAATGCAAAGAATAAATATATCAGGGTCACAGCAGGATTCGAACCCAAGCATTCTGCGTGGAAATCAAGTATTCTACCACAGAGCCACGCCAGGTTTTTTTTTTTCTTTATCAGAGCCACGCCAGGTCTCGGAATTTTTTTGGAAAAAGACTGTATATGCAGGCGTAATGTTGGTGCAACGTCAATTGTGATTGCAAGGCTGGCTATATAATTTTATAAACATTACGTATGTACTCCTATGATACAGGCGTCACGTCGGGTTAACGTCAGTTGTAGCTGAGTGCGATCCACCGAAGTTTGTCTACGTAGCACTATCCAAGGCTATCATCCCCGCAAGCATAAGCGCAACATATCAGCTTGCCACTGTGTTGGTAATACCCATGTTGCTTTCGGCATTGTTACGCAGCTGTAAAGAACTGGTTATATAAAACATATGCGATTGTTCAACATATGTTTGTGCGTACAACATTTGTGCCTATCTTTTGCGTCATTTTGTAACGTTTCGCTCAGTAAAAAATTACACCGCAGTAACCTTCCCACCGCATGCGACGCATAACATCGATTCCCATGGTACGTGGGATCTGCCGTGGGATCTGCCGAATTGCCGAACGTGGAAACTGCTCTGGAAAGAACACTATATTAATGTCATATAGTGTAAGGAGTCTCCTTAACGCATCATATATTACGTGGCAGAAGCGGAGAATCGCGCCAGGCGTCAAAAGAGGTGAATTGAGCAAAGAGTGGGTGTTTTAAAGGCCCACCCATTGCAAAGCCCTCAGACATATTTAATCATCATCAGCAGCAGAACCATCAACGAAGTGAACAGCTGCGTAGGTTCGCGTGCTGCCCTCCGAACGCGTAGTGGGCCATTCGCTGATTCGCAGAAGGAATAATTATGGCGTGCGTAGTGGGTACTTAAAGGGGTACTGACACAAAATTTCGCGGCCGAGATAGCCTGCTGGATCGATTCCCGTGTACATGCGTGTACCATCTGCAAAATATCGACAGCGAATAAAGCTTGGAAGGTATTTTATATGAATTTTGAAGTTCGCGTGCGCGATTCCAGCATTCTAGGCCGCACCTGGCGGCATTGACACCCTCGGAGGTGACCCGCGGTGACCCCCCCTACTTCCCGGTACAACAGGTTATGATGACGTCGTAGCCGCCATTTCTGTTTTGGCGCGCTCGCCACTGCGCTGTTGGTGACTGCTCGGCGGCTGCTCTCGAGTGTGTGGCTGCGGCCAAGAGGAGGCGCTGCCGCGGCGCACGCGTTGAAAGTTTTGTGTTTGGCGACAGTACAGCTTTCCCGTTTCCTGCAAGGACTTCTTGATTTCCCTGTGCTGCCTGGGCTGCAGTGACAGGCCACAATGCCGAAATCCTTCTGCGCCGTTTCCTTCTGCACGTCGAAGTCGGGATCAGGCGTATCGCTGCATACGTTTCCCCGCGACGAACCTCGGCGGCAGAAGTGGATCGAGTTCGTGTGCGCTTGTGGACGTCAGGAGTATCAGGACTGGTCCCCCGTGCAGAACAGTCGCGTTTGCGGGCTCCATTTCGAGGCGCATTGCTTTACCACACAGGCGCCGGACTTGGCGTACATGGGTCTTCCGACTCCACCCTGTGCATCGCTCACGTCTGGTGCTCTGGTGTTACCTAGCTTTCTTCGGCACCAACAACTTGAAGGGCATCACAATGTTATCAAGTGATTCAATCGGATATTGAACGTAGAAAAACAGAACGTACTTTGGCTAAATGAATTGCCCTGCAGAACATTTGTGCACGAATGTGTCGGGTCTTACCATAGTACATTGCCGACGCGAGGTTCATCGTGGTCGTCGTCGCTGGTATCGTTGCCGCTTCCCGACGAAGCACTCCTCGCCAGCGGGTCAAACCTGAAGTGATTCGCCCCGTCGTAAATTCCTTCCATCCCCGTCGCAAGAAAATTGTCGCCATCAGACGACGATGAGCCCGACGACGACAGCGAGGACGATAACGGCGACGACATCACGCAGCATGGGTGACAAGCGAATGCAAGCAGACGATGCAGACCGCGCGGAAGTGCGTCACTGTTCTGTGTGCTCCGTGACCGAGCGTTTCACTCGCTAGGTGGTGATAGTTGCACCCGGCGGCTTGTCGTTCTTGGAGCTCTGTCAAACCGAAACTGAGGCTGTGTCGGTAATGAGGAGCTTGTCATTAATTATCTGTCGCGCGCTGCAGCAAACGATGTGCCGTGTTATGACTAACAGGCCCCCCAGCAACACATTGCAGCAAAAAAACGCGGGGCGAAAATTTTTGTGTCAGGACTCCTTTAACAACTGTGCTTGCAATAGGCATTCAATGATACTTTGAGACGGCCAATGTTACGCGCACAGTCGTTCGTTTCCTTACGGCACGGTTGAGGCATGCACCGAGAACCGGAGCAGGCTTGGTTGCTTGGTTGCTTGGTTCAACAATTGACAAATCGCCACCTGCGATCTAAAACTGAAAATAATTATCGGTGCCCCGTGTATATATAGTCGAGTGGATGCGTTATTTTTGCCAGTCCCACAGAGAAGTCTTGCGGAGGCGAACCTTGGCACTGCCCAGGTATATCTCCGCACAAGGCACTTCTGTCACAACTGCTTCCTCCTTTCAAGGCTACCCAAATCTCATCCTTTCGAACGCAGGAATCCTCCTCGTGACCAGTTGCTAGCTACTTCTTTAGTATATATCCCCTTAGTCCTTGTGTTCAGGTATGTGCAACCTTAATAATAATAATAATAATAATAATAATAATAATAATAATAATAATAATAATAATAATAATAATAATAATAATAATAATAATAATAATAATAACCCTCCAGAAATGCTTGTGCCTATTTGTATGCACTTCGACTAGAGAACAAACCACTGATAAATAATGCTCTCACTGACAACCTAGCGTCTATGGCAAAATATGATTTGTCTCCGAAAGGTTGGGGTAATAAAAAGAAAGATATGGCGGCTGCGCAAGAGCTCTACGCCAGCAGCCCTTATCACTAACGGTGAGTAGCTGCGATAAATACCCCCCACTCGTCCTTTCAAAAGGCGCCTTGTCGTCTTCATAAAAAGGGCTTCGTTGGACTACAGCTTGCCTCAGGAGCTCCTCAATAAGCGGGTATGTGTTTACTATTACGAACACCAAACTGCGAGTCTCCTTGTGATGTGGCACTAATGAACACTTTCCGTTGCTCTTAGTGTATCCTGATCTTTTACACAAATATGAAGCTACGCAACGCGAACACGGCGGGGCCACTCGAGATATTATCACCGAGTCAGTCTGTGTATTGTCTCACGTGCTACGCTACATGGCCTCGGGATTTTCTGGTGCATGCTGTGCGTGCCATTTGTACTACATCTGCAGTGATCCGCGATAAGCAATTAAAGGCAATTGAGCGCAGCAAAGACCTTCGCTAAACACAAGTGCATGCGATAAACGTTCTGATGTGTTTTAAGGCGAAAGCCTTTAATGTCTCATGCTCACGTCCGTCCGTCCGTCCGTCCGTCTGTCGGTCCCTCCGTCCGTGCCCTGGCACGGTGCCAGGTGGCCGCCGGGGTGAGCCAACGGACGCCGGTCCCGGTGGTCGCGCCTCCCGTCGGACTCTACAGCGCTCGCGCTTTGCTTGCGTAGCGTCGCTGTACCCAGCGTGTCCAACCACGCAAGAAGGGAGACGCGCGGATCGCGTTCCATTCTGACCGACCCCGCATCAATGGGCACAGGCGCTCACCGAACACACTTTGGAATTTACAAAGTGTCCTTCAAAATTGGAGTTCGAGCGCGCAGCCCACGCAGCGTGAAAGAAGGCCAGAAAATAGAGAGGGAGGGGGGGAAGAGAGAGAGAGACAGGCCTCTTTCGCCATCACCCGAGAGAAAATCTGTAGTCTGACAATGCGATAACAGCCATAACACCACGGGCGGACGCAACGAATGCGCGCTCATGACGCTCGTATTCAACTTATCTCAGATTCCGCGGCCTCCGCTAGGCGACGCTGGCGCATCCCGCAGACGGCCCTGTTCGACCGCTTCCATACGAGTATGATTCGGACAGCACTCAGATGTAGGTTACATTAAAGAGTGCCTGGTGGTCAAAATTAATTCAGAGTCCTCCACTACGGCGCCCATGTTAATCATCTCATAGTTCCGGCATTAAAACCCCAGAGTTCCTCTAAGTCAATTAACGTTGTCTGTTACAGAATGCTCTTTAGAAAGGCATGCAGGCGATGAAACAACTGCAGCATATAGGGTACCTGAAAATAAGTGACACCAACACGCCGGTTTTCCCATGCTTCTGATAAATTCTAAAACCACAATATGATAGGATTTAAAAAAAAAAAGGAAAAGAAAAATGCTGCTTTGTTAAGACTGCTACAAATGAGTGAGAGGCACGTCCACCTCTTGCATTTTACGCATTTTCAGAAAGACATGGCACCAAGACGCGCTCCTGTCTACCAAGTGATCGACGGTCTCAAGTACTCAAACACATACTTACCTGAGTATGTGCGCGCCATCCGCAACTACATGCCACAGGACGACGACCTTGTACTTGTGTCCTATCTCAAGTGCGGCAACAACTGGCTGGAACAAATCATCCAACTCATACTCCATAGGTACCTGCAAATGTTTCTGCCAGAATAAAGAATAGCTGATGGCAAGCAGGCTAATTGCGTGCTAAAAGTCATAGAATACATGCGCATCGTAACTAATACATTTAACTCCCGGAAGGGTGTCTGAGATAACAGAGTCAGGTATTCTAAATTTACTTTTGAAGATAGACACCAAGAAATCGTCGGGGCCAGATAATACGGGGGGGCATTCAAAAAGGAAGGGTCGTTTGGTCCCCAAAAAATAAATATACGTTAATAAAGGTTACTATTGGCGGGCTTAGTTTAATACAACCCTAGTTCACTTTTCTACGTAATCACCGTGAACTTCTAAGCACTCTTCGAACCACTTCAACTGTTTCTGTAGTGCCGCTGCATGCAAGTTCGCCGTCTAGGGAATTTTTTTGCTGTTTGATTTGATTCGTAAGCATTTTTGGTACCCAGCTTGCACACAAGTTTGTGAATTTCGAGCTTTTCAGTTACAATCTCGCGAATTGTAGAGCGGTCAACAAAAGGAAATCTATCCGGCAGACTACAAACTATATCTAATCGCAATTCTCGGTCCATTTGTCGAACGGTTTCATCAGTCTTGATGCTGAGCCTGCCCCTCCGCTCTTCGTCGTGCAAATCATGCGGCCATTTGTGAAATATCGGCGCCATTTGCTGACCTTTTCCTTCACTCATCACTGTAGGTTTCATAAACTAGGCCCAAATCCCCATGAATTTGAGAAGCTGATGACCCTTTTGCCTGTGAAAATCGAATTACAGCTCGAACTTCCCAACTGGCGGGAGCAACGATTCTCGCGGACAGTAAAATCTCCGTTGCCCGTCAAGCGGGCGACTACTGAGCCAGAACAATGAACTTCAGCACCTTGCTGAAGAATAAACAGAAGGCCCCAGGGAAATAAATCTTTATTCTGACGCGTATGTATTTAAATACTTAGCAAATGGCCCTTACTTTTTGTATAACCCTCGTATATCAAATATGGTTTTGAGACAATACGCGCCGGAACTTTCTCCGTTTTTACAAATCATATTTTCAAGGATCGATCAGTACAGCTGTTCTTTCCCGATGATTGGCTATCCGCAAAACTAATACCGATTTATAAAGAAGGAAAAAACTTGCACGTGGAAACATATAGACCAATATCACTGACAATGGAACACATAGTAAGTAAAGCTATCATGACGTATCTAGAAAAAGCTATAGTGTACTATATCCTATGCAACATGCTTTTAGGAAATGTTTGTCAATGATTACTCAATTATTAGAGATTACGCATGACTTTGCATCAATAATCAACTCGAATTTCCAAGCTGACATCAGTTTTATCGATTTTTTCGAAGGCTTTTGATGGAGTAATGCACTGTAAGTTAATCGAAAAGATCAGGTCTATTGGATTAGTACGCCATATTATGGAATGGATTGCATCATATATATGAAACCGAACTCAGTATGTTTCTATAAATAATTATGACTGAGATCAACTCGACGCTTATTCAGGAGTGCCACAGGGGTCTGTGTTGGGGCCATTGTTATTTCTCATATACGTTAATGATATCGCTGATTGCGCAGAAGAGGGAGTAAAATTACGGCTCTTCGCCGATGACTTGGTTGTTTACGCTTGCGTGCGAGGAATCAGTGACCAGCTCAGATTAATTAATACACTTCACAAGATAGCTTACTCGTGTGACATGTGGGGAATGGAAATTAATATTAAGAAAACTAAATGCATGACCATAACTCATAGAAAGACCACTTTGAGTTTCAATTACGGATTGATTGGTAATGATTTATTACTGACAGACTCGGTGAAGTATTTAGGTGTGACCTTTAAAACAGCCCTGAAATGGAATGCTCACGCAGAGAAGTCGTGCACAAAGGCCTTCCGAACACTACGTTTCTTGCGAAGAAAACTGGCTGCGGCTCCATGACAATGTGAAATTAACAGAATATAAAAAACTTCGGTAAGGCCCACTCCTTGAGTACGTTCGCATTGTGTGGAAACCGCACCAGAAAGGAACTCATACAAAAACTAGAAAGCATACAAAATAAAGCATTAAGATTTATATATTCCAAGTACACCCGACACCGAAGCGTAACTGCCCTTAGAAATCAAGCAGCATTGTCTACCCTTGCGTATCGGCGTGTTTTGGCTGCCATGAAGCTTCTTTTTCTGCCCTATCACGACCACATAAATAAAAACAAACAAGGATTACGTGCAGCCACCGCACCGCCACTCCACTAGAACCCGTCACAATAAACGCGTCATGCCGTATCAGACAAAATGCGACACATTTAAATATTCATTTTTTCCATGGGCTATTGAAATTTGCAATGCATTGTCAAATGAAATGGTTAAGTTCCATTCTGTGGATGATTGTATCCCAAAACTGGAACCAATATTTCGATTGCGCATAAGCACATAATTCGCAACATAATTAATAGTGGGCATACTGAAGAAGGGAGCTTGTGTAAATGTATGGTGCTTTTAGATATGTGATGTTATTGAGTCAATATCTTATATAAATTCACTCAGATCATGTGACTATTGTTGCAATTGTTGTAAGCATTATTTTTTTCTTCTGTTGTAAGCTAGGAAAGTTTCTTATCTTGATTGCCAGAGTGATTATGAGATTGCCAGAAATAGACACATTATTTGTTTTTGTGTTGCTTTGTCAAACTATAAAAATTTGATGTTACTTTTGAAGCTATTATCTGATGTTTTTTTTATATCTGTGGCCACGTCTAAAGTCATCGTGTCCGCTAATCTTATCATATTTCGCATCACGACAGCCTAGTGACATTAGCTACGGGCTGTAGGGATGGACGCCGCTCGTAGTAACCTTTCCGCGGCTACCCCCCATTTCAGTAGAAGCTAGATGCAAAATAATGCTCATGTATTTAGGCTTATAACACGTGCGCGTTAAAGAGCCCCGGGTGGTCAAAATAGTTCCTAGTCTTTTATGTCGGAGTGCGGCATCAGGGTGCTGTTATCGGCCCGCAAAGCCACAAACTTTATATTATTTCTCTCCGAGATCCCATTATGTCATACCTGTTTAAACTTAAAAGGCATCACGCTAAACCCTGTAGGCATATGTTTCAAGCAACATGTCTGGGGCCTTTGCCATTACTGCTGAACTTGTGCTAACAGCCATCCATGGCAGCCCTGTTTGGGCAAAAAGGAAGTGTCCAGAGCTATGCTGCACTGTGCATCTGCGCTCATGCTGTCCCTCTGGTATTTCACCCCTCGCTCCCCTCCCCATGTGTAGCGTAGTTAAATTTCCTGCCTGTCCGGCCCTCCTTACGTTTCTTTCTCTGTAACTGCCTAAACAACTCATAACACCGCCAAACTCGGACACGAATTGTGAGGTAGTGGATCGTGCAGGTAACGGATGTTGACATAAATGATGGCATCAGTTTACAGTGTGAAGGCATTTGTAATGATTAGAGCCTTAGGAGAGCGAGCTCGGGCATGTCAAACTATATATACTTGAGGAGAAGTAGTCTGAAAAATTTTGCGGATCATCTGATAAGTGCAAAATAGTTGCCGTCTGTTACAAGCTTTTTAAGTATTACGGTCTTTGTTGCGATATCAGTGGCGTAAAACAAGCTCTATATTTTATTTCTTCCCACCCAGTGCTCCACGTACCACAGCATGAAACGTGAAAGTCTGTGAGACATGACTCCAATTCAGAATTAAAATACTGATTTAGTATTCTTCTGTCCGAAGCAATCGCCAACTTCGCATTGTTTTTTTTTTCATCTACTTTTGTACCTAGGGGAGAAAGTGCCGAAAACTACGCCGAATTTCACCGGTGGTGTCCGTACCCGGAGATGACGGGCATGGACTACTTGAACAATATGCAGCCTCCGCGCTTCTTCAAAACCCACTTCCAGTACCAACAGCAGCTGAAGAACCCAAAAGGCCAAGTTCATCTACCTTACCCGCAATCCGCTAGATGTCTGCGTCTCATTCTATCACTACGTCCGGAAAGCTTCGGTATACCATTTTGCCGACGGTACATTCGACGACTTCGTCCAAGCTTTCGTGGCCGCAGAAGTGGAACGTGGAGACTACTGCGACCACCTTCTGTCCTGGTACGCGCACCGGCACGAAGAAAATGTCTTTTTTCTCACGTTCGAACATCTGAAGAACGACTTCAGAAACACCGTCTTGTCCCTGGCGGGCTTCATGGGAGAGCAGTACAGACGCATGCTAGTAGAAGACGAGGACGTATACCGGAATGTTGTTGAGAAGAGCAGTGTGCCGTACATGTCCAAAATGTGCTACGTTGATCAGTCAGTCATAGACAAGCTGACGGAAAAAGATAAGCCCTACATAGAGGCGGTTCATCGCTACATGTTGGCCACTCCAGGTAAGATGAAGGGCTCGAACATCGTGCGAAAAGGCGCAGTGGGAGACTGGCAGTCGCACTTCACGCCGCGACACCTAGAACTGATACGCGAGTGGATTGCGAAGAGAAACGCGGCCCCTGTGATTCGAGATCTTTGGGGCGACATGGACCTCGGTGGAATTTTCTGAAAGCCGATAATATACGAAATTGTGCTAATGAAAAAAAGGAATTTTGGATTAGCTTCGAATAAACTTTATTTGTAGAAGGGTAATTGCTGCTCGTGCCTGGGGCTAAGCTGCCAGGGGTCCATCGCTCCAGAAACATCTTCCGAGATACCCAGTTGATGGCACTTGCCAACGACCTGGCCCTCTGGACGACGAACTCGTGGTATGCAGGCTACAGTTACGTTTATAGCCCAGCAATAAAACTCAATTTAACTAGCGCGTGCATCTTTTATGAGCGTGGACAGCACAACGATGTTTGGAGTCAAATGCATGTCAATTTGTGATTGGTGTTCATGGCTCCTATGTTCGGTTCTAATTTTCTTAGCATGTGTTCTGCAGTCTTAGTGAATCCATGCAGATTAAATACATCCTTTTCCAAGGCGCCAGAGTATGTGTACGCTGTTGTTCACTCTCCTAGGAGATGCACGTGAACGAACATTTACTGAGTCAGAAGCTTTAGCGGGTTAACGTTAACGAGACAAATCTATTCAGAGGGCTCCATCTGCGAGAAAATGCATCGCGACGCAATAGCCATGTAAAGAAATAGTGCACAGGGAAATGTGTTCTCTTTAATTCGGTAAGATACAAACATAGCATGCCTTTTACCTGTGCAATTCTTGAAAGTGTAATTTCGGCTAGCAGTTAATGCTACGGTAACACCGAGTGCCACTACCATATGGCGATTCGCCTTGCGATTTAACATGAACTCCTGGCAAATGACGATTAAGCAAGCACGAGTGTTTATACAGGATATCATGCACAGTGTCGTGAATGGTATCCTGATGACCAAAGAAATATTTAGGCGCAATGCTGCCCGAAACGTCTAAAGAACAGAACTTTTTTTTAGTTTTAAGCTAGAGCTCTACTCCTGCCTGTACACACTCAGAAAACTATTTTGTGCATGCTTTTGACCTTGAACGTCCACCAATGCGAATTTCCTCCTCTTCCTCCTCGCACGTGCGTCGCCCTAGAAACGGACGTGTGAAGTTTGTTCTCTCCAACGCACCCCTCTCCATCGGTCGGCGAGAGCCGTGACATGGTGCACTGGAATAGGGTAGTGTGTCGTCTAGCGCCAAAATTGTGACGTTGTTTGCGATGACGGCCTGCGGTGCCACAGCCCACCGTACTACTGTGTCGCCATCTGTCGCGACACCCTGAAGTAATTTATGGTAAACCGAGATACAAAGCCTCCGAGTTTGGTAGTTGTAGTTGCCTCGCTGGTCGTGAGTGAACGTGGAAAACTCGTTGATTGTTCCCTTCTGTTTCTCATGACGCGTTAGCGAATTTTTTCGTGTGCACGGCAGACTTCGTGTTCGAGAAAGCCTGATGCAGTCTAGGTTTTTGCGGACTGATTGGAATTAAGGGCTTTTTCTCATAGGATAAAACAACCACCACAAATACATCACAATGCATTAAGCTGCATTCCTGCGCTTTGGCGCCTCTTTGAGGAGTAAACTGTCTAAAGAAATGGAGCAGCATTCGTCATTGAGCGTTATTTGTTCTGTCGAAAACCTTGCGTCTACTCTCCTGGCTGATGCAAGTGAGGGGGTGCTCATGGAACTCATACGACGCTGTCTACGTCATCTTTCCGTACCTCCTCGTGTGTTTCATCGCATAACTTCAAATGGGCGCGATAGCCAGAAGGGTGTACATATGCATGGAATGAATAGCGATGTGCTTTTTATGCCCTCTGTAATCAAAAGAGTAACCATGCAGACGATCCGGGAACTGTTCTGCGATAGGAATTGTGCAAGCTCAGACAACGAAGCAGCAGCTTTTATTTATTGTAGTAACGCCTCCAAATGTGTTGAAGTGTTTAAATCCTGCAAATATCTTTAGTTTATATTGTGTTCTGTGACAATTGTACTAAAGAACTGCAGAAAGTTTCGCACTGCAGATTTAAATCTCGCGCGCAGGGCACACCGCTTGATTGTGGTGTTATCTGGTGGTGCCATCGCAAAACTGACCACCGTTCTCCCACTGGTTTGCTGCGAAAACGACACACCATCCCATTCTAGTACGCCATAGCTACTATAGCCGTTAGCAGGTGGGCTTGCGCGCCTCAAGACCTCGACTCCTGTCACGTGACATCCGCGCCGGCAATACAAAGAAGAATGTGGACAGTGAGCCTCTGCTTGCCGCGCGGGAGCGCCGAAGCGCAGGGTAGTCGCGGCATGCCTTATGCAGTAGTTGCTGCTATCGCTCGCAAGCTTGGTTTAACCACGTTCAACCAAGGCATTACCTCTAAAGGTCAACTTGCAAACTGCGCAAACGCGGTAGCTGGGATAACATTGATAAATAATGTCAGTCGGTGGATGCGCCCACGAATAGTTGGGAGGGTTGGAAGAGTTGGTAGCCTGTCACGAAGTGCGTCAAGCTCCACTTACTGGATCATGCAAACTCGACCACTCAAAGCGAACATCAGCGTGAGTAACTTCCGTAGGCTTGTTCTATTCTACCCTCCCAAAATCTGACGGACAGTGCCACATTCGTGTATCGCGGAGACTTCATTACGATGGTGCACGATGAACGTCACAAAACACTGACGCAGTCATTCAGCGATCCTTTCACAACAAAGTTAACGAGAGCGACGCTTTTTCTCAGGCAAGAATTAGGTGTACGCCAGTTTCAAGATAAGCCTGCCGGCGTAAATTATCGTGTGCAAGAACGATGAAAACAGCTACGTGGCTCGCGAAACATGATAAGACCATACACAATGTCGATAACAGTGAGAGAGTCCCTCTAGGTAACGCCTAGGAGAGTACAGGTGGAGGCATGTGCTTTCACGAACGAAAGAGAGGGAACGAATAGGGATTAGTTTCTTTGTTTGCGACAACCTAATGAAACCAACAGATAAGGCAAGGAAAGCATAGGGAAAATTTGTAGTTGTTAACTGCTATGTGGCAATTATGACAAATTGATATCAATGGGGACGAATGAACACCTTTGTCGTCTGCGGCGCCCGAAACCACAACGTTTGAATTACACGAGACACTTAATTTCTTTGAATTGCTCAGTTCACTGCCCCCCTTCACCCCTCCCCCCCTCACCATTTCCTCAATCTGTCTGCGCAACTTCCGGGATCGGCCCAAGCGACGATGTCACGTGATGGCGTCATAAGATGACGTCATAATGGCATCATGTGACCTTTTGGTATCATTTTATGTGTCTCAGGGAATGCGACTTCTGTTACCATTCGTGTTCACGTGGCCGCCGGATGATGCTGCCGGTCGCCGACGCTACACACCGGATTGTTCGACATAATGCGATAAATTTAGGCCCTTAATAATGCGGAGCACCTGGAACAAAAACACTGAGCATAGTGTACTTCGAATACGCAAGGCCTCAAGCTTCATCAAACAGCGTACGGAACGTATATTTCTTTTCTACTTCTTATAGTTTGCAAAGAACACTTTGCGCGGTGACGTCGGCAGCGCATCGCTGGACTCGCTGCGCGACCGAGGCTCGCGGGCCGTGGCCGAGTAGCGAGAGCTGCTGCGGCTGCGCCGCCTTGCCAGGGGCGACCGCCTATCTTCATCGTCGTCGTCGTCGTCGCCCGGCGCGTAGCGCTTCGGCTTTCCGGAGCGGGTCCCCGACACGGGGAAAGAGCGGAACGAGGATGCCTCGTCACTGCACGTGGCCAGGGGGGCCCGGCGCTGATGCGGCTTCAAGCGCTGCGACGAGCGACCACTGGTTGCCGCAATTCTGCACAATTAGCAATTAGCGAGGCTTCGCCTTTGACATGCTGATGCAACCCGTGCTTCCCAAGTGCAGACACCATTCGTCGTAAATCAAGCAAGTGGCATTATCGCTACAACGTATCTATCTATCTATCTATCTATCTATCTATCTATCTATCTATCTATCTATCTATCTATCTATCTATCTATCTATCTATCTATCTATCTATCTATCTATCTATCTATCTATCTATCTATCTATCTATCTATCTATCTATCTATCTATCTATCTATCTATCTATCTATCTATCTATCTATCTATCTATCTATCTATCTATCTATCTATCTATCTATCTCTTGGTCCCCAACACGCTATAGTTGGGGATTGCGGCTGAGGTTCTCTGACGTGCACGGGTATTTTTGCATTTCCCAATCAAAATGCGGCCGTCGTGGCCAGGAATCGAACCCCAGTCCGCGAACTTAGCAGCGTGCTAAGCTACCACGGCGGATGTACCACTCCGTTTCATACATCAGGTGCAATGCTATGGAAGCTAGCGAGACTTCTTGAAGTAGATGCGTTCGCACCAAGCAATAGTTCATTTATTTTACTACCTGCAATGTGATTTTTTTTTTCGTTTTTAGGCTGAGTATCAACTGAAGGTGCTATGCGCTTTGGAAATAAACAAAACCTATTATATGGTTGTCAGTAGGTTGTGTTCTGGATAGCTTACAGTCTCTTTTTGTTTTCGTATCCTTGCCTCCGTGATTAGTTCCGGTAGAGCGTAGCAGGAGCCAGTCGCGGAGGCCTCGTTTACAGGGATGAAGTCCAAGCTGGAGAAGTGCGGACTTGCACATTTTTGTTAACCGAACTACTTGCATAGCTTCCACAGCGTTTCACCTGATATATGAAATGGAGTATAGACCAACAATCACACAAGAGGACTCGAGGCGAAAAGGCTAGAATTAGCACATTCTGATAAAATACAGCGTATCTCGGTGGTACGTACATCCTGTTCTGCAAAGTAAAAGGGGAAATGTATAAAACTAATATGCTTTATAATTCCTAAATTATGGTCGCAATGAGTGATGCATTTGGTTATCATAATTGCGTACGCAATAATGGGCGTAGATGCCCTGACCACTACGCACTTCACAACCAACAAATTCGTGTATGTCACTGCAAGTACGCATATTCGCGTGAACTACTCTCTGCCCTCAAAAAGAACAACGGCGATGAGCATTTGGAAGTCTCGAATCTCATAACGCAGCAGTATGCATGCCCAATTTAGAGGCGGAAAAGAGTTGAAGGCTGCATTCGGGCCAGGATAACGCACGCACATCGGCATCTGCGCGTATATACAGGCGCACAAAACATGCACAGGCACGCGCACGAATTGAAGTTCAGCAGTGTAGCCAAAGAACAAACACATTTCGACAGGTATATACCTGCGCAGGGACTCCTGCAGCGATGTGGGCAGCGGCGGCACTTCGCTACCATATCGAGCCGATGCAGCCGGCGGCGGCGTCGGGCTGGCCAATCTCGATCGGGACGGCATTGGCTCGGCAACGCTGGACGAGTCCGGGTACGAGCTCGAGGCACCCTTGCCCGCCATCAGCCGCCTCACCAGCTTGTTCTGGTAGATGGGCGAGGCCAGAGTGGTAAACGCCTGCTGGGCCCACATCACCCGGTTCTGGTCCGCGGCGCCACCTCCGCCAGCGCCATCGACGGTGCCCTGGGCGTTCCTAGAGTAACGAAAGTGCGAGGCTATATATAGTGGGAGAATCCGCCAAGATGTACAGTCGGTGTGAAAAGTTTAGAGAGCAGTAAGTGTGAGAAAACTTTGAATTTACCAGCAGTTTGTCAAGAGATGCGGATCGAACTGCAGAAGGGGTTTAGGAAAAGCCGGATATGTAAAGGCTACCTGCCGAAGCAGCGGAGATATTGAGCTTTGCCTAGCATCCCGTGGTCTATAAACTTTTGACGCTGGCTGTAAAACTGGACTGATGATAATATACCGTTCAAAAAGCGAAGGTCACGGAATGTGACTAATGAGAAGGTGAGGTATCTCGGTGGCCTTCCTGCTTTGTGCTGCACAGCTCTGGAGAATGAGAGCAAGGTACATCCCTCACGCGCAGCACCTTGGGTCATTGGTATACAAACCCACAATATTGTACAAACCCATAATAGTGCTTGTAACGAAACGCGAAGAAGAGACCCGGACCCGGACGTCTGGCTACGTCGAAGGTACTAGAACAACTGAGCGAGCCAGCGCCCGTGGCTGTTGCTCGTGCCCGCGCCCCTTCTTCCTCCTTTATTTGCAACACACTCCCGCGGCCGGCAAACTCGCGGCAAAGTTCGGGTGCACAGCGGCAGAAGTTGAGGTGGACATTTGCGAGCAATATGCAAATGAAAGAAAGGATAGAGAGGCCTCCTGCCGCCAAGCAGGAAGTGCGAAGTCAAAGGTTGGCTTGAGTCCTAGTAGTCGGCAGATGAATGATTCCAAGGGTGGCTGCTGGAGCTTCTGATGAGAATATTACTGGACCAGACTGTGATGTATCTGCTGCGATTCTGCTGCTGCTGCTGCTGCTGCTGAAGTTGCTGGCGATTCTGCATCGTCAGTTGCTGTCGATGTTGCTGGTTCTTAACTTGCTCGGTTTTCGTGGATTAGCAAAAGTTCCTGATGGTTCGCATCCCGCGACCGACGGGGTCACTCCCGCGGCCGGCAAAGTTGCGCAGGCTCCAAAAAAGTAAGCGTTGAGTGAGTCTGACCTGGAGGTGTTACCATGCGACAATAGAAGGTGATGCCCATGGCGCTGAAGCGTAGGGAGGTGGCGGCTTGTCTTGCGGGGGAAGTGGTTCATTCTTGTTCCTCGCGGTCACGTTGTTTGCAATGTTTAGCTTTTCGTCCTTGAGGCCCGGCGTGCTTGCTTCCCTGCTTGGCGCTACTGGTCGCCTTGACACAATGCAAAAACTCATACTGGTGCCTTTTGCGCTTCTTGCGTCGCTTCCTGTAGTCGGAGCAGTCTGACTTTGTCTTGCTTGTCTTGCTGTTCCCGGAATTCGAGGTCGCTCCCACACTGGCTGACAGATGAGATTTGAATCTCAACTTCGAA
The DNA here is from genome assembly GCA_030522465.1 of Rhipicephalus appendiculatus. NCBI lineage: Eukaryota > Metazoa > Arthropoda > Arachnida > Ixodida > Ixodidae > Rhipicephalus > Rhipicephalus appendiculatus. The sequence continues at coordinate 2,572,646 of JALIZH010032913.1, forward strand.
GAGCACGACGTCGTTTTCGATTGCTTTTCATTGTCATCGGTTTCAATCTTCGGCGGCACGGCGACAGAGTTAGGCGTCGAAGCATCTTTGTACCGTCGTGCAGCGACCACTCCAAGGAGGGCCATCTTGGCCGCTTTCGAAGGCGTCGGGGATTCGTTCCACATGCACTGTTGTCGGCAGAGGAGTGTCGGGGTCCGTCCCGGCCTCACGAACGATGGCGTGTATCGAGCTGACGTCTTTGGGTGCGAGATTTCGTGCCATGGTGGCGTATTTGGAGACATCGCCGCCGGAGTCTCCCGACGACTTGTCGATCACGGTGTGTCCCGCTTCGCGAGAGCGCTCGTTTCCACCGGTTTCCTGCATCATGTGCATGGCGTAGTGCTGAAGCTGTGTGGTGTAGCGACTGTAGGTCCAGCGCAGGTCTCTGGCGTTAGGCGCCATCTTCTTGTGGTATTCGGCGTCATAGTACACAGTTATGGGGTGCATGTACCCGGTTGAATGCGGCTCGTAGCAGCGCTGCTGCTCACAGCACTGATTGTCAACTTGCTTGGGCTTGAAGGAAGACGAGCTCGAGACCCTACCGCCAGGATCGGGCTTGAGGAGCATGTAGGGCGAGAAGTAGGGCTCGGCGTGCTGTTGCTTCTGGGCCAAGTCCTGGAGGCATATGGTGCCGTGTGGCGGGCGGTACATGCGTTCCCTCTCTTGGTCTGGGAAGTAGGACTGCTTTGGCAAGCTGCAGCTCAGGCCGTGGGAAATCGTGGCCTTGTAGTCGATGCGCACGGTGCACCCTGGGTTTCCCTTGGCCATCGAACTCTCCACGGTGTACCTTCCGGACGAGTCCTCGCACCGAAGCGCTGTGGATCGCGTGGAAAGCGACAGGTCTTTCGGCGTGTGCCCAAAACTCTTCAGTTGGGGTGAGTAGGGTCGAACTGGGTTGTTCATGGGCTGGCACGCGGCGAACTGTGGTTTAGCGAACATGTTGCTTTGGGCCCGCGTCCATAGCTTGCTCCCGAGGAAGGAAGGCCTTTGTGATGCGGACAGAATCGTGGGAGCCCACCTGCGTAGCCTGGATTGATGCTACGCGAGATACGGTCGTTGGAGTCGGGAGGTTGGAGTCGGGAGGCGAAAGCGATGTCACGGCCTGCTGCGGTGTCGAGACGAGAGAAGTCAGAAGGTCCGTCGAAGGCGAAGTCGCGGTACGCTGCGACATCGAGGCGAGAGGAGTCGAGAGGTCGGTCGACGGCGAAGTCCTGGCCTGCTGCGACATCAAGGAGAGAGGAGTCGAAAGGCCGGTCGACGGCGAAGTCCTGGCTCACTGCAATGTCGAGGCGAGAGGAGTCAGAAGGTCGGTCGAACGCAAAGTCGCGGTACGCTGGGATGTGAATACGAGAGGCTCACAGAGTGGAGTGGTTGTGACGGCGACGAATATGGGTTGGGGTTGGGGGGCCGCGGCTCGGTTGCGCGGCGAGCTCTCACTTGAGCGGAGATGACTTTGTCCTCGAATTCGCTGGCGGTGGTCAAGTCTGCTTCCAACTCTTCATAGTGAAGAGCAGCCTGGATATCGTTGTTCAAGACGTCGAGTTTGGCGTTCTGCGCCACGATTAGGGCGAGCACTTCCTGGAGCCTCTCCGCAGGGGTCGACGACTGTGCAAGCAGGGCGTCGAGCGTCGAGATGTGCTGGGTTAGGAGCTTTCGGACGAAGCGGCGCTTTGTACGCAGTTGATCCATGGTCGAGAGTCGACGACCAGACGACCGGGTGGGTTTCGGCACCAGAACGAAGCGTAACGAAACGCGAAGAAGAGACCCGGACCCGGACGTCTGGCTACGTCGAAGGTACTAGAACAACTGAACGAGCCGGCGTCCGTGGCTGTTGCTCGTGCCCGCACTCCTTCGTCGTCCTTTATTTGCAACAGTGCTTAGGTAGGCTACCATCTTCAATAATTGAGTAGTGTGCACTCCCTTGACGCAAGCAAAATCTGCTATGCTCCTGTAATAGCGTCACTGTGGTAGCGCCATGGCAAGACCGTCTCACGTTTTTTTTTTCGGTCTTCTGCTATTACAGGAAACAAAATTACAGTTACCGCTAATTTCTGTAGCTTCACGTGCCGTATAACCAGGCATGTGGTGAAGCACGCCGCAGTCGAGGGCTCCGACCACCTGTTTTTTTTTAACGCGCATTGACATCGCACAGTACACGGGCCTCTAGCATGTCGCCTCCATCGAAATGCGACCGCCACGCAAAATAACAAATCAAAAGCATTTTGAAGTCAATGTTAAATGGTCAAAACTAAATGAGATGCGTAAAGTTATACACATATCCATTGCCCCATTGTGCAAAGACAATTCTAAAGTATTCGGGCATTGGGCAGATCCTGAGCTCTAATTAGCCCTACACTATTTGTTCCTGACCTCCGCCGATTACAAGCAATGCGAAAATGCAAAACAGCGAATAGCGCTAATGCACTCCCTTAGTCGTCGACTCACCGATATCACGGATAAGAAAGTTACAGTACATGTTTGTAAATGGCGGAATTGAAACTGAGCTGCGTACAAAGAGGAGTTCCATGATAAAGACGGTGTTCACTTATCACCACTTTGTCTCATCCCAGCGCGTTTGCCCTAATGGTAGCATGTGTCTTCGCTGTGATTCGGTAAACAAGCTGCTCGCGGTTAGATAGCCTGCTAGGGTGCTCAATGAGAGCTTCTCATGAAAAGGCGTTGGTAATACTTATAATAAAAAACCAAAAAGTAGAGAACATTATTTCGGGCATCACAAGGCGACCACTTTCGCGTCTCCGACTCTTAGCGCATTGCCTATGGGGTGAAAAATAGGATGCAGTGTTCGACGTCTAGCGGCCATGAAATAATCCGGTTAGACAGCTTCGAGGCGACGCTAACAGGTAAAAAAAAAGAAAAAAAAGAAAGAGAGAGAGAGAAAGAGAAACAGTGTGCGCTTCTGTAAAACTACCCAATGCAACTTGGGAACCAAACGCGTGCTCAGTGCTCACCCCCTGAATCCCTTCGGTACGCGGACCCACTCCCTCATGGGCGGCACGTTGAGGCGGCTGAGCATGTTGCTGGCCTGGTAGCCCCTGGGCGCGGCACCGCTATCGGCACCGTAGCCTTGGTATTGGGACTCGGGCGCCTGCTGGCGTGCTGACTGCTGCGGCTGCTGCTGAACTTGGGTCTTCTGGCGGCTGTTTGACGCTCCGGGTTCGGCATCCGGCCCGCCTTCCGCGTCGTCGTTGTCGTCGTCGCTGTTGCCCGAGCCCGTCGCAGATTTCTTGTTGCTGGCAGGTCAAGCGGAAGCGAATGCTGCTTTAGCGCTTGCGTTGTGAGCACATCAATAGCTAATTGTTATTGATGACACTTTTAGCTTAATTACGAGGGCCTCGAGTTTCACACCCTTAATGCGATGAGATTGACGTATGAGGGTGTAGGGGCCATTTGCTGGCAGCTTTTGAATTTGACTTTCAACGTGATGCATATGGCAGAAGGCTTGTCCAATATCCGCCGCCACGGACGCAAATGACGCTTCATAACAGATTAAGAGGAAGATATGGTATGCATCCATAACAGCACACGGAGGAGGGCGACGTCGATACTAAATCCGTAGGTGATCGAATGCGCAAGGCGGTGGGTATAGATTCGCGTCCCGTTATCGACAAGGCCTCACTCATATTTCCTTTTTTCTTGATACTTTTACACTTGAAGCTATAAACAATTTCCCCATGCGCTCGTTAAGAACCTGTCTGGTGAGTTTCATGTCTGTGTTTGTGTGACCTGTATATGCAGCTGTCCCTGACGAAGGAAAGACATGGGAAGAAGTTCTACGACCGCAATTCCAAGCATAAATCGTGTTCAGAAAAAAAAAAAAGGAGACAGTGATTTCGAATACTGTGTACTCCCTCACAGGAGAGCGGCAAGCTACCCTTCGCTACAAAGCAAGAAAATTAAAGAAAAGCGAGCATATTTCCTACCCCGAATCAGCTTTTCTTAACACATGTTCTACGAGGCAGCTTATGTTTCCTTTGGGTAGATATCCTTTCACCGGTTATTCAAAGCTCCTAATGCAAAAAAAACAGCGTTTTTTTTTTTTTGCATCTGTAACTAACATAGTGCTTAATCTCCTTTGTGACAAAAAAGACACAGCATAATGACAGGATGGGAGTTAAAAAACTGCCACACGTGGTACGAACGAAGAGTAGCTTGGATACTTACCGCTTCGAAATGAGCCACGCAGCCATCCCCACCCCCGTGACAGCAAGAACTGTCACGGGAATAAGCCAGGAGACCAACTCCTCTGCCGAATTACCTGAGCACCACACGAATGAATGATAACAAAGGCTTTTAGCCGTTGTTTATGTTTCCCGTACGTGGTGTTTTAGAATGCCCAGATGAGAGTACAGCATCGCAGGCAAACATTGTAACGGGAACTCGCCTTCAGAGAAATGTATGAGGAAAGCACTGAGAACGACAGGTTTTGACACATTGCGAATGTATTGGTTGCGGCGTAACGTATATATGAGCATCAAAATCAAATCAAAAAGCGATTTCTAATAGTGTGTAACTTGCTAAAAAATACATTGCGGTACAGTGACCCCCCCCACGGAAAGTTACACGAACTTATTAAAATAGAATCCTCAGTATACTTGATGATCAGTACCAGCAAAATTGCCTCCAGTACTGTTTTGAAACCGTGTATGCACAACGGTTATTTCTCCAGATTATGAAGACGAACGCGCCGATCATACCAAATGATCGAGAGCAAGAAACAGAAGTTACTAGGCTTAACACAGAGTAACCAAATTAATTAATTATTAAATAGCTTGCCTTCCAAGGGTGACGCCAGGATTTTTTTACTGGGTGGTGGGCACCCGCATCAACTGAGCTCCTTGGAGGAAGTCAGGGGGAGGGGTTGCAGGGAGACGAACGTATGTGGTATTTCGACAGCTGTGTTGGATCTTCGCGGGGAAGGGGGGCAGGCGAGAATGTCAAAGGGGCACCCCCCATTGCCCTCCCCCCCACCTGACACCGTGCCTGCCTGCCTGCCTCACTCATAATTGCATTTTATGTTATCAATGACATTTGCGATCGCAAGTAACCAGCCGGCGGCCCAAGACAACGGCTAACCTAAATTTTCTTCACACAACTCGCAAGATTAAGCACAGGACAGTCGCGAGAGTGAACATTACATCTGCGAAAGCACTCAACCAATGTTACATAGGAAGAGAGTAACCAAGCGTCGCTCACCGCCGATACATTCAGCGTGGTCTTTGAGGACGTGAGGAGGCTGGCAGGAGCAGAGCCGGTTGAAGCACTCCAGGTACGGGTTGGTGGCCGCGCACTCCTCGTTGCTTCGGCACTCGTCGAACAGGTCCTTGGCTGCGTGCAGTGACATTATCAACCGTTAGTCACCATTAACTCTTTCTTGTACACAACAAAAGAGATACCGTCACAGTTTTGAAGCAGGAATGTTTGTTAGTTCCAACCCTGCACCTGTGGTTCATTAACGTGCACCCAATGCAGAGTACATGAGAGTTCTAGAGTGCAATGCTTGGAACGAAAAGTAATGTAAGAGGACAGAATGATAAGTTACTACTATTATATATTCAATACCCTTTGAGTGTTCTACTTCTCAGATTGCGCCACATAACGGTGGTTTGATTAGAACGAATCAATGTAAACAGTGTTATTCAACGCATACGTCTTATAGGTACATACGTTATAAGTACGTAGCGGGTCACATAAAGCAAGTTCGAGAGATTGTAAATAACGAATACGAAAGGGCTATTCCCTGCTAATCGACACCGTTTTCTTAAATATCTAAATTTACATATACGGAAATGTGCATAATATATAGCTATATGATAGGATGGTACAAAACTATAGAAAGGTGGAAAATATTCAGAGTCCAAGTTGACAGGAACCAGTATGACTTAAAAGTTATCGTTTGTTATTATACGTGCCCCATTTATAACGCATCTGCATGGCCATCGCCGTCTTTGAACACATGACCAAGACGCCATCGGGCACCCTCCGACTTCCCTGTAGTGGACCCATGGTCATAGGTCGACGAACTCCCTCATGAGTCGACTCATTTGGACTCACTCAGACTCAGATTGAGCCATGAGTCTGAGTCTGAGTGAGTACGGGTGAGTAATATTTTTGTAAGTTTGAGTCCGAGTGAGTCCGGTTGACGAAAATTTTCGTAAATGTGAGTCTGAGTGAGTTTGGCTCAGGAAAATTTTGGTGAGTCTGAGTCCGAGTGAGTCCAAAGCGCAAGATATATTTCTTGAGTGAGTCTGAGTGAGTTCCACTTTTTCTGCCGACCCATGGTCATATCTGCTCATCTTCAGCATTACTATCAACCTTGCCTGGATTCACGTTTATACTCGCGTCTACTCACACGTATTCCAAAAGCAGTGTCTGTCATACACCATTTCAATATTTATTAATCAGAGGCGCGAATTACGTAAGGGAGTGCCTTGACCCCCCCCCCCCCCCTTGCCAATAAAGTTCTTAATAAATATATCTTATGGTGTCATATCTTTCAATAAAAATGACCTTGCTGGTTTACCGCGCACTCATAAATAGTATTCGAAGGTACTATATCAAAAGGCGCCAAGAGGAGCACCGATTACATGAAATACTGGTGTTTTAGAGCATTGACACCATGGAAAAGATAATTCTAGGCTAACGGACTCATGAGTCGACTCACTCGGACTCACTCAGACTCATATCGAGCCGGTGAGTCTGAGTCTGAGCGAGTCCGGGTGAGTAATGTTTTGGTGAGTTTGAGTCCGAGTGAGTCCGGTGGAAGAAAATTTTTTGTGAGTATGAGTCCGAGTGAGTCCGGCTCAGAAAAATTTTAGTGAGTCTGAGTCTGAGTGAGCCCTAAGAGCAAAATATATTTCATGAGTGAGTCTGAGTGAGCTCCACAAGTTTTGCCGACCTATGCCCATGGTGACCCTATAGCGGACGACATGCTGAGTAAGTACCAATGGGTTATTCGCTTTCTTAGTAACTAATTAATTGTCAGTAATGCAGCACTTTTCACCTGAAGCGTAAACGAAGCAGTAGTGCTGGTAATAACCGTAGCATGGCGTTGGAGCTCTAGAGTCACCCTTCCTTGCTTCGCGAACAAACTGTTTTGTTTAGTTTGCACACAAAATGGTACAGCAAGGCACCTAACGTATTTCGGCCGGGCAAATTTTAGGGGCGAAGCTCCTTAGGGTGTGGGTCGTTCCCTCCTCTGTAATAGTATGTTGCAGTAGCCACTTCTAGTTAGTTTTAAGAATTGCTCACTAGATGGCGTTGTGTGTATATGTCCTTGGAAATAATATCACTAGATGGCGTTAGTGGTTTTCGTATAGTTGACGATTAAAGAGGATAGATGGCGCTGTTATAATTGGGATCGTCGGGCCGACGCGGTACTCGGAGTCGAGCACCGGAGGTGGACTCCATCGTGATCAACGGTGAGGTGAACTTCACCAGAGAGGAGGTAGTCAGCTCCACAGTGCTCTCGTGTGAGTCGCATGCAAAACCAGGGCAGCCGGTATCTGCGGAGCATGCGGCGGCTCCGGTACTCACGGCGGCACAACCCATAGCCAAGGACGCGTGGCTTTCACAACTCACAGCAGCGTTCTGTGGCGATGCATGCAAAGGCGAGGCGTTGCGTCGAGCACTGGTGTGGACTTCGGCGTCTGAGTAGGTGGCATCGTCTTCCTCTGTCGTGGAACGCGAACTGGCGTTGTCGCTGAGGCTGGGAGCGCCCGGAACACAAGTCGGCGACGCTCGTGCCCAGCTCACGATCGAACACCCAGGATCATGCAAAGACGTGACACGTGCTGTCCACGTCTTTGCATGATCGAGTGGGCAATGTACGGGGGGATTCGCGGTTACCCGAATGATCCCTCCGAGCTTCGCCCACTCACCATCATTCACTTCGTGGATATGCTGTGATTTTTTTTACGGACAATGCTTTGGCACTGAGCTAGTACGCACCAGCGACGCATCGCACGACGCCATTGAAAGTGGCTTCGACGGGCCGGTAGAAGGGACACTGGCAGCGGCCATTCACCTCGCCTGCGTGCTTGATGCAGATTTGGCTGGGCGAACGCCTGCAGTCTCGGTCGTCCTCACATTTCTCGTGTCGCTCGGGTCGCACTGGAGGACGGGGCCCTAGAACCGAAGAATTAAGAGATCAAACTTTAAAGGGCCGCTACACAACCACTGAAAATAAAAACACGCGCGTTATCCTCTCCTGGCATTTTCTGTCTTTTAAGCACAATTTGTGACGTCAGCAGTCTGTTCACGTGACGTCATGCGGGCATAAGCTCTCGATTGGTCCCATATGCGGGGAATATCGGTGGTGAACTGTCTCTCACCCTGCTTTTACACGCAGTCGCACGCCCGTCCTGCCCTGTCTCGCATGATTATCGTTCGCAATAAACTGAAGCGGAGATGACAGCGTGTAGCCGAAAAGCGCGAAATCCTGATCGGGCTTAAAGCTTAGTGCTCGCATTGTTCACGTGCTTTATGAACTAATAAGGGGCGAGGAGGAGATAGCGCCGCAGTGGCGTAGCCAAGGGGGGGGGGGTTGGGGGGGGGTTGAAACACCCCCGAAATTTTTCAGTTTTGCTTGCGTATATATATGCACGCACACATACAAACGCACGCACGGACATACATAAAGTATGGTTGAACCCCCCCCCCCCCCCCCCCCGAAAAATATTTCTGGCTACGCTTCTGTAGCGCCGGTAGAAAGGGTAGTGCAGGCGAGAAAGAAACAACTCTCGTCTTCGAACTCGGAATGGTTTAGGGGCCCTTTAACAGCACAATTTGACAGTCTGGCATGTTGGATGCTTCCCTCAACAACGGAGAGGTTCATCGGGGTTGGGACTGCAAACAAACGTCAGGCATTAATGCAGCTAAATTTTTTGTAGGAATAAGACTACTAGGATGTAGATAAAACGGTGTCTGCACGTTCCTAGCCGTGTGATTCATGCAATTCTGCGCGCGCAGCTACACCACGGATACTTCTCTCGTACGTAATATACACTGTGCTGAGGTCTCATGTATCCCATTGTTCCATATTGCCCGACCAGCGTTGGAATGTTTCTACTATAGAACAAGCATCGGTGATAAAATATTTCCCTCTTGCAATCATTTGTCGATTCGAGAATTTAAGTGCATCGCCTGCGTACCTCGAGTCATGGCGTACTTCTTCCGCAGTATTTTGTTGTTGTAGTTTGCGTCCACGCTGTCGTCCCCTTCAGCGGCCAGCTTAGAGCCTTCGAAGTGATTGTCTGCTCGAAAGGCGTTCAGCCCTTTGCCAGGTTCTGTCCGATCGGCCTCGTCATGACCCCGCCGATCATCACTAGAACGAAACGAAGGAACACAACTAGGCACCCTATGTCCCTGCGGTCCCTATCCCAAGCCTGATGCCTCATACAATCCATGTAAATCCAAACAAGGCAGAAGTTCAAGAGGAGACAGAGGCTTGAAGGTAGGAATATTCTTGAAGTAAAGAAGGGGTGTAGCCCGAGCCTACGTTTCGACTGGTGGTATCGTTTTCTTCAGGGCAGCAACGTAACGTGTTGCTGCTTTGAAGGCAATACCACTTGCCGAAACGTTGACTCCACAGACAACCCTTTCTCAAGAATATTCACGTGTACATTTCGTGTGTTACATATGCATGATCTACTTCGCAGTCGTCCGAGGTATGGAGAGCGGCGTTAACTGCGCTTAAAATGTCACAGTTTTCATGGAAATCACGTTGGTCTGCCAGATCTCATCATTCATCATTGAGGTCTAGTATGAAAAGTTTGTTGTACTCTGTGTGATGTTGTAGTCTCCGGGTATAAGAAGAGATTCGCATGTTCTCACCCGCTGAACCGTAGCGGTGATAATGGCGTCGCGCTTTCCAAAGGCAAGGCATGGAGCCGCTGCAGAAGGGCGAGACAGGTGCAGAGACACAAGACAAAATGCATGCCTGAAAATGAAAACATGACCGTTGGAAAATCCAGAAGGTTTAAGTTTATTAAGACGAAATAATTCAATTTCTTTCGAATAGCAAACACTCTCCAAAGTTTGAACAAAAAATGAACTGGAAATGCATGCCCCTCGCCTGACGGTGTTAGGTCGAACCCTGGACAATAATTTAATTTCTGCTTGTCATGACCTCACTAAAAACAACCGAGTTAGCCTTTGACATGCACCATCAACTTGCCCATCAGAATCGCTCTTTTGATTGGGCCTAATCCGAGTAATAAAACCGAGTTAAGTACGAAAGGGGAATTGCTAGATGGGCACGTTTCTTTGTTAGACACAACCAATGAAACCAACAGACAATGACGTCAGGGAAATCGGGGACATTATTTGCTGACGTTTTATCGGTAGTGCAATGAATATGAACTAGACTGAAAGAAAATAAAGCGGACGAAAAAAATTAGCGCAGCTTTCACTAAGTCGCGCAAGGCAGGGTGACTGCAGAGCTACTGGACACGCTTGAGCTTCTCTTGTTAACTACCTGTACAGAATTCTTTGGCGGTGACTGAGCGAGTGCTGGTTTTATTAATTTTCTATCTGCGACACAAGGCAAAAGCTCGACAATAACATGTCTGGTGTAAAACTCCCATTGCGTGTTACGTGCCCCAGAAGTTGACCAAAGGGGCAAATACCTCTTGTCACCACGCTGGTCCACTAACAATTAACAAGGAAACACACTGTTGGCAAATACTGATTAAGGTTTCTTTACAGACGTAACCAGTTATTAATAAGAAAGAACGATTCATCGGAAAAACCGGGGCTGCATGTTTCAGGTCCTCTTGTTAACCGATCTGTACAGAATGCATGGGTTGTGATTGAGTGCGTACCGGTTAAGGATGACGACAGTTTTATATCTACGGCAGACGGAAAACCTCGACCCATAACCGCTCTGCTATAAAAGCACAGTTTCCGTCGGTTTAAAAGCCGAATTAAGTTGCGTATCATTGCCTAAAAGCACAACACAAGCAGAGCAGGACAGTAAAGCGAAACTCTAGACGACGGTTACTTGATCAAGTGCTTTTCGCGATAGCACCACCGCTTTTGTAGTGACTTCGCTGACCAAGACGAGGCAGACTTTCGATACAACGAAGGGACAAGCATTGCCAATACCAAAATTACAATTGCGGAAACATAACTATTAATCCAACCTTTTAGTCGCAATGAAAGTATTCTATCGTTTTACACTTCGTCTTTGCAACTGTGGGCAATGTACACACTGGCTCGTAAAATGCAATCGTCATTAGAAGCCTGCTGCGCGTTAAACGACAAGGGTCGCCTATCTTTGGCCACTATTTCATTGAGACGGCATCACGCGATCAAAAACAGACAATCATAGAGAGACGGTAGCGTCCTCTTTTCTCTTTTTTGTTGTGCTGCACTGCGTTAGTAAAATAGACGACAACCACTGAAGCAAACAGGAGTCTGCATACGGTAGTCGCGATGAATCGAGAGGCTCTCGTTGGGCCTAGACTTTTCCCAGAGATACCCTCAGATGCGCAAGTTGATTTTGAATGCACGGAGAGCGGCGTTGCTGTGCAAACACTCGGCAAAACCCAAAGTGATTTATGTAATTCGTAAGTAATATTGTCAAAAGAGACTGAATCTATCAACTTGCCTGTTTCCGTTCCAAAAGCCCTTGACGAGAAATGCGCGAGGCTCGTGCGGTGCATGCGCTGACGTTTTCTTCATCGCAAGCTCCACAACGTTTCTTCTTCATCAAATTTCATACTAGGTCGTTGAAGAAACCGCACACCACGTAATGTGCGCATACATTTATAGTGCCCGCCCAATGAAGCTGTGGTATTTCCTCACGAATGTCAGTTCAAACGATCCTAATTTAAACAGATTGCTTCAGTGAGAATGATAGTCGCCTGTGGTCAACCCACGTATTGTTTTAAAACGTGAAATGTACTGCGGGCCTCATACAAAGAGGAAAGGGAAAATACACAACCACCCGTTTGTAGCACGAAGCCACACGGAAATCCGTACGGATTTCTCAGAAAGAAAACTTCTTAGTTGCTGAAAAAATCGTCCTGGTCCGGGCCACCTTGCGGGATTCCGCAGAACTCATTTGCACTCATATACAGAGGGTAGTATTAGCCACGCAAGACCCAATAATTAATGAGATATTCATTATGATTTTACCTCGGTCGCGTCCATAGGTATACCAGGGCAGGGTGATGGATTAGGCGTCTTATAAGAACCCACTTATAACGTCCCGGGTTGTTTGCATATAACTGACTGCTTACTCTAATGTGTCCACAAGTCTGACGCTTTGTCAACACAGTACCCAAAACCTGCCAAAACCATTATTGTCGCTACCCAATATGGATGACCACCATTAAACAGACGGCATAAAAATACCTCGCGAGATTTCGCGGGACTCCGTGAGACCTTGTGTAGACGTTCCCGAAATATTAGCGCCCAAGCATTCCATACACATGGTTAACCACCAAAGCTGAAACGTGCGGCCTCGGTGTTTACCTGTGAGTTAATCCCGACGGTGGATTAAGGTATTTCTCAATTATTGATTACGTCTCTGTAGGAAACTTAATGATGATGATGATGATGACCTTCTTGCTGATGGCGCTCACCCACAAAAGGGGGATGGGCCAAGAACCGGGCGGCAGGATCTTAGAGTTTAATACATAATACGCTAAAATAAGCGCTGTAACTTTAGGTGGCGTGTTTGCCGCTCGTGCGTTCTCTTCTTCAAGTTTAGTGGACCAGTGGCGAGTAGTAGGATTTGCCCAAAATCTGTGGCGCATGTTCCTCGCCCGCGGACAACTTCGTTTTTAGTGGACCAGTGTTAGATAGTGGGGCTTGCCGAATATCTGTGGCACGTACGCGCGAGCAGTTTTAGCGTAATTTTTGTTTTGCCTCGCCGCATACAGCTTCGGTGAAGAAGTCACAGTCCGTGTCGGCAATGCTACGGATTGGCCAGGTGAAAGCCTATGCCCTCATGAGAAACTCATTAAATTACTTCGACGTTCTCAATCAATTGCACTATTTGTCGCCCCTGCCAAACCTCTCCCTCTCCCCTCCCTACCCTCTCCGAAGCTTGCTGCGCTTTCACGTGGTGTTTCACTATCGGACCATCCCACTATTGACCCAGCGGCGGCGGCGTCGAGGCATAATGTCATCAGATGCGATAATTTGACACCACACATTTTGTCGATCGTTGACGCCGTGTGAAACAGAGACACGAAGTATGAATGAGAAGAAAGGGTGGCACCTCAAAGGGCCCGTAAACCACCTCCGATATTTTTCAAACATTTCAAGTAAACACGTGTTAGAACGGCGCTAGCGCCTCAGTGAAATACGCGAGCTTTAGGTGTGGTAGACGAAGAAGACGACGAAGTAGAGAGACTCACGCGCAGGCCCATATAGACTTGGAAAGTCGCATTCAGTTAGCTAGGAGGGAAAGGAAGTATGCTGCGTTGGTTACTCTGGACATCGCAAAAGCATATGACAGTGTTGAGCCAGTAGTTTTGATTAATCAGCTCCGCAACCTTAACTTCCCAAAGTATATCCAGGCATGGATTGCGGAATTTTTACAAAATAGAAAGTTCTACTGTTTTCAAAGCGGCATATCGTCTTCTACGTATGCGCAAACAAGAGGCGTCCCGCAAGGATCAGTCCTTTCACCGGTGTTGTTTAACATCTTAATGAGCTCCATTCCACGACATGCGGACGTACAAACATATGTGTATGCTGATGATATTGCATTTTTTTTCATCAGCAGATGACATTCACCAGCTATACGCTATATTACAATCATACTTATCAGCCATAGAAAGGTGGCTTGATGGATTACATTTGTATTTAAATGTCAACAAAAGCGCTTTACTAACATTCCCTTTAAAAGACCCTTTTCACATATCGCTTTATTATCATCTTGCAAATATTCCACAAGTAGATAAAGTAAAATATCTTGGTGTAATATATGACCAATCCATGACTTGGAAGTATCACATTGAATACACCACAGGAAAGGGTACTCGGGCGGTCGGATTATTGCGGAAGATCAGCAATTGCCGGGTAGGTATGCGTAGAAAAACGCTCCTATCAATATACTGCATGTACATTCGGCCGATTCTTGAGTTTGGGTGCATCTTATATGCGGGGGCGCCTGCTGTTAAAATTCATCCTCTTGTAATCATCGAAAGACAAGCCTTGAGACTGTGTTTAGGCCTTCCTAAATTTGTTGCAATCAAGGTTTTGTATTTGGAAGCTCGGATACCCTCACTTGCTACCCGTTTTAAATTGTTAGCGGTGCAATCTTTTCTAAGACTGTACGAATCCACTGTAAGACGTTCAGAAACAGTATTTATTTCCCATCCGGACTTGTTTTTTGGAGCATACTGGCCGAGATTCCGTACGCCTCAAATTCTGGTTATACAGTGCCTTCTTGACAAGTTGAACGTTCAAATTAGAGACATTACCCCAATCAGTAATAACAGCAATTCTATTACCATACAATTTGATGATATCTTTCCAAAAAATGCTAAACTAATGTCGTACCCGTTTTTAAACTCCATTTTAAGTGATTACCTGGTACATTCCCCAATACAAACAGTCATAGCAACTGATGCTTCCCAATGTGACGAAAAATGTGGAATTGGTATTTTCTCTCCTGCCCTAGATTGGTCATTTTCTCTTCGCCTCCCTGATTTTGTTCCTATTTTTGTGGCAGAACTTTCAGCGATTATTCTAGCGCTCCGCAAAACAACAGCATCAACAAGTTCCGCAGTAATTCTGACAGATTCTTTATCGGTGTGCTCTTCCCTCACTTCAAATGAGGACTCACATGTGCTAAGTGCATTCAAATCATTAATTCCCCCCCCATATAAACTTGATTAAGTTGGTGTGGCTCCCAGGACATAAGGGCTTGTTTCTGAATGAAATGGCGGATGCGCTAGCAAAGTCATCTCTGAATGGTCCGGTTATTCATTTATTACCGGCTTCGCGATTCATTATAGGCGCTAGAATAAGGAGAAAAATGATGTTGGACGAGTTTTCTGCGCCGGCATTAACAGCCACATTAGAATTTCAACACCTCAGTCACCATTGGAACAGTAAAATGTGTCAAACACGAGAACTTGAAGTCGCAATCACTAGACTACGCTGTCAGACTCCTTATCTAAATTTTTATTTACACAGAGCTGGTCTGGCAGCTTCCCCTAACTGTTCTTTCTGCGGAGTACATGAGACAACACAACATTACCTCATCTCCTGTAATAGGTACTCTACATTGCGCAAAAGTACTTTAGGTGCTGTTTTCCGAATCCTTAGAATTGATCTAAATGTACCAAATGTTCTTTCTTTCGGGGCTTTGTCCCTTGGCCACAGTGACGGGAAGGTTGCCAATGCCTTGGAGAAGTTTATTAAAGAATCGAAGAGGTTTAGATCGTAGAATAAATTTATCCACCTTACTTATTTTCTAAACTCCTTGTTTTTAATCAAACTGCTCGCATCAACATTTATTTCAGTATTTTTATTCATATATTATTAATATTTCCAATTTTTTATTAATTAATTCTCCTTTCATCTTTAAATCGACATCTAACCTAATATTTACGAATTTCTTGCTAAACTACCCGGTTCTTGGCCAATCCCCCAGCGTGGGTGTGTGCCACGGTCTAAAGGATCTACTCTACTCTACTCTACTGTTCGCCTGTGTGGCGTTTGTGTAGCCTGTGTGGCATACGAGTAATTATGTTTAAGTAAACTATTCTATAGCATTTCTACTACGTCTCGTGTGTTCAACGACGCCCGAAGACAACATAATCAGAAGTGGTATTGCCATCCAGTCGCCACCAAGAGTAAATGTGAGTGTGATCGGAGCGTGTCAACGTGTTAACCCTAAATGGAACCGATCGAGGGAATATCCAACCCGACTGGCGGTGGGGACACCATCACGGCTCGCGACCTCCTGCAAGTCCTCCAAGAAAAGGACCGTCTTCTATCGACCCTGCTGCAAAGACTTACTGTGGCCGGTGCGGCGCAGCCTCAACCAGCGCCAACGTTCCAGGTGATTCCGGACTTGAGCCACAACATCAGTCCCTTCGACGGCTCCGAGGACGCTCCTTCAGCGCGTGAATGGATAGACAACATTCGTCGAACGTCGAATCTTCACGGGTGGCCAGCTGCCTACACGCTCGAAACTGCCAAGGCCCGGTTGGTTGGAGGTGCCAAGGATTGGTGCCGTTCAAGGAGCTCCCAGATCACGTCGTGGGAAGAATTCGAGGCACGTTTCCGTAGGACCTTCGTCAGCCAGACTCGCGTCGCGGAACGATGGCGAAGGATGCAAGAGCGCGTGCAGCAGCGTAACGAGAGCACGACCGCCTACTTCCACTCTAAGGTGCGTCTTTGCCATGAATTAAACCTGGACTTCAACGATACACGAGAACAAGTTCTCACGGGTTTACGCTCTCGCGAACTCTGCACCATGCTCTTGGGAAGGACGCATCACGACGACGACGACCTACTGCACGACATCTTGGAGTTCGAGCGCATCGAACGAGAACGGCGGGAGCTTTTCGGACCACGCAACCGAAGCCTCATGTCACCATTTTCGGAGCGCAGCCTTCCCATGACAAGAGAAGAGGCCGTCGACTCGAACCATGGAACGGATCGACGCCAGCTATTGCCGTCTATTAACCAACACGAAGAGCGCAAGTGCTACAACTGCAACCTCTACGGCCACATAGCACGTGACTGTCCGGAGCCTAAGCGACCGCTCAAGTGTCAGCGTTGCGAAGCAACGGACCACACCCAACGCAACTGCCAAGCCTTCTCAAGTAACGAGTCAAATGTCGTCGCAGAAGCGCTCCCTTGCACCGGGGCAGGTCATGTTTTGATCAAAGAAGTGGTCTTCAATGATAACTTCACTTTAGTAGGCCTGATCGACACGGGCAGTTCCGGTTGTTTGTTGCGTGCGTCAGCGGCGGCACGATGCGGCATTGAGATGGTTCTGGAACCTACTCCTCTGTACGGATTTGGCAGCAACGACGTGCCAGCGACTAGAAGCCTTGGTCACTGCCAGGCGAAGATTAGCATCGATGGCGTTGCCGCGGAGAAAGTTCCTATATTAGTGGTTCCTGACGACGCCCAAAGTGTTGATTTACTGGTGGGCAGATCCTTCACCAACCTACCCTTCGTTACGTATTGCAAAGTCGGTAGCACGTTTCGCTTCTACGACCTAAACGACTGCCCTTTCTCAGGTGTAGTGCCGTTCGAACAGCAGTCGAAGCTGAAACTTAGACCAAGAGAAGAACGTGAGCTTCAACAAGATACAGTCAACTACATTTCTACATCTACCGATCGATCTGTGACTGGCTTTCACGAACAGTGTGGACGCCATGTGCTTCTTGACGTGCAACAGGAAGAAATAGCAGAACCACTGTGCTCCACGGCTGTCAATGCGGCTGTGATTGAGACAACTTCAGAGTACGGCAGCCCAGTACTTTTGGACAAGAAGAACGATGACAAACGGCTTGCAGGTCACCAGAGACAAGCATTTACAAAGAAATATAGGTCGTCAAACATTGAAGACCAGTTGAAAATCGCAGCAGAGGAAGCTAAGCGCCGGACAACGTTCAGAGACCCAAAGCTCGGTCAGCGTCTCAAGAAATGTGCCTTTGGTAAAGAAAGCATTGACCCTTCGGTTTCTCGTTCAACTAGAGGATGGAGAGAACTAACAGAAGAGAAGACAAGTGCCACTTGTAAGCTTCCGAAGCCACAAACTGCCCATGATATAAAAAGATTGTTTCGATTAGGGAGCTTCAACCGCAACTTAACTCCCGAAGCACGCCCTCATCGCTGAGCCTTTTACGAGATTTTTTTTCGTGATCTTTCGGCACACCTTCCTATGTGCGAAGAGGATTCCGATGTGAAGTTCTTGTGTGTTGTGAAACGATTTTTTTTTTTCTGCACTTCGTGTTGTGGCTTTCCCCAAGGTCAAGCCAGTCAGGATGGCCGGAAGTGTGTAAGCTGTGTGCCGTGAAAATCTTTAGCGTTAGTTCGTGTATATAGCGCTTGTGTTTTTGTTTATTTGTTTGTTAGAACTTAGGTTTAGCAATCTTGTTTTGTTTTTTTTGTTTTTTGTTTTGTTTAAGTAGGAGGATGGCCGAACATTAGCATCATAAAACGCAGTTAAGCAACTTTGTCGTGACAGCCTTAACGAGGACGTTAAGCTTTTCAGGATGGCCGAATGTTAGAACGGCGCTAGCGCCTCAGTGAAATGCGCGAGCTTTAGGTGTGGTAGACGAAGAAGACGACGAAGTAGAGAGACTCACGCGCTGTTCGCCTGTGTGGCGTTTGTGTAGCCTGTGTGGCATACGAGTAATTATGTTTAAGTAAACTATTCTATAGCATTTCTACTACGTCTTCTCGTGTGTTCAACGACGCCCGTAGACAACACACGCGCATCGTGTTCAGAATGCCGTCACGATCAACCATGCCACACGTGGCAGCGTTATATACAAGCCGCGGGCGAGCCACAAATTTCAAGGAAAGGATCCCTTCTTCTCTCCGGGCCTTTTCGGCTTTCTCGGTGATGTGCGCCACGTCACCATGTTGAATGCGCAATGTTATCGACAATCGACGCTGCGATTCGTCGAACAAGATACCTTCCACTTCCGGTTAGTCTGCAAGCAGCTGCCCACGCTCTTTGCTGTTCTTCGTCGTGTTGCCCGCGTGTGTGCGCTTGCGAATCGGCAACTGCGGTTCGTCACGCAAGCGCCAAATCGCTTGCGTAGAAACACAGTCGTGCCAAGCGGTCTGATAAACTGAGCGAACCATAGGCGGAGAGTTTTCATATTGCCGGAGGGGGCAGGGCCCGGCTTGCTCTTCTTCTACATTGTTCTCCCTGTCGCATCATATATATATATATATATATATATATATATATATATATATATATATATATATATATATATATATATATATATATATATATATATATATATATATATATATATATATATATATATGTCGAGAGAGAGGGAGACTGTCCGGCCGCCTCCTAAATTAAAGAATAAAATTAAAGACTTTAATACCACCTTATTCTTTTTGGCGCCTACACCACGATATCAGTAGGAATATCCCTTGTGATGACTCCCGATTTATTTTTCAACTTACACAAAGACATCGATCCTCCTCGCAACGCTTGGCTCAAAGCGAAGAATGCCGCATAGGCTGCTACTCGGTGACTGCATCCCATAAAATCGATTCCCACAATGAGTGGGACCCGCGTATTTTCTTCAATGACATGCATTACTTTGTTAAAACATAAACCAGACATAAGACAGAGGCCTAATGCTTGTACAGGAAGCTGTGATGACCAAAAATAATTCTCAGGTGGTAAAAAATACAATTTTCTACCACTACAGAACACTAAGAGGTCGCCTCAGTTGTTTGTTAACACAACATATTCTGCACATACAAATCTCTTTGCGGGGAATTATTAACTGAGTGTTTCACTTGTCACTGGTCCATGATCGGAATTTTAAAAGCCTGAAATGAAAAAAAGCGGGTATAAACAGCCCCCTGTGAAATAAATAGCTGCCAGACAGGAGGCCTAACGCTCGTTGTCAATGGACGGGGACCTAAGCCAAGCTCTTAAAAAATATCCGCCCCGCCACGGTGCTCTAGTGGTTATGGCGCTCGACTACTGACCCGAAGGTCGCGGGATCGAATCCCGGCCGCGGCGGCTGCATTTTCGATGGAGGCGAAAATGTCTGAGGCCCGTGTACCTTGATTTAGGTGCACGTTATAGAACCCCAAGGTGGTCGAAATTTCCGGAGCCCTCCACTACGGCGTCTCTCATAATCATATCGTGGTTTTGAGACGTTAAACCCCAGATATTATTAGATGTGAAGCATCTTATGGCCGAGCTTAATCCGGTGTGCGGCGTGACATCCCTTCCTGCGCATGCGCAAACCCTTTCAAAAAAATAAAAAATCTCCTTTCCCCCCTCTCTCTCCTCTAGGCATCCCTCCCCGCGGTCAACCACACCCTCACTGCGCATGCGCCTCCTCCCCTCTCTCCCCTCCTACGCTCTCCCCCTCTCTCCTCTAGGCATACCTGCCCGCGGCGTCCACACTCCCACTGCGCATGCGCGTCCCCCCTCTCTCTCCTCTCCTACGCTTCCCCCTCTCTCCTCTAGGCATCCCTGCCCGCGGCGTCCACACTCCCACTGCGCATGCGCGTACCCTCCTCTCTCTCCTCTCCTACGCTCCCCCCCTCTTTCGCCTCGCGACGCCTACGCAGGCAGCGTCTGCTAGCGAGTTTCTTGGTTGAAAAAAACCGACTGCTCGCGCTGCACAACCGTTCACTAGCCACTCCGTATACAGGGTGTTTCAAGAAATGTGTCCACTATTTTTAAAAAATCAGGAAAAGGCGGTATTTGCTCGCTGTCTTCACAGTTGTTTTTTCTGTAGCGGTAGGCATCTTAAGATGGTTGAAGACATGATTTGGGACGGTAATTAAGAAAGTTAAATTGATTAACTTTTTAATTAGCGGAGTTAGGTGGTTAAGTCCAATGGGAGAATTGAGGTCCTTCATGCGAGGAACCCATTTCAGCTTTGAGATTTCGAAAAAGCTGCCTCTATTAATTATCGTGGCGTAATGAAGTTCAGGCAAATTCAGCGGCCAAACCGAAACCGAAACGCGGAAGAGCGCAACTGACACATTCGTCAGAGACGTCCACAATGAGTGAACGTCATTATATCAACCATCAATTGACTTCTTGGTGTTAGTGTGTGGGCTGCGCTTGCAGTAGTAGCACGCATGACGCACATACGTTAACGAACGGGGACGCACTGCACCTCTGTAAGCCGTTGTCTTGAACAGCGACGTCATTCTAGTCGTCTGCTTGTTGCGCTCATCGGTGCTTGGGTTTCGGTTTCACAATTGAATTTGCCTGAACTACATTACGCCACAATAATTGATAGAGGCCGCCTTTTCGAAATCTCAAAGCTGAAATGGGTTCCTCGCATGAAGGACTTCAATTCTCCCATTGGACTTGACCACCTAACTCCGCTAATTAAAAAAATAATTAATTTAACTTTCTTAATTACTGTCCCAAATCATGTCTTCAACCATCTTAAGATGCCTGCCGCTACAGAAAAAGCAATTGTGAAGACAGCGAGCAAATACCGCATTTTGCTGATTTTTTAAAAATAGTGGACACATTTCTTGAAACACCCTGTATATGGCAATAGATTTCGACCTGCAAGGTGGTGCCGGTGGGAGATTTCTCCTGTGCGCTGTTGAACAATAAAAATTCGCAGCGTGTGCGTTAACTAAAAGCGGACTGCGGGTCTCTGTGTCCAGTCGGAGTCTTCTGTCTCTCATTGCCCATTAGCAGCGATTGATATGTCCAATAGGAAACACCGCTCCATCACTGCGTGCTTTACGCCTCCCCAGTTTTCTCTCCTGCGCAACGCTGCGATGAGCGCCAGCGTCAACGCCGCCGCCAGTGTAAGCGTTAGCGCCCGCTGCTTCACATCTACACATGGTTCGCTTTAGCGGGAGATGGTGTAATTTTTATATTATATTATATTAAAAAATATCCCGGGCAGGCGCCAGGGGGGGGGGGGCTCGGCGCCCCGCGAAGCCATCGGGGGGGGAGGGGGGGGGGAGCCCCCCGAGCCTCCCCCGTACTCTCCGCCTGTGGAGCGAACTGAATAAAAAACGGCGGGTAGCCGAGAGGCACGCAGCCCGACCTTGCCGAGGAAGGTGACGTGCCACTGGACATTTGATTTTTTTTATCGCGATAGTGTTAAACAGCTAGTTTCGCAGAAATCGTGGTGTGGGCGTCGGTGTCGGCTTAGTTGATTTTGAGAGAAAAATCAGCTTGTCCGTGGGCGCAAATTGGAGATAGATGCAAATAAAGAAATAAATACAGAAAATTCCGTATGGAGTCGCAATTGAACACAAGGCTTCCGCGTGGCAAGCAGGTGTTCTACCATAGAGCCATGCCCGTGGTCGAAATTGCTCCGAAAAAAAAAAAAAAAAACGTTACATAAACGTTACGTTAGTGCTCTATATAGGAACGGCAATTCACACATGAAATATTGCGCGGCAAAAGCGTTGAATCACACTAGGAGTTAAAACATGTGAATTGCGCTACAAGTGGTTGGTTTAAAGGCCAATCAACAGTTACAAAGCACCCTTGCATAATTATCGTAATCAACAACAGGATCAACAACGTGTGCATCTGTGCAGGTGCACGTGTCGTCTTACGAACCTGTAGTGGGTACCTCGTCAACCCGCAAAATGAATTATGTCGAAGTGGGCGCTTCGCAACGGTACTCTCACTAGGCATTCTAGGATAGTTTGAAAGGGCCAGCTTACAGGCGCACAGATGTTCCTTTCCTTGCGGCATGGTTCAGGTGTACACTGAGAAGCGAAGCTAGGCTAGCGATTGAGTAGGCGATTGCTAGCAGGATCCGATTAACTATCGCGTTCTCCTCTTGAAGGCGACGCTCAAGCGTCCTCCAAGTTTACATCACTCCCCCCGGTGTCCCCCCAGTGTAGCCACGCTAGTGCGATGATGATGACGCTGCCATCACAGCACAGCACATGCAAGTAACCATTACACGCCATGACGATGACGCTGATGACGAAGAAGAATAAGCGCGTTCCAGACCACACATAATTTCTGCCATGGATGAAAACGATCGTGAACGCGCTCTCGCCCGCGAAAGGTAAAACGGCAACGCCGACAAGCTGCTACCCCGGATTTGAGGACGCGGGAAGCGGCGGCTCAACGGCAAAAACACATTGTATATACTGTACACACGCGTTGTCACTCATTTACATGCGCGAGTGGGCAATGCCATGGGTGATTTACGGTAAGAATGACAAACAATGCTTCGCCCACTAGTCGCGATTAACTTCGTGGAAATGCGAAATTTTTTCTCCAGCAAATAATTTGACACGATAGATTCCAGAGGCTTTAAATTAAAGCCCTGTCATCTGGAGACTTGTATACCTTTATGTTGAATCGAGAACGCCGGAGGCGCATGCATATGCCTTGCGCCGTCACCACCGTTGCCTTGCTGTAGCCCCGACTTCGCGCGTTAATTTTTCGGTATTTTGTCATTATTCATAATCATCAGTAACCATGGTGTGGCATGGCTACCAAGTTCCGCGCCAAGAGGCGCTCTGTGATCTTTCTCTGTACTCCTCTGCGCTTTTATTATGTGACCTTTGTGTGGAGTCTGACCAGCAGAGTCGTTTCCTTTTATGAAAAAAATGCACAAAGCATTTTCCTCACCTCATTCACATCACTTCATTCATATAGCGGTCAGAAGAACAGTCTGATGCTCTATGAACAATGCCGCGTCATACGTATTCAGACAACAGAGAAACCGCATGGAGCCGCTGAAATTTAAAAGAAAATCGAGAAAATGTGCCGGAAGAGGGAGCCATGCGCTTAATCAAACAGTGTACGTATACGTATATTTTCTTTCTATTTCTTATAGTCTGCAAAAAATACTTTGCGGTGCGGCGACGGCAGCGCGTCGCTTGACTCGCTGCGCGACCTAGGTTCGCGCGCAGCCGCAGAGTAACGAGAGCTGCTGCGGCTGCGCAGCCTCGTGGGGGGGCGACCGCCTGTCCTCATCGTCATCGTCGTCGTCAGCCGCGTAGCGGCGCGACCTCTCGGAGCGGGTGCCGGGCACCGGGAACGAGCGAAACGAAGACGCTTCGTCGCTGCACGTGGCCAGCGGGGCCCTCCGTCGGTGATGCGACAGCGAGCGCTTCGACGAGCGACCACCGCCAGTGACAGCCTCGAGCCTGCGCGTTGAAGCAGTTGAAGAGTTCGCTTCAGGCGAGCTGGTCTAACCTGTCGCGGTGCCCACCTGTTGCGATAACGGTCATGTGAACGATAGACTCCTGAAAACTCAGGATACCTTTAACAGGACGGAAGGAAAGACTCCCCACATCTACGGACGTTCATTACGTCATATACTGCGTACATAACTGGACAACGATTACACGTCTACTGTGTTGTGAACAAGGAGCCACCAGTGGTTCTTTTTGACTCGGCCAGTGACCGTAATCTTCCTCTAAGTAAGCCAGTAAATGCAACTAACATATAAAATGTTGCTAATGCATCTGTCTTTTGTGTCTTTCAGCCTCGTTTAGAGGTTACACAGAGTATCATGTCACCTTAAAGGCTGCTTTCTGCATCCCCAAATGTATTCTAACATTTAGAATGTAACTTATTTGTCCGCGCAACTATTCTATAAATCGGAATGACTACTAATCAACTAATCCGTCTGGGGACCAATTTTATGTCTGGATTCGACGTTTACTAATCAATGTGTCACATTTCGATTCTAGTATGATATTTTCGACATGTGTGATTAAGAAAAGAGGCAGTTCTAACCGTGTTAAAGCTTTATCAGTTGGTATTACTGTTAAACTATTGTTTTCGCAAAATCAAAGGAAAGTCCCCAACTTAACCAACGGCACGTTAAACTCTGACTAAAAAAGCTAAAATGCTAGAAAGCCGCCCACTTAGATTTAAGTGCACTTTAAAGAACCCCAAGGGGTCGAAGTTTCCAGAGCCTTTTACTGTGGCGTCCCTCGTAATATCGCGGTTTTAGGACGTTAAACCCCAAGAATTATCATAATAAAAAATTTCAAGACAGGATCATCCCCACACCCGAAAATTATAGTACTTAAGTAAATCGTACAAGCAACGATGATACATCGTGGATACATTGTGACGAGCGATGTTATGGTACGAATTGACATTACAGTGCAATCGAATAGAAAATCGGCTGTCAAAACAGGCATTTACATGCTATAAAACATGAGGTCGTGGGTACAAGCCTTAAGACCAAATCGATTTCACCGTATTTCTGCCCATACTAATGTTCATGTTATTGCATTTGTTTGACCGTCTTTTGAAAGAAGACTAACTGCTATTTTGAAGGATGAGAAAGACGTTTTCTATGAAGACTTCCAATATAAAGTACCAGAATTTATTGCCGCTGTGTTTTGTTTTCATTTTCAAAGATAATAAATACAACAAATAACAGCAAACGTCAGGCTCATCATGAAAGCACCGGGTTAGCGTCACTTCTACACTTTCACCAACGCCACCCAAAGACGCCGCTACATTCACAAACCAGTGAGCGACAGCCGCTCCAGTATAAAGAAGAGTAAACAGACGAAACGTGCGCTCAGTATAAGTGGCAATGGCGCCGTGAAATGTGCTTCAATTTCAGCAGAACAAGACGTCGGATGCGAGGCGACTATGCTGTTGTTGCAAGTCGCTGACGTAATGCACTTTATTTTACCAATTCAGCCACGTTATTACACTCTGAAGATTGATGGCGTGTGTGTACTGACCGTGTTTCGTGTGTGACTCGCTCGTAACTGGTGATACCAACAGCAATAATATGAAATGTGCGCAAGCCGCTGCAAAGCCGGCGTGGACGGTATGCAACCGGAACATAATTGGTTTGCTGCGACTCCCTTCCATAGAGCCGCATTGACCAGGCACGTCATGCTTCGCTTGCCTGAGTATGGCGAGCATCTGGTACGTTGCACTTGTTACGAATGCCAAAGTCAGCAGTAAATGTGACTTACAGGTAAGCGGCGCTGCTTTCAATAACATATTTGCTGGAGTGTGTCTTCGTATCGTGTTTTTACCCGAATTAATGCTCATGCTTACGTTGGGTCGCTTTAGATATATTCTGAGAATTTAGATTTTTCTTTCGCCCGGTTGGTTCATATAAAACTGAAATTAATGATGTACTTCAATGCATAGGCACTGTTATATGCCGACTTGGTTCGCATGGCAGGTGCTTTAGGCTTATGTTATCAAAGATCACCGAAAGTGATTGTTTATAAAACACTTTTGTGTGTGAAGTCAGTAACAAATAAATTAAGTGTATACGAGCCGAAGAAGGCCCTGCGAGTTGATATTCTCAAAGGAAACCAGTGATTATAAACTGAAGACAGCGTTGAAGAACAACCTGACAGAACAAGCGCCTGTCCTATTTGGTTGTTCTTGACGACTGCCTTCGATTGACAATCACTGGTTTCCTTTGCTATTACAACGTACCAACTCGCGCAGCAAGCTGCGTTAATCTGAGTTAATACTTTCATGCACTCTGTCTTCTCAATCTTTTTTCGCTGGCGCAGTCGATACCTAGAATGAGCTTGATGAAGCCTGCATTTACGGTAAAAACACTGTGGACGGCGTCAACGGACTGCCAGTTATACCTTCGCAGGGACTCCTTCAGCGATGTGGGCATTGGCGGCACCTCACTACCGTAGCGGGCCGATGCAGCCGGGGTCGGGACGGCCATTCTCGATCGGGAAGGCATTGGCTCGGCGACGCTGGACGAATCTGGGTAGGAGCTCGATACGCCCTTGCCCGCCATCAGCCGCCTCACCAACTTGTTCTGGTAGATGGGCGACGCCAGAGTGGTAAACGCCTGCTGGGCCCACACCACCCGGTTCGGATCAGAGGCACCGCATCCGCCAGAACTATCTGTGGTGCCCTGAGCGCTCCTGGATTTACAAAATAGCGCGGGTTCGTTCTGTGTGCGCGGAATGGGGCTCGAAGACAACATCGCGGCGTGAACCACATTCATTTAATTGTTATCGTCCACTTTTTCTACTAGGTTTGCTAGTGAACCATCACCTATACATATTCTAAATATAAGCCCAAGGAAAAAGTTAAGGGATGGGGGGATGTTGGGTTGCCTGAGCGAGGAGTAATCCATTCGAGATTTCTTGGGCCCAGTGATCTTCATGTTTCATTCATTCGTTCTTAAGCGATGTTCTCATGGATGAAAGCAAAATATATTCATCATAGTTGATACTCCAGTCTTCAGAATGAATGTGGCGTATATAACACTGTGGGCACCAACTCTCCGCAAACGTGTGGTGAGAAGTGAGCACTCTGGTCATGGGGATGGTGGGTTGTGGGTAGTGGGAGCACAGACGAACCTATACCTTTCCTTCATGAACATGACATCCCTCGCAGCAACGTCATCTCTAAATTGCTTTAATAAAATGAAGTCACAGTTTCTCCGCAAGGACGAATCAATGAATGCGATAGCAACTAATTGGAATGGTATATGTAGGAAAGCTAGCAGCTCATTCGTTAATTAAATGCGGCCTGTGGCAGCTAGCGAAGCGACCTTTGTGTTTCCTATCACTTCAACGCAAACGAAGCCGTGAGAGCGTGTAACGCACAAAGGTGTGAGCCGTAGGCTGATCCCTTCAAAGATAAGGCCCACGCGACCGCGACCGCCCGTCCGTAGTTGGCAGTTGCTGCCGCAGTGATGTAGAAGCCCCCCTCCGGGACCCCCCCCCTCCGGGACCCCCCCCTCCGGGACCCCCCCCCTTCCCCCCACCCCCCGCATGGATCTTTAGCGCAAGAAACTTTCCATTTGAGGGGTAGGAGGAAGAGAAGAGGTTGATTTGAGGAACAGACGCTATTTCTGCAGGAGAATGACTCAGCGTCTGTAGGGGAATGTGAAGAGGGTTACAAGGTTATGTGAAGTGGAAAAGAGGAGAGTGGCGTCCACGGCGAAGGACGCGGCGGGCGACTTCTACAGCCGCGGTCCCAGTCCAGTGTCCCCAAAGGAGTGAAGCACCTCTTTGAAGCCGCGATCGTCGGCTGCCCGTGCACGCTTTCACTCGCACATAGAACATACGACGCGCGGGGCGATGGTTTTAAAGCAAAAGCTCTACTGGCCTAGTCGAGCAAGTTTCGCTGTGTAGCTCCGCGTGGCCTTGAAGCGAAAAACAGATACCCCGTGGCAAGGCGGGCGAAACTTAGTTACGGTGAACGCGTTCGTCGACTCATCTGTCCACCTCCCTGAATGCCGTTTCTCAGCGTCCGAGGTGAAAATGCTAGGAGCGCGTGCACCTGCTAGCATAGGAGCAGGTGAGCGCGAGCGCCTGTTCGTGGTTTAAGGGCCTGGCGTTTCTCGCGTCGACTGCGGCAACTGCTTCGGAGACTGACGAAAAGAGGATAGCGAGTGCACGCAGTACGGAAAGTTCGACTAGCCATATTGTTTGGTTGGCAAACTGTGCTTCGGCTACGAGGGTAAACAAGCATAACCAAGTAAACAAGGTTTTGCTTGCATAACTGGGCCTAGCCGAGCTAAGCCGCAGCCATTTTTTCATCTCCTCAACCTCTCCTCCACCTGGATGTTATAGATATGAAATTTATACGGAACCTCACGGCGACGGCAAAAATGCTCCTGGAGTGTCCATATGATTGTTATTGCAATAAAACAAAATGTGGAGCCATAAGACAGGATTGCATTGTAAAACTGAGTGACCTCCTTACCCCTTGAATCCCTTCGGCATGCGGACCCAGCCTTTCATAGACGGGACGTGGAGGCGGCTAAACATGTCCTTGCGCCACCGACTTCGATGAGGAGCTCCACCGCCTTCGCCGTCGTAACCGTAATCGGAGGACTCGGGTGCCTGCTGTGCCGAATACTGCGGTTGCTGTACTTGAGGCTGCTGCTGGCGGGAGTTAGCCGTCCCCGATTCAGCAGCTGTCGTGTCTTCCGCGTCGTCACTGTTATCCGAGCTCGAGCTGGACTTTTTGCTGCTCGAAGCATGTGCGCAAACAAACACAACTTCAGACATGGCTTCACTGACACAAAAGAAGATTCACAAAAAGAAAAATGATGTTTTAACGCAAGCTATAGATGAACCGACTGTTTTCCTGAACTAAGTTACCTCGGTATTGTAGGGCCGGCGAACACGGCTCTGGAATGAGGTACCAGTCCTGAACTATAACTTTCACTGTAATGCAATAATAAGTTGTATTCACTTAGCCACACACCCCTGTGCGAAGGGTAGGTTGTGTTGGCTTGTTGCTATGCCACTCTCACTTCGTAATAGAGAAGCAGTGAAGGAGGACACACAGAGAAGGAAACATCCTAACGACAGCCAGCGCTATATTTAGTTAGAGGTCTCATATGTGTGCCCTTGTTGATTATTGCGCTTCTGTGCTACCCTGTTTACTAGGGAATCAGGACCCCTCAAGCTGTTCTCACAGTTTTTACTTGTCCTTCCGCGTAACTTTTTTCTTGTTGTATAATAAAATTTTAGTTTCAAATTTCAACTGTCTTAGAGGCTCATCTTTGCAATGCCGGAGAAGTGCTATCGGTGGCCGATAAATGATTCAGATTTGCTTATGCTAACAAGAAATCGCAGTCTACATATATAAATTACCTGTAAGCAACACACAACTGCGAGAGCTGAATTCATGGATTGTCTATTAAACGCAACAGGAAGCCCCACGCTAAATAGCCGGCGTAACTTACCTCTGTATTAACCCCAGTGATGAATTCAAATACTGATTCGCGGCACATTATATGCAGTAAAATGGTTTGGGAAAGACAAAGCTATACGATATTTCAGCACCGAGAAACACACTCTCGAAATGGGGAAAAAAAAATGTTCGAAATGCGCACGTATGTACATATAGTAGCCCGGCTGCTTACCGCTTCGAAATCAGGCAGGTAGCCATTCCAACTACTGTAACAGCAATGACTGCCATAGGAATGAGCCACGACATCCATTCTTGTACCAAATCGCCTGCACCATCGCAACAAATGAACGGGAAATAGCGATTTATATTGACATCGAGCTATTTTATATGTTGGTTGGTGGGATAAGCAGGTGCAGCGCAATATGCAGGAAGAGGCCTCAAGTAAACACTAGCAGGGCGCTTTAAAAAAAGCGAAATATTCCAAACAAACAATTTTTTTATGTTGTAGCATCACTCACGTTACATTGTAGTGTCAGAACGTGTGCTAGGGTAATATATTTTTAAAAAAGGTCATCATGATAGCGGAACTCACTGTTAAAAGACAATAAGCAACAGTAAACTAAGTAGCGTCTACTTGAATTTAAATGCCATTCAATTCTGATCATACAAATACATGCTAAAATCAAAGCTGCTTTGTCATTTCCATTTTTCGCTACATTATGAGCACCCTGTTATAATGAATAAAACGTGTTCAAAGCACATTTTCACTTTGATGATGCGTGATGATTGCACATCAGAACCGTCCGATAGCGATGCACACATGCTTAAAATTTTTTTACATGGCCTAGAATCCTGGGCGCAACACGGTGTTAAATTCTGATGTGTTCTGCATTGTGCAGTAAATTTCATTTAGACAGTCCTCGGCCTGTGTCCTTTTTGTGTGTATTACATCGCTTTCATGCTGGCTCTTCCAAGTATGCAACGATTCCAACTTGCCCACCTTTCTACCTTACTACAGGCACACGTACTGTTTTTGCATTGTGTTAATGAGACGTGTTGACAAAAGAAACGCGCTTGCAATTGTCAGTGACACAGCAATATTTTTCTAAAGTACGTTTCATGCGGTTGGTATTTTAAGCGGCATCCGGATCTATAATCACAGATACATTCGTGCAACTTAAGGGGATCGTATGCATATATGCACAGGCATAGGCATGCACACGAGAGGGACAGGGAGGGGTGCCCCCCCTAATCACCTACAAAGGGGGGGGCGCAAAGTCTGCCCCTTACGTTTATCTTTAGTCTGCCCCCTCCTGCGGCACAGGAGCACGACGTCGAACTATATGGTTATTTTCAGTACCCATTGTTGTGCTCGAAAGAGATGGGAATAGATCCGATAGCAGGTGTCATGGAGGGTATGTCGGGGTCGCTGGTGTGGAGATCGGTCGCCATGAGTAACCTAACCTATTCTTAGCTAACCTAACCAACCTCAGTCCAACCCAATCTTTCTGTCGGTCGCTGGTGTGAATGCCGCGAAAGCAACCAATCAATGTGAAACGCTCTTTTTTGAATACAGGGATGAGGTTGCTCACCGCCAATGCATTCAGCGTGGTCTTTGAGGACGTGAGGAGGCTGGCATGAGCAGAGCCGGTTGAAGCACTCCAGGTACGGGTTGGTGGCCGCGCACTCCTCGTTGCTTCGGCACTCGTCGAACAGGTCCTTGGCTGCGTGCAGTGACACGACCCAACTATTACTGACCTGTAACTCTTCGTCCGACACGACGAAAATGAAGCGTAGTAGCATCACTCCTAAAGCAATGCGGTGTGTCGAATGTACAGTGCTGGAACGTTACCCTGATAAAGAGAGTCAGAATGTGCACACTTACAAACATAAGCGTGCCCAGGGTTCCCCCTTCAGGGGGGGGGGGGCGAAGGTTCGTTGCCGCGCCCCCCCTCCCCTATTAAGTCAATGTATAGGGCCGACTTTGCGCCCCCCCCCCCCTCTTGGGTAACTTGGGGGGGGCGGCCGCCCCCTCTGCCCCCCCTCGTGCGCACGCCTATGCTTACAAAGACAGCAGTGGTAAACGAATCCCATATGACTAAATGTAAATAAACGCGGTAAACAGCTGCGGTATCCAATTTCGGCGCACGATTTAAGCACGGGACCTAAGTGCACATACGCCGGCACTCAGTAATCTAACATATATATCTTGAGGACGTCCTTATAATATATGAAACCGATTATTTTGGAGTTGCTTTGCCTTGCGCGTTGTCAATAGCGGATGATATGGCAAGCGTCGACTTTTTTAGGGACACAAGCGAAGTATTGATTTGTAGTCTAAGTAGATGTTGCAAGCGTCTACGCCGCCTGCTAGCTGAAGCATATAAAAGAAGTCAATCTGTGAAGTGGCACCGTAGTGAAGGCCTCCAGGTTAATGCTGACCAAACGCATCACCTCAAATCTAAGTACGCATACGGTTTGCGAGGTTACATATGCATTCACCGAGGCTAAAAATTCAACCACCTACTTCGTGCTTAGCTGCACAACGTAGCTGCCGCGTACTCACCGGTGACGCATCGCACCTACGCCGTTGAAGGTGGCTTCGACGGGCCGGTAGAAGGGGCACTGGCAGCGGCCGCTCGCCTCGCGTGCGTGTTTGATGCAGATCTGGCTCGGCGAACGCCTGCAGTCTCGATCGTCGTCGCATTTCTCGTGTCGCTCGGGCCGAACCGGCGGACGGGGCCCTGTGACCGAGTAATCAAGATAGCATGGTTTAACAAAACAATTTCAGCGCCCTGCATATCGAAAACTTCTCTAAACAATTACGTTTTCTTTTTTCGGTAAGTAGGGAGATGGTAGGTGCCAGCTGTGAGAATGGTACGAAGACAAATTGTGGATCCTTCGTTGAAGTAACTTGAAATGTATGAGCGCAATGTTATGTTCTAATCGCGCGCTATAAACTACAGTCTTAATCAGGTCCTGGTTAAATGCTGGCTATATCCAGGAAACCAGACGAAAAATGTCCAGTTTCCTGGCTATATCTAGCACTTTAAGCCGGACCTGAATAGAATGTAGCAAAGTAGAGTTACTATATATGGCGTAATGTGCGTAATTTTTTTTATTGCAACGCACCACTCATTAACGATGCCTAGACAAGTTCGCGTTTTTTTGCAACTGATTCCCGATTCCGTGCAGGCAGTCTACATAGTGTACCCACTTTGAATTTTGTTGCAGGCTTTCGTGCCCGATAGAGGTTGTCTAAAAGAGAACTAATAGAAGCCGGGCCTGTGAGCATAATGTAAACCTTTGTATTACTTTATTATTTGTACTTTTGACGGTATATGTCTGCCCGCTTTTTGTATATTTGTTGCCGTTTTATTTTTTTCTTTATTTTCGTATTTTCTCTTTTGTTATGTATACCCAGCTATCGGGGACGCACAACACAAGCACGCTTTTGCCTCAGTTCTGCAAAAATATGCGTAGACACTAGAGTTACTAGAACACAGAGCGCTGTTTACAAGCTAGTCACTTCATTGCCCTCGTATGGGTCTGTGTGCTTGTAGCTTTGGTATGAATACGTCACTTTCACATAAACTTACGCTCTCGACTGGACTCCTTTGCTTCATTGAGCTAAGGAAGCATTAGATAACGGCTATTTTACAGCGAAAGCTGTTATGAGATCACAACAAGGGTCGTTCCTGCGCCGTAGTTGTCCGCCGCCGCCGCCACCGGTGTCCGTAACCAATATAGCACGAAATAAGAAAAACAAAAACTAAATAAATAAAAAGCACCTATGACAGAATGGGAATCGAACCCGGGTCTTCTACGTGGCAGCATAGCACTCTACCACTGAGCTACGCCGCTGCTTGAAACTGCGGTGCAAACTGACCCTATGCAGGCTTCATGTCGGGTAAGGAATCGTGTTAACGTGTGTTGTAAAGCGTTTTAGAACAGTAAAGTAAGACCCAGGCGTCACACAATGCGAATTGCGTAACGAGTGGGGGCGTTCAATGTTCCAACCCATTACAAAAGCCTCCGGCAAAATTGTTCATCGTCGTCAGCCACAGCATTACCAAGTGCACATAATGCGTTACAAGAGTGTAGCGGGTACTGCGCTTTTCTGAAAAATGACAAATAATGGCATAGTAGGCGCTTCCCCACTACACAAAAATTATGATGATTTATAGGCGTAGTGGGTACCATGCAAGTGCGCTTGTAGTAGTTGCCCCAAGAGTGTTTTAAAAAGGCTCTAAAAAGGCCGCTCTCCCAGCTTTCGCTGTAGCTGTGCTGCGCGTTCCGCGCAGGCCTGGCGGTTTCTTTCGAAGAGGATAGTGCCTTTTTTTTCAGACAAAGATTGCACGAGCACAAATTGTGTCGCTCTGCGTACCTCGAGTGACAGCGTACTTCTTCTTCATTATGTTGTTGTAGTAGTTTCCGCCCACGCTGTCGTCCCCTTCAGGGGCCATATTCAAGCCTTCTGGGTCGTCGTCCAATCGAAAGGCGTTCAGCCCTTTGCCAGGTTTATTCAGAGCGGCCTCGTCCTCACCACCACGATCATCCCTGGAAAGAAGGAATGTAACGCATCAGGCGTGCTCTGCAGAAACGAATGGAAATTCGTTGTACCAGTTATGACGCGTATGCATGCTTCGTTGGAACGTTTCTGCTATTGAATACCTTGAAGTGTAGTACAACCCGTAAGTTGATTTTCTGGCATGTACTGTTCCTTAAGTGCGTATACAGAGCTACTGAAAGTGTCCGTAGCAAAAGAGCAAACCACGAATTCGCAGGACATCATTTACGCAGCGTTTAAAGAAACTCCATTCGTCGAGAACTTTTATTTGCTAAGGTCGACTCGCTCTCATGCCAGTCTTCTTGTCCGCCGCGGTTGTACAGTCGTTATGGTGCTCGGCTGCTGATCCGAATGTCGCGGGTTCGATGGAGGCAAAATGCTAGAGGCCCTTGTGCTGTGCGATGTCAGTGCATGTTAAAGAACACCAGACATTCGAAATTTTCGGAGCCCTCTACTATGGCGCGCCTCATAATCATATCGTGTTTTGGCCCGTATAACCCAACAAGTGATTATTATTATGCCAATCTTGACGCCTAGCCGGATCACGCGAGCCGGCTGATGAATGAAATTGGTTTCGATAAGCAGTGACAACGGCTATATGTGGTGCCAGTTAAACGTGTACCTCAAAACTTTAACAATAAGTTATCATACCAATGTATACTAAGGCCACCATGGGGGGGAAAACGGGCATAACGAAGAAAAAATGAACAAGCTTGTTGTATTGCAATTGCTCTGTTTTCTTTTTCATTGTGCGTTCTGAATCGACATAGTAGCAAGCGCTTTTCTCAAAGAATCAGTGTTATGGCAGGAAGCAAAGACCAAACGTTACGAAACTGCGCGCCTCCGTATCACATCTCGGTATGTCACATGCGTGAGATCGTGAGAACAGTGAGTGCAATGCGGCTCGGATGCGACAAAAAAAATGTCAGACAAATTGAAATAAAACTGCACGGGGGACGGAACACAAGTAGAAGAAGTAGACAGGACGGGCGCAGTCAATTACGAAAAATATGGCCGTCGAACAGATCTCTAAACACCCCGACACATAGATATATGTTTAGGTTGAATCAGTCAGTATGGTGGATTTTGTCGTTGTGCGTTTTTGTAATGCGTGCCGATACGGCTGAAGTGTTAACATTTACCAAATTAGCCATACTTATCTCAACGTTGCAAAAGAAAATAGTTCATCAAGACAATATATGTCCGCATACAGGCAAGCACAGAAACTTGGAGTGAAAATATTTGGACACAAAAGCCCACTTGGTAATGACAGCAAATGATTGGGTAGAAGAGGCAGTGGAGCATTGACATGGCCTTGATCAACAGCTACATATCGGGTCACATTGGAGCACAAGTATAAAAAAAAACATCAAAAACGGGCCATTGCGCAGTCTTGTAGCGCAAATAGCAGGTTGATGGCCCCCCAAACGTTTCCCGTTTCGCCATCGCGGTGTAAAACAAAAGCGGTGTGTCTAAATTCGATTTCTCATATCTGTATGTCATGTGCGCAATGTTAACATGGTAGTTACGAAGGGTGCGCCTCGCCTTACCTGCTGAATCGTAGCAGTGATGGTGGCATCGTATTTTGCACAGGCAGTGAGTGGAGTCGGTGCAGGAACACCAGGTAAGCGCACAGCCTCAAGAGAAAGAGCATGCCTGGAAACGCCAAAGCATACATTGGTAATGTCATGCAAGAAACTCAAGACGGATGAAGGCATTCATAGGAAACTGCCCTTTACACTTCGCTTCATTAAAACTCCACCGAAGCACGTTCAGGAGACACAACGTAGTCGGCATACACGATACATTCGCGTCAGGCAAACTAGTATACTCGATTTGCAAAAGAAGTTGGTCCGTCTCATGAAACATCGCTCAAGGTCGAACTATTAGGCACAGCCGGCTCCTCGTGGACTGGTTCGCGTAACATCGCTTACCACGGTGTGTAGGGTTTTATGTTTAGTGACTCCACTCTATGCAAACAAGCCTGTGACAAAACCGCAAGGGAAATGAATAAATCAATTGTTCGTTAAGGAAGCTTTCGAATGCAGCATACTTAAACAGCACCCACATACTGTCTCACAAACTCGTTGAATTAGGCAAAGGCAAGCTCATGCCACCCAATTACTAGCGAACGCCAGCTGAACGTTCGAGTATTGAGAGGCATCACACTTTTGGGCATTGCGACTTTCCCGAAATTTCGTAGGAATATCTCCGGACGTGTCGGCGTGTGCGGGCCACGCCCCTATCGGTATGCCTTAGCCAGCGCCTCCTTAGCATAGCTGGAACACTATGAAAGAGCGATTGCGGTGAGATACACTGGACACCATCTAAGCCATCTAGTGAAATCCTGCGAAAATATGTTGAGATATTTTGTTTTCGTTTCTGGTTGGCTTACGCCATCTATACCTATCTTTGCGCTTCAAGAAGCATAATCAGATGCTCTTACAGACCATGGACGCGGAACGAGTTCACTCGTCACCTACACAGTGGCGCGATAAAAGCTCATTTTGGTCCTATCCGACCATTTGCAGCCTAAGGCTTCAACGGCAGCTTTTAAGTAAATGGAGTTTTTAGGCAGTGAAGCATTCCTGCAAAAACACACAATCTATACCAAAGCAGTGTTCCTAGTTCGTAAAAGAAACGTTTCAAGAAGACACCATATGAACTTGCCTGTTCCGATTTCAGCAGCACTCGATGGGAAGCGCGTGAGGCTCGTGGGGCGCGGGCGCTTTCTTTTTCTTCATAGCTATCTCCTCAGCGTTTTTTCTTCATCAAACGACTCTGAAGCCGTGCACCGCCTAACGCTGATGTGGATGTAACGTACTCGGCTGTGAGGTTAGCACTCTTTCCTAAAGCCCCGGAGTTTCCCAACAGTTTCTTACATTAAGCAGGCGTTCAAAATTATACGTTGTCGCTATACACGAAAATACTTAATGACGAAAATGATTAACGAGTCGCTGACGTCACATGATCATTCGGATGATGACGACGATGATGATGGTGTTCTTGGTGTGACTGGAAGCTACTCACTCGGGACATTTACACAGAATAACCATGATTCTAAAGCTCCGCAGCTAACCAAACGAGACTCCAAAAATATTTTTTTCTATGTTACTCATTTATTGCTTATTCGATAAGAATCAATTTGACCGAACATTTTGTATTTAAACAAAAATAGCTTTTCAAAAAAATCTTACTTTTTTCCCGAAACGAGGAATTAATCTCTTTTCTAGTTTCTTTAATATCTATTTTTTTTAAGCTACCCGATTCTTGGCCAATCCCCCCGGTGTGGGTGTGAGCCAGAAGCATAGGATCTACATCTACATCTACATCTACATTTCCCTTTATGATTGACAGCGTGGCCAATCCCACTCGTAAGTATGAGCCAGTCTTCACTAAGCGACAAAACAAAACAAAAAAATACATCGGCCAACAGTCGGGCGGATCATATGATATTAAAAATTTCAAATACTTCTCCAAAGTGTGACGCCACTTAGAATGAGTACTTATTGAAAATCCTAAAGATGTTAGATTCTATCCGACTACTCCCAGCACTGTCGTACAAATCGTCCCTCTTGCTGGTTATTATGTGAATATGTAGAATGTTGGAGGGAGGGTAGTTGCAGAAATAAATTTTAAAAAATGGGGCAGCTATGCACTAGTGGTGCAAAGACGGTGGAAACAGCTGAGCTGGTGGCCTTCTCCTCCTCCCTGCCCTGCTCCTCACCCTCACATCACTCCTCCTCTTCCCTTAATGCCCTTTCTCTCTCTCTCTATTTCTTTCGTTCTCATTCTTTCTCTTTATGTTTTTGCTGTCAGTTTTTCTCTCTTTTTTGTGTCCGTTTCTTTCTGTCAGTTTCTCTCTATTTCTTTATCTGTCCTTCTTTTCTTTTTTCCTTTTTTCTTGCTATCTGTTTTTGTCCGCCTGGGTGGAACAGTGGTTACGGTGCCCGGCTGCTGACCCGAAGATCATGGGTTCGATCCCGGCCGCGGCGGTCGCACTTCGATGGAGGTGAAATGGTGGAGGCCTGTGTTGTGTGCGGTGTCAGTGCATGTTAAAGAACACCAGATGGTTAAAATTTCCGGAGCCCTCTACTACGGCGTGCCTCATAATCATATCGTGGTTTTGAGACGTAAAACCCCACATTATTATTATTACTATTATTATCACTGTTTCTCTCTCTCCGTCTATTTCTTTCTCTATCTTTTTTATCTTTCTCTCTTTCTTCCCTTTCTTTCCCTCTACTTCTCTTTCTGTGTTTTCCTGTCTCTTTCTCTCTTTGTCTGTGCTCGTTCTCCTACCCTATCCGAGTTATTGCATCTCCCAAGCCGAGCAAATCGGCGCAGCGGGAGAGCGTGTCGGCGCATTGGGAGTTCAGCAGTCGAGCACAATAACCACTAGACCACCGTGGCGGTTGTCTGGAATGCTAGGAGAAGCTATTTCAGGTAAGTATAAATTTAACACCAGCAAACCATCATATTGCCATCATGCCCAAAGCGGGCTCGGCTTGTGTTTACCGAGCAGCTTGATGCGATTTCATTGATTGCAAGAATGGAGTATGAAACTATGATTGCAGGAAATAATAGAATGTTCAACAAAATGACCGGTTATTGAGAATAACGCATTAAATATTGATGAAATGAAGCTTGGAGCTAATATTGCAATTCTTATGTCATGATACTATTAGCTTGGACTTGTAGTGTGCACGTACTTCTCAGGAGTACGGCCACTAGCGTGGGTTCGGACTTAGCGAGCCACAGGGCCGCGTTTGCCGTCGCCTCGCGTGAACCAGCGCGCCGCAGCAAAAGTGCGTTCGGGCAGCAAAGGCACCGAGCGCAGCGCGGCAAGTACACAGTATACTGCTCTCGGGATCCGCAACACTTTATTGCCTGCGGCAACACCACAAAACGCAGTACAACGCCCGCTGCAAAAGGCGGCGGGAAAAGCAACGGGCTTAACCACGCCACGGGCGAAAATACAACACAAAGGGTGCCGTTAGCACGTCTCCGCGGGCAAAAGGGCTCACGGCGACACGTCGCTGGGGGAAACGTTCCCTCGCGACTATGCTGCGTACTCTCACGATCAGTGGCCAAAGGGTCCGATCGCTCGAGTGAGGCCAAACTCCGCTCGCGTTGGCTTCGATAGGTACGGCTCGGCGTAGTAAGACCACGCGCGAACACACCGCACCGCTCTTCGGCCTAGCGTTCGGAAAAGGGCAACGGAGGGTAAGCGTTCACCGCGGGCGCAAGGCACCGTTGGCGACTCCGTCCGAGCGAACCCCAAGAACAAAGGAGCCGACGGAGAATAGCAAAAAGACGTGCTTACCCCACGCTGTCCAGAGAGATTCTGACTCCTGCCGCGCGCGCGAAACGTCTCGCGAGACGCGAGACTCGAGCGCGGCGCCACAGTCGAGAATCGGCGCCGGGAGAGAGGTTAGCGTTACTCCTGCTCTCCCAGTACCGACGGACCGCGGAGGAGGGGAGAGTCATGCGAGGACATGGGGACGGCAGACATAGGCGGAAAACCCCGCGCAATGGCGACGGGCTAGCCTAAATCCCCACATCCCCCCTCTCCTAAATTTGCCCTTTACCGGTCTGCAAAAAAGGCAGCCGGGCGTCACCCATGCAGTTAAAATGACACTGCTATGAGCAACAGCAAACCTCAGTCCAGCCCTGTAACTGCTGTTAAAAAAAAAGGAAAATTAATAAGTAACAAAATACTATATGGTTGAAACACATAATAGTATGACATGGCGCTGCGGAAGGAAATAAAGGAAATAATGCGAGTGTTCGTGATGCTTGAACGGGAGACCGTCCACAGCGCGGAGGGGAGGCAGGGCATGATATTGTCCGCTGGGTGGATGCCCGAGTGCGATGCAAGAGTCCCGTTGGATCCGGATACCGGGAACGGGCTCAGTGATGGCTCGTGGCTCTTGTCGACGATTTGACTGCGAGTCCGACGAACGCCGCTTCAGTGGTGGTTCGGAGGTCCCGAATTTTCGGCTGGATGACGGAGGACCTCGCTGGGGCAGCCGGCTCTGCGAAACTGGCTGCGAGGCGTCCTGACGTCGGCAGAGAGCAGGTGTAGCTGCTATGTCAGCTGACCTCGCGCAGGAGCCATGGTGGAAAGGCAGCAAGGCTTCACGGCGACGGCCGAAAGCAGGGCACAGCCGGGCTGTCTGACGTCAGCGAGTCGGCGCCCCCGAGCACCAAGTGTCCACGTCGACGGGATGAATCCACCACGCGCACTCTTTCCGGGCACGCACAGCAGCACCACGCACGTACACGCACGTAAGCACGCACACACTCGCACCTCCGAAGATCGGGCGCGATGGAAGGCGCAAAGCGTCCTTCGTCTCTCTCCCCCCACCGCATAAGCACCAGTATTCACGAAGCCTTCCGCAGGCGCAAGAAATAAAATACGAAAAAAAGTAAACAGAACAAAATGACACTTAATATTTGGCAAAAAGGAAAACATAAAAAGGTATATCAAATACACATGAACATTTAAAGAGAAAAATTAGCAGCAAACTGGGCGGGGTCGACTTCTTTGCGAGCACAGGCCGTAAAGAAGCTAACCTATACTGAGGCTAGACGGTAAACTGAGGGCCTTCGGTTGCGGACAAAACAAGGTCCGCCGTCCGGCGCGGAATCACAAAGGTGACCGCTTCCTCAGATTATAACTTGCCACGGACGCTCACTGACAATCGGTTTCATCAGACCAGGTGGCTTGCCACCCCTAGATTTCACCGTTTGACAGACGTGGCGGGAACGGCAATAGCGATAAACGTCACGCTTCATGCCGGGCCAGGTCACAACATGGGTCAGTTTTGCGAAAAATTTCGAGCCACTCAGGTGACCGGCCATGGGTTCGTCGTGAGAGGATCGCAACAGTGCGGCTCTCAGACTTTTGGGCATAACCACCTTAAACGGATCAATGGACTCGTCGTCGGTGGCTACGTATTTCAGCAGGAGCCCGTCATGGTCCAGCAAATATGAATCCGCGGGGGACTCAGCGACACACGCTGGTTCCAGCCCCCCTTCCGCGCCCGCTGCAGGTGCGCAAGCAGCGTAACGGCGCTCCGTCTCCCTGAGACCGTCGCATATTTCGCGACAAAACGGATCAATTTGCTGAGCCTTCAGAAGCTCTTGTCTGCTGAAAGCGATTCCCATTCTCCCAAAGGGGAGCCTGGTATCGCGCCCACTCAGGACCGCAGCAACCGCCGCTTGCGCCGGCGTCACGGGTTCGCTCTCGGCATCGTGGCCTTTGGAAAGCTCCCCCGCTAGCCCGGTTCGCGGTGCGCTGCTTACCTGGATAGCAGCCAAGGTTCGTCCGAATGCGGACTCCCCCTTTTCGCCGAACGGCGGCGAAGCCGCTGTTTCGCCCCCGACGCTTGCTTGTGCAAAGGCACTGCTAGCGGTTGTCGCACCGGGATCAAGGTTCTCGGCAGACAATGGGGCACGAGATAGCGCGTCAGCTACCACGTTGGTGCTCCCCTTACGATACTGCACTGCAAAATGATAATGCTGTATCAGGAGAGCCCAGCGCGCCAGCCTGCCCGCAGGCTCACGGAGCCGCATCAGCCAGCTGAGCGCACTGTGATCCGTTTGCACCACGAACTTCGTCCCATCAAGGTAGACGTCAAACTTCCGCAGTGCAAACACGATGGCGAGGCACTCCTTTTCGGTCACGGAATAATTTTTCTCCGCGGGGACCAAGGAGCGGCTGGCAAAGGCCAACGGCTGCAACACACCATCGTATTAGCCTGCGCCCCGTCAATTCCGCAGGGAACCGACTGCGAGCATTGTGCCGTCGAACTGCCACGCATTTCAAAGGGTACTGCAGCAGTCGAAGGCGCCTGAGCGTGCCGTTCGGGTAGGGCAAAGGGCCCATTCCGAAACGACGCGCCATCTCCAAAGGGAGCTGAGAGGCGCTTTGTGTCTTCACCACCACAGGGGGCTGCGACACGTACGGGTGCACAAAGGTGCCCCTGGTTAGAGGCACAGGCCTCGTTGAGCAACGCGGCATCCGCTAAAAGGGTCAGCGGACAAAAATCCCGCGAAGCAGACATGTTGCGGCGAGCCCGAAACGCACAGGCGTACTGACTCGCTAAGAGCAGTCAAAAGCTTAATGAGCTTTTGATACCGCGTTGGGCGCCAGTGTAGTGTGCACGTACTTCTCAGGAGTACGGCCACTAGAGTGGGTTCGGACTTAGCGAGCCACGGGGCCGCGTTTGCCGTCGCCTCGCGTGAACCAGCGCGCCGCAGCAAAAGTGCGTTCGGGCAGCAAAGGCACCGAGCGCAGCGCGGCAAGTACACAGTATACTGCTCTCGGGATCCGCAACACTTTATTGCCTGCGGCAACACCACAAAACGCAGTACAACGCCCGCTGCAAAAGGCGGCGGGAAAAGCAACGGGCTTAACCACGCCTCGGGCGAAAATACAACACAAAGGGTGCCGCTAGCACGTTTCCGCGGGCAAAAGGGCTCACGGCGACACGTCGCTGGGGGAAACGTTCCCTCGCGACTATGCTGCGTACTCTCACGATCAGTGGCCAAAGGGTCCGATCGCTCGATGAGTGCAAACTCCGCTCGCGTTGGCTTCGATAGGTACGGCTCGGCGTAGTAAGACCACGCGCGAACACACCGCACCGCTCTTCGGCCTAGCGTTCGGAAAAGGGCAACGGAGGGTAAGCGTTCACCGCGGGCGCAAGGCACCGTTGGCGACTCCGTCCGAGCGAACCCCAAAACAAAGGAGCCGACAGAGAATAGCAAAAAGACGTGCTTACCCCACGCTGTCCAGAGAGATTCTGACTCCTGCCGCGCGCGCGAAACGTCTCGCGAGACGCGAGACTCGAGCGCGGCGCCACAGTCGAGAATCGGCGCCGGGAGAGAGGTTAGCGTTACTCCTGCTCTCCCAGTACCGACGGACCGCGGAGGAGGGGAGAGTCATGCGAGGACATAAGGACGGCAGACATAGGCGGAAAACCCCGCGCAATGGC
The DNA here is from genome assembly GCA_030522465.1 of Rhipicephalus appendiculatus. Lineage (NCBI taxonomy): Eukaryota > Metazoa > Arthropoda > Arachnida > Ixodida > Ixodidae > Rhipicephalus > Rhipicephalus appendiculatus. The sequence goes on from JALIZH010032913.1 coordinate 2,615,550, forward strand.
GACGGGCTAGCCTAAATCCCCACAGACTGGAGGAGGAGGAGGAAGCAAACAGAAAGGGAGAAGCTTGGACTGGCCTACACGTTATTCCTCTGCGTAAAAAGGAGGCTGTGCTAGGCAGGGGCAACAATCGGAGAATCCCCTACTTTGTCATAACGTGGCGGTTTGTCAAAGTGATAAAAATAAGCGGTTTCGTGCACTGTTTACACGGCTACAATCGAATACGAGCTCTACTATATAATCACTTTACATGGAAGCATGCGAACGTGAACAATCAGTGACGCAAGGTCCGCCCACCAAATCACGAATAAATACAATCAAAATAGGACAAATTAACTTGAATTCAGCACAGATGGATGGAGAGGGAAGAAACCAGTACGTGTGGGAAGGCATTTGAATTGTCTTCTTTTTCCGCACTTTACTGTAGGAGACGATCGAAGCAGGGTGATAATTTAATAGTTTTTTTTTAATGGAACTACACCGATATGAAAGCGCTTCGGATACTCTGTTTCTTAAGCTCACTTGATCTGGCGAAGTGACATTTCGCCGCAGTTTTAGGCTAAGACTTCAGGAACGCCTTCATGTCGCCCAATATTGGAAATCATCGCCACACATAGAACTTGCCCACGTCATCCCCACACTTTTTAAGCGTTCCTTTACTGGTGTGAGTTTTAATGTGATACTGGCAGTAGTTGTCGTTTACCTGCATTTAACTGAAATCACATCATAAGTTAGAAGGTTATTAGATGGGAAGCATATCTTAGCGAAATGCAGGCACTTTGAGCGTTTCTGTCTACGTATCTATCTATCTATCTATCTATCTATCTATCTATCTATCTATCTAGCCGCCTACGTCTGGGTGCTCTCGTGATCGCCTCCTTAATTTAGTGTAGACCAAAATTAGTATGGGAGGGTAAGAGGGTTCGAGGAATAAGGCTGGCTGGTCATGACATGAATAACGTGAAAATCGAGTCACGAATGTCATCAAACCCTTTCCTACAGACACGTGTGGCACATACTCGCATACTACGGGTCGCGGTATGCGGGTATGCGCCACTGGTTTTAGACAGTTTAAGTTATACCCAGGAAAGGCAAGAACAGACATTGGTAATTTAAATGCTAGAGCGGTAAGAAAAACTGTCATCGGTAGCGTTAACCCGACAAATGCATAGAATATCATGGTCCCAGCAGGAATTGAACCCAAACATTCTGCGTGGCAATCAAGTATTCTACCCCAGAGCCAAGCCAGGCTGCGGAACTGCTTTGGAAAAAGACCCTATGCTGGCATAATGCTGGTGAAACGTCAATTGTGGTTGCAGTGCTGGCTATCTTATTTTACGAATATTACATATGTACTATGATTCAGGCGTCACGTCGGGTTAACGTCAATTATAGTTAAGCGCCATCCACCGAAGCTGATCTACGTAGCACTATCCAGGGCTACCATCCTCGCAAGCACAAGCGCTACATATCAGCTATATCAGCTTACCGGTTCTGGTGCTGGTAATACCCATATTGCGGTTGGTATCGTTAGGCATAAAATCGTTAGGCAACTGCACTTGCAGCACTCGCAGAAGCCGTAATTCGACACCAAGACTGACGTCCAACTCGAGACCTAGAATCTCTGACTTAGACGTACTTTTTAGACAGCCGTAGTGTAACAGCACTTATCGGCACGGGAGCCGACTTTTCTGTAATAAGCGGAGCCTTCGCAGAGCAACTCAAGAAAGTAACGACTCGATGGGATGATGCCCATGATTCGCACAGCCGGCGGCCATCTCGTGCTGTCAACGGGACGATGCACAGCACGAGTGACTGTCAGCGGACGTACTTACCCAGCGTGCTTCATAGTCTTGCATCGGTGTTCCCGCGTTGTCATCTTCGGACATGAATTTCCTTACCTATAACATCGAGCAATTATCGACCATCATGCAAGACACATCACGCTCTGCACGGGCCTGTCCGTGCAGTCGAAGACAACTCTAGGGCGCCACATCGTCTTGATTGTTCTAGAGGAAGAAGTAAGCATCCCACCAAGGTCAACTGTCCTAATACCAGTGGTTACAGGCAACACAGAGGATGTTGAAGGCGTGATCGAGAGAAACACGCAGTTCCTCTTAGACCGAGAATTTGGCGTTGCCACAGGCATCACTCACTTCAAGAATGAACAAGCTGACGGGCTCGTAACCAACTTCGGCAAGGAACACCGACACCTAACAAAGGGACGACAATCGGTTTCTTAGATGAAGTAGGGAACATTCCAGACACGTTCGCTATCTCCGACCAATCCCTCCAACACTCGTCCCATGCAAAACCAGTCGCCTGTGTTCGACATCAACCCCGAGCTTCCCAGCGACAAAAAAAAAATCAGATCCGCATTCTCCTAGAAAGCTATGGTGACTGTTTCGCGACCTCGTCCAAGTTGCAGCAAACACCGATTGCCAAGCATCGGACCTGTTCTCACGCAGCCACGACGATGAAGGGACGTGCACGACAGGATGAGGAGCAAGCCGCAACAATACTTTATTTCATTGGGCTGACCTGCGCCCGAAAGACACAAGTGAAGCACAGTGCGAATCGCGAAAAATCTACTCCGGTGCCCACGGCTGCGCTCGTTTTAACGGCTAGGGGCGTTTCCAATAAAACGCGGCACAAAGATAAGTTGACGGATCACGCGTTCATGATGGAGCGCAGATACACACTACTTACCCGCGTCACAAGAAAAGCGATAAGAATGGCAAGTTATCGCGGCTTTAGCATCATTTTGTAACGTCTCGCTCCATAAAAGAATCGCACCACAGTCACCTTCCCTCTGCATGCTTCACATAACATCGATTCCCATGGTACGTGGGATCTGCCGAATTTTTCCTTTACGACGCAATAAAAAAACGACATATGCGCCAATGCATGCAAGAAAAGGTAAGAACATAGAGAGAGCGAGGCCGAAAAGGCAACAAAAATAGAAAATCACCGCCGAAGCACTTCGTACGAGTGACTAATCGGCGAATGTGAAACGTGGGCCCCGGTGTTTATCACTGGGTTAATCCCAAGAGTTTATTACAGTCTTTCTCAATTATTAAGGCGAAAGCCTTTAATGCCTCATGCTCACGTCCGTCCGGTGTCCGTCCGTCCGGTGTCCGTCCGGCGTCCGTCCGTCCACACCCCCCACTGCGCATGCGCCAACCCATTAAAAAAAATGAAAAACCTCCTCTCCACCTCTAGGCATCCCTCCCCGCGGAGGCCACACCCTGACTGCGCATGCGCGTCCCCTCCCTCTCTCCCCTCCTACGCTCCCCCCTCTCTCCTCTAGGCATCCCTGCCCGCGGCGTCCACACCCCCCACTGCGCATGCGCGTCTACCCCTCTCCTACGCTCCCCCTCTCTCGCCTCGCGACGCCGACGCAGGCAGCGTCTGCTAGCGAGTTTCTTGGTTGAAAAAACCGACTGCTCGCGCTGCACAACCGTTCACTGGCCACCCCGTATATATGGCAATGGATCTTGACCTGCAAGGTGGTGCCGGTGGGAGATTTCTCCTGTGCGTTGTTGAACAATAAAAATTTGCAGCGAGCGCGTTAACTAAAAGCGGACTGCGGGTCTCTGTGTCCAGTCGGAGTCTTCTGTCTCTCATTGCCCATTAGCAGCGATTGACATGTTCCAGTAGGAAACACCATTCATCGCTGCGTGCTTTGCGCCTCCCCAGTTTTCTCTCCTGCGCAACGCAGCGATGAGCGCCAGCGTCAACGCCGCCGCCAGTGTAAGCGTTAGCGCCCGCTGCTTCGCATCTACACATGGTTCCCTTTAGCGGGAAATGGTGTAATCTTTAAGGCGAAAGCCTTTAATGTCTCATGCTCACGTCCGTGCGGTGTCCGTCGGACCTCCGTGCGGCGTCCGTCGGACCTCCGTGCGGCGTCCGTCCGTCCGTCTGTCCGTCCGTCTGTCTGTCTGTTCGTCCGTCCGTCCATCCGTCCATGTCCGTCCGTCCGTCCATCCAGCCGAGCTCTGGCACGGAACCAGGTGGCCGCCGGGATGCGCAGACCAGGGTTGCCGTTGGTGGCTACTTTGCGCCAAATTGGCTACTTTTCGACCCCGTCTGGCGACAAAAATTTGCAGTTGGCGCCATGGCTATTTTCTGGCTACTTTTAAAGTTCTGATCTGGCGCATTAAGTAGCCATTTTTTCTCATTTTTGCAGAAGAAACACATTGTTTTTAAGCTTTTCTCTCGCTTCAGCGGATGCCTACGGTCGTTCTCCACCCACAAGTAGGCTGGTGCGCATCGAGGCACCCTTACGCGACGCTTAGCGCGTCTCCAAATGCGGAGTGACGAAGTTGCGTGCATGGTGACGAACACGTGGCCAGCTCGGTGCTCAAGCTTCCCGCCATCTACTGTGATGCTACGCGCAAGTTTTACGAATAATTCTGGTGAGCAGTGCGTGTTCTCGTGTAAACTTGGGAAAACAGACATCTGAAATAAGATTTAGCTGGCCTGTTCATCCACAACCAGAATTTGGTCTGCAGCTTCAACGAAATCAACTTTACATGTTCCTTCTGACTTGCTAGCTGGAATATTCTAATATAACTCTGTGTCTGGCAAGAACTCATATTTTCTACATAAAATACATGCACGCGTAATCAATTTATCACTATTCGTTCACTCCAACTTATCCAACAATTTCCAACTTATCAGTGGCTTTCTATGCTCTTACTTGTTCAAAATGGTATTATTAAAAGATCAATACTAAAGAATCTGCTCATAATGCCACTTCTGTTCCACTTGGCTACAAATTTGGCGATAATATTAAATGGCATGGCTACTTTTGGCTACTTTTGGCTTGAGTTCTGGCTCCTTTTCAAGTCCACCCAACGGCAACCCTGGCGCAGACGGACGCCGGTCGCGTCGGACTCTATAGCGCTCGCGCTTTGCTTGCGTAGCGTCGCTGTGCCCAGAGTTTTCAATCATTCTGACCGACGCCGTCTCAATGGACCCAGGCGTTCACGGAATACACTTTCCAATTTACAAAGGGTCCGTCAATTTAAGAGCTGGAACCCGGATTGCGTTTGCACGATGCGCAAAGCGCGAGAAAATACTAACGCATGCGAACGGAGGAAGATGAGTCTCGCGTCTCGCTGCGATTCGCGGTAAAAAAATTAAAGAAGAAAAGACGCACCCATTCGGTTTGTGTCTTATCCCACTGAGAGTGTAAAAGAAAAAAAGACATGGCATAATCAGTGGGATGGCCGAACACACTTTGGAATGTACAAAGTGTCCTTCATTTTTTTTGGTTGCGCCTTTCCAGAACTATTAATTGGTGTTTGCCGTCTGTGTGTTCCCTTCTTAACTTTAGTGGACCAGTGGTGAATAGTGGGATTTGCCCAAATTATGTGGCACATACGTTTTTGACCTCGAAACGCTTATTTATTTTTAGAGGATGAGTGGTAAGGCTTGCCAAATTTCTGTGGCGCGTACGTGCTAGGAGTTATTGCCTACATAGGACGGACTAATTTTTATTTCGGCTAGCCATATAGAGCGTCGTTTCAGAATCAGAGACCCACAGCGGCACCTGCAAAAAAATAAATAGAAGTAAAATACAAGTTGTGACATTATATGCACCTCACGCCATGCCCCTTCGACAACGAAAAAAAAAACGATCCAAAGCGCGTGAGCTCAGCACGTTCACTGTCGCTACATCTACATCTGGTTTAACGTGATTCGTTGCTGCGCTGCACGACCCTAGAGCTACGTGAGAGCCTGCCGAGTCTGTCAAGAACAACTGTACGGTGGAGCTACCGCTTACCACCACCCAAGACCTACCAACATCGCTACCAACAGCGAACTTTGAAGCCATGGACCGTGAGCAAGGTGATGTCGGGTGGTCACTGAAGTCTTCGGGTGATGCCCCAGACACTGCACGAGCGCCAACCCCAGCGTTCCCGTGCAAGCGTCTCTCATCCTCTTCCAAAGGGCAGGGCTTTGACTTTAGAGGTGCCGTCATGACCTGGTCCAGTGAGCAACTCAACCGAGTACAGCCGTGGAAGAATTTCGCTGATACCACCAAATTTTCGATTCCGAAGTCGGCCCAAGAGATGACCAACAGGATCCGGTCGAACGCGGACCACTTCCGCACGAACTACGGCATCATTTTCCTCCTAATCCTGGCAGTTTACGTCATGTCCAGCGTCCAACTTTTGGTGAGCGTGGCCGTGGTAGTTGCTGTGGGAGCCGCACTCAAGCTCCACGAAGACGATGACATTGCGGCCATGTGGGGCACAAGGATTATGCTGAGCAAGAACGAGAGGCTAGCCGCAATGACGTTTGTGGCGTTGCTTCTTCTGTACGCCACGGATTTCTGGTCCGCCATCATGTGGTCCGTTAGGGTCGTCGTGGTTATTGGCATAACCCATGCCACGCTGTATACCGGGCTCAGCTCCAGCGTCAAGTCAGCCAGAAAGCTCCCGGATATTCCCGAAGAAGCGGACATTGTGGGGCACTTGTGAGTTAATTACTATATAGAGGTTCTCAGGGCATTTGTTTTACCGGGGCGTTTTTTTTTTTTGTTTTACTTTAGTCGTACATGCCAAAATTTCTGGGACGAGTGAGTCATTCAGCTCTGTCAACGCAGTGCTCTTTCACAGTGAAGCTGCATCAAAGCGCCCGGAAGGTCACTGGATACTGCCGATGTAGTCGTGCTGCAGGACACGTCATGGTACTTTTACATTGACACAGTTTTTTTTTCTGTTGAGTGCATCTGTTCATTTCAGAGCTGTAATAAATGTGGTGTTTAGGAGGCATGCGCTTTTTTTTCAACTGTTTAGATAATTTGATACACTGTTAAGGCTTTTCCCATGCGATTTACTTTGCGAATTGCTGGTGTATGCTGCTTATTATGCTATGCAATTTCTGGTGTATGCTGCTTATTATACATCATTTCGGCCACAGCTAAATCAGACATACGCTGTACGTGTGTGGCGCGCAGGTAAGGCTCGATTAAACACAAAAGGCCAGGTTTGTACTTGAACTCGCCAAAGGGTTCTTGGCCAATCCACCCAGCGTTGGTCTGTGCCACAGTTTCAAGTATCTACTCCAGTCTACTCTAAAAGCATCGTCCGCGCTGTTAGGTAAGACTTATATGAGCGGTCTTTACAGTTGCTCTTGTAACTAGTGACGAGGCCAGATTAAAAGCGGGCAATGTAGGTGCTGGCGCATAGGTGTAAGTATAACTTTCTTTTCGCAGAGTTGATAGTCTCCGTGTGCATGATCTTCAACATGTCCAACTTAAATGAAGAGAAACGAGTCATCCAAGTGTGGCTAGAAAAAATGAAGGCACATTCTATATTGGTCGCATTCGTCAGCGCGGTGCATACAAGTCATACCTCGCGCATAAGGAAAAGAAGGAAGTGACTGCATGGTAGTTATGATGATGATGATGATGATGATGATGATGATGATGATGATTACTTCTTCCTGGTGGCGCTCACACAGAAAGGGGGATGGGCCAAGAACCAGGCGGCAGCACGTTTAAGGCAAATACCTGTCAGGCTGGAGCAAACTCGAAACTTTAGATTAAAAACTAAAACAGCGAATTAATGAAATATAAATGCCTAACGAGCAAGCGGTGAGACCATCATCTGGGCTTTCTGACAGAAATAATGACGGATTTCGAACTAAGAATATGAATAGACAAAAATAGAATGCATGGCCGGACTAGAGGGGAGGCGGGATCTGTCACCTCTACTTTGTCATTACTTTATCTGATAGACAAACCGCTTTCTCGTTTAGCACTTTTATTTATTCGATGTTTCATTTTCAATCTAATTTTTCAACGTTGCTTTAACTTATATGTTTTTACCCTAAGCATCATGCCTCCCGGTTCGTGGCCCATCCCCTTTTGTGGATGAGTACCACAAGAGAAAAGATATCATCATCATCATCATCATCATCACCATTATTATCATCCGCCTTCTTTCAAACCATGACAATGCTTTGTGTGTCCTTCTTCCTATCGTCCTCGTCTCGGTGTTGCGCTGTGGTTCACCATGATAGATGTCGCAAGAAACACGAAAACTTTCAGTTTTTTCCATATTGCATTGCCAGCGTGGCGTGGAGCTGCACGGGCTTTTTGCTACGCCAGCCATACGCCGAGGACGAAGAGCGGGAAAGAGACCCGAAAAATCGATCTCTTCAAATTAACATTAATAATTAGCGAGCGGACGTCTGTCGCGGCACCGGTCTTTCTCCATAATTTGCAATTTAACAACCGAACTATCATGAAGGGAGGGAAAGAAAGCAACGGAAAGTAGTCTTTGTAAGAGGGAGACGATTTATAGAGTAATAAATGCTTTACTATGGGAGAGCTCTAAACTCTTCCTAAACAGTGGTTTAGAAAAAATATTGGACACTATGATGTACAACAGTTTGCGTCTCGGTTGTCCTAGCGCAACAAAAATTTCCGATCAGCAAAGAACTTAGCGGGATGCGAGCACACGATCTTGTCGTTTTGAAAACAATCGTGCGTTTAAGCTGAGCGTAACGTGGTGGAATTTCGCCGAGAACGAAGGGAAAGAAAATGCGGATATTGCACTCTCCTTGATATGCTTTCCTTTTTTCTATTTAATCGTAATTTAATGTTCCAAAATATTCTTCAAAATATTATATGGTGATTCTTGGTCAATTCCCCCTGTGTGGGTCCGAGCCTTATGAGTAGGAAATCACCACCACCATCACTATCACAGGCCGTTGAATCGCGTGCACTGCCACCGCGTGAAATACGACGTGCGTGCTTCGCAGGGCCAGAACTGGTGCCGGTGCTTGTGCTGTCCCAACTGCGAAAGACATTCTCCGTTGAAGCCATTATTTATCCACCGAGAAGGCGTAGGTGCGTACCTGGCTTTGGGGCCGTTTTATCCAGCGAGCGTAAAAAGAAATGACGGTCGTTTTTCTTAATGCTCTAACCATTTCGGTGCTACAGTTGCACGAAATGATCGCTGCACTGAAGGAACTTTCGTGTTATTCTGCATATAATACACAGAGCAGTGACTGGCGCTCAACTTTACGGAAAAAAATAGATGAGCTTTAATGTCGGGTATGGTGGCCAGAAGGAATATGTGCGCCCTACTTAACGCAGAGGAGATATGAGAAGATAAAAGTTGACGCAAAAATAATGAACGTAATGGGATGTAGTCACAGTATCAGATAACTAGTTCAGTACCCGTACTCGAGTGCGTAATGCCCGCCTCTTTTCAACATTGGCTTAAATAAATATGATTTGCACGCAATGTAACAGCTGTATATATGTCCCAACGGAAGCTATGAGCTACTTCAAGTTCACAATATTTCTGAAATACTAAGAGCGGCTTTGCCTCGTGACTAAGGCGTTTTCTTCGCACACAACGACCATGGCCTTAACGTAAATGGGGAAGCAGGGGCCTCCGCTGATTGATTACAGGTATATACACCATTTCATTGGTAGACTTTTCTTTTACAGATAACCATGCTTATAGGATAATTTTGTGTATGCAATTTTGGTTTTATCATGTTTTTGAGAACTGTAGAGCTCTCGTCATATTGGTGACAGTCTGTGTAGGCGTACTTTCTGCAATTTTACTGGGCCAAAACAACCTAACTTTTATTGTTGTCATAAATTCCGGGCAATTCTTGTGTGTGCTGTTAGTTCTCCGCATAGCGTTTCATACAATAACCTAGAGAGGAAACTGGCACTGCGATCTTTGTACCACCATGGGAATTATGGGAGACTTCGGATTGGATAGCGCTAGCTAGCGAACTGTCTACGGATCTTTTTGTACAGTTTCAGTTTCGTTCTTTGCGCAGCGTGAGTAGTGGGGTGCGGTGCAAAACCCTCAAGCGAATGAAGCAGTGCCTTTGTTGTTCAAAGAGGCTGAAGATCTCTAGGTCTCTTGGTTTGCGGTGACATTGCAGCTTTACAGGTTGTATTTGACAGTTTTAGCGAAGCGTCGTGCTCTCCCCGCTGCGCATAGACGTAGCGACCCACGCCAGTGCAGGATATCGCATAGAGTTCACGTTTTTTTTATAAGCACGTCTGGCTAGAACTCCTTCAAATCGACTGCAAAACGACGGCGAAGCTAAGTAGACGCATCGTCACGCTCGTCTTACTCGTCTTCACAACAAAACGAGAGATGCGTTGGGGCAGACACTTTGACATATGAACCTGACATGGCAGCAGACGATTAAGTGTTTCTCACTCAATGCAATACGATTATTTCCATAAATAGAGAATTTGTACTTTCAGTGTTGTAAAAAATTTATTCATTATATCTTGATGCCAAATCTGGAACACAATTGCAGAGCAATGCACACCCTGGTGGTTGAACTTGTCCATGTTTTTTCACTTCCATCTGATGTTCATGCAAACTTATTGCAATAAGTTTTACGTACAAAACATGAAGCAAGTTTTATTTGAAAATAACTCCATATCACTTTGCTTCACACTCGGAAAAACAAGCGTCGCGAATCTCAAGAACGCAATCCATCCGAAGCAGATGCGAAGTCTGTACTTTCCATCATTTCCCATGGTGGTACAAACGCCGCTGAAGGAGCCCGCATAAACACTAGCGCCAGATTCCCCTCTAGGTGTTATAGCAAGAAGATCTATGGTTCTCCGCAACACATGGACGTCCCTGTAACTTGACAGAATGGCTGATTAGGCGTTGGTGATTTATGTTCCTCGGAAATATGAGCGTGTAACTAACCAAGGACTACCAGCTGATAATGCGCTTGTAGTCCCTGTTTAGTTACACGCTCGTATTTCCAAATGCCCCTCTCTGCCTACACATCGGGAGTCACATTTCTTACACTGATTTTATCTTGTTATTTTATTTATCCTCCACCAGTAATTCGTGATGTGCTCCCTCTATCGAACGTTGATACAGTTGTTCAATAAATCAACCCTCCCTTTTCGAGGATGTCGCGTCTGGATAAGAGCAGCATCATTATTTACTTACACATTATAAATGGTTTGTTTGGAAATGCATGCTTCACTATACATATAAGGCGGCTGGAAATTCCGCATGGTCTCAGTCAGTATTCAAGACCTATTGCCAGGTCACTCAAGGCAGTTCTTGGTGTACCGCCTTCTATAAACTGGAAGCAGAAATACAAGATTCCTGCGTTACAATGATTGCTAAGACTCGCATCTGCAATTCATTGGTCTCAGCGTCGTATAAACAGGGCATCCTGTTTCTTGCAGTACCCACAGTGCTAGCCCTCCCGTCTTGAAGTAGCAGGCCCTTGTTTGCGGAAGCCTTTGCCAAACGCCGAGATGACCACTGACGAGGGAAGCATCCTTGCCAAAACCGTTGAGCCACCGGCGAACCGCTCGTCAATCTTGAGAAAGCACAGCGGTTCGGTAAAGTCCAGGAAGTCCATGAAGCCCAGAATTGAGAGAAGTACCTCGCACCTTGAGTTGGCCTCAGACAAAGAGCCCGCGCCTAAGACCACAACTTGCGGTGGTCCCTCCGTGAACTTTGCAACATCAGCGCCTCGTCCGGTGGACGCCGTGACGAGTGGCCTGACTAGTGGCCCCCCAGGAAAGCACAGGCATCGGGGACAAGTCAAAGCAGCAGCGTGAGTTGTCGGATAAGTGGTCGCTATTGCCATGGTACCTTAGGTTTTGGCTGGGTTCAGGAAGTACAATTTTTCACCTGCGTTTCGCGGGACCCACCGATATGACGATGTGATTAAGCGTCAGTAATGTCCTGCGGCTCAGCAGAGGTCACGTACTGATGATTCCAGTATGCAGAATTCGATGTCTTGGTTGACAACGCCAAAGGTGCTGCCTACCATGTGTATGAAAAAGAGCATGCGTGAAATTACTGCCATTACCCCGATTTATGAAAGTGTTCGCAAAAACATTCTTCGCGCAGGTGTCGCTTGGGCAACTGATAATTTAGCAACGTTCTCTCTGTAATCTTGGAGACCGTAGCAATCTCTCGGAACTTGATCATGTGCAGCACCTCGCTATTGGGCCGTCTCAACAGGTCTAAACATGGTGTTGAAATCAGAACGCCGACCTACTTTCAATTTCTATGAGCTTGTTAACAAAACAGCGTCCAACAGTAAACTGTGAAAAGGAAGTAAGCTCTAACAAGCGGTGCCTTATCTGAAAAAATGGTCGCGCCTCGTGCGACCTGTTGTGCAAGAGTGTAAAGAGCAACGAGCAGTCATCTCTCCTACGAGTTCTATTTCTCACATTTTTGTGCTTTTCTATGTTCCGGCAGTCCACGATAAGGACCAGGGTGGTTACGAGACTGCACCGGCTCGGCCCGGTGCGATCGCCGGCGTGGTGATTGGCTTGTTCGGCTCGCTTGTCGGATTCGTTGTGCTCGCCTTTGCCATGGCCTACTCAAGACAAGCGGAGGAAATCTCCGACGACTCAGTGGCCTGCAGTACAGATCAGTGTCACGAGGTAAGTTTTAGCAGTAACAACTGCAATTCGTTCCGTAGTCACAAAGTCGTTGCCGCCGGCTATGTAACTAAAGGCGTAACAAGCAGCAACATCGGGTGGCCCTATGTTAGTATCTCGCTGTTGTTGCGTGACAAACATATCACTATTTCAGGTGACAGAGGTTCATCAAGCAATAGCGCGAAGTCACGAGATGGGTTAAAGAGCATTGTCTAACTTTACTGACTCTAAAACTCGCCTTTTGTTTACCAACCACTTCATATATCATGGCACAATCTTACGCTTCAGTCAAATCTAACATGTGCCGACTTGAACTTTGCAGCATCTTCATCTGTCCAGGATTGTGCTTTGAGGCCCCTCACTTAAGTTGATGCATCTGCTTGAGAAACCAGAGTTATAGTTATCTGAGTCATTTACAAGTTGCAAGGAGTACTATACTGGCAGACAAGTCTTCCTGGTAATGAATGGAAAGCCTCGAGGGCGGAGCTTCTGTCCATGTACTCCTCAGCGAAGGTAGTCCGGTTTGGCGCGTGTTTCGTACTACTCTGAAAAGTGATGGCTTCGAGGCATCAGCGTAGCATAACATTTCCTTTGTCTGCTCAGACAGCCGTTTGCGGGTGGCTCGAGGGCTGAGACAACTATGATTCGTCTGAAAGTGCACCAAACGTATACCACTTCGTATGCTACAACCGCACATCTGTCACTATGTACGCAGGCGCTCAAATTGCTCGACGCGGCCGGAAACTTGACGGTAGACCCCTGTCACGACTTCTATGAATACGTTTGCCACCGATGGACACAGAACGGCAGTTTTCTGGGCGACATCATGGATGATTTTTATTCCCTACTTGACAGCATGATCATGCCAGGCAAGCTACCTTACCCGGACGTCTATGGAACGCACATTTTCTTCCACACATACAGGTGAGCACCTGCCATGTGGTAGTTCTCAGGCTACAATTCACGTCTACGCCGTTCCGATGAACAAATCAGCTTTAAAGAAACCGAGGCAGCTATACACTAGTGTTGCGAAGACTGAGGAAACAGTGGAGCCGATGGCGTTCCCCTCCTCCTTTCCCTCCTACTCACCTTACATTTCCCCTTCCCAACCCTTGCCATGCTGCACTATACAAGACGATGCCATGCTTTACTTCTCCCCTTCTCCTTTCCCTCTTCCTCACCCTCACTTTCCTTTCCCACGCCACGCTATGCTATGGTTCACCCTCTCCCCACCTTGTTTCCGTCTTCCTCACTCCAATTTCTCTCTCCCTCTCTCCTTTTGGTTCCATCTCTTTCTTTTTCTCTCTCTCTATTTCTTTCGCTTTCTTTCGCTGTCTCTATTTCTTTGTGTTTTTTCTCTATCTCTGTTTCTCTTCCTTTCTATCTTTCTTTCTCATTCTCTCTATCATTTTGTCGTTCTCTCGCCCATAGCAACGCAATAATAAGATTCCCATAAAGGGTTGTTCTCCTAGCGTGTCAGGATAGCCGAGCGGTTACGGCGCTCGCCTTCGGTCCGGGAATACGCGGATTCGAATCCCACCTCGTCAAGATTTTGTTTTATTTCTCCTCCTCTTCCTCGCCTCCTTCTCTCTACTCCTCTTCTCTCCTCCTACTTTCTTTTCTTTCCCCAAGGCGTCGCTAGGCGACGGGAGATGCCACATACGGTAAAGGTGATTCATGACGCTGATAGTTTTCCGTTAACGCCAAAAGAGGTTTCTGGAGAGCTTAAATAGCCCCGCTGTTTAAAGACAACCCGTGCCGTCGTGACTGGATAGCTCCGTAGCTCCGTAGCGCAGTTTTGGTTGTACGTATATCCTCTGTTATAAGATGTACTAACTTAGTTCACTTCACCCGCCTGGTCTAGTGGTTACGTGCTCGACTGTTGTCCCGCAGGTCGCGGGATCGAATCCAGGCCGCGGCGGCCGCATTTGCGATGGAGGCGCAAATGCTTGAGGCCCGAGTTCTTAGATTTAGGTACACGTTAAAGAACCCGCGGTGGTCGAAATACCAGAGCACTCCATTAAGGCGCCTCTCATAATCATATCGTGGTTTTGGGATGCCAAACCACAGCAATTATTATAACTTAGTTCACTACAACTTATCTGTTTCATGACATAAGCAAAAAGAACGCTCACTTAGCATGACCACAGTAATTAAAATGCACTACATTCAGCACTTTAAGGTCCGCAACAGATTGTCCTCGCAATGAAAATGAGCACATAAGTGAGCGTGAAAGTCACCATCATAGGTCGGCAAACTCACTCATGAGTCGGTCACTCAGACTCACTCAGACTCAGATAGGGCCGTGAGCCTGAGTCTGAGTGAGTCCGAGTCTGAGTGAGCTTGTGGGTGAGTAATATTTTGGTGAGTTTTTGTCCGAGTGAGTCCGGAGTCTGAGTGAGTCAGGGTGAGTAATATTTTGGTGAGTTTTTGTCCGAGTGAGTTCGGTTGAGGAAAATTTTGGTGAGTCTGAGTCCGAGGGAGCCCTAAGCGCAAAATGTATTTCTTAAGAGTGTGAGTGAGCTCTACACTTTTTTGGCCGATCTATGGTTCTACTTACCCAACTTCAGCATTACTGTCAGCCTTACGTAGGCTCACGTTTCACTCAGGCCGACTCACGCATACTTCAAAACACCAGCGTTCATACGCCAGCTCAATATTTAATTAATCAGAGGCGTGAGTTACGGAGGAAGGGGGTGCTGTGACCTCCTTCCCACCCCCCGAAAAGTGTTTCCCGGGAATTCTTCACAAAAATGTTTCATGTAAACAATATCTCTTTCAATAAAAAGGTGCTTACTTGGATCGCAACCACTGATATCTCATATTTGAAGGTACGAGGTCAAAAGGCGCCAAGTAGAGCACCGAATACGCGAGATATTGGTGTTAAAGAGCACTTGACACCAAGTTTCAAAGAAACCAATTGTACGCTAACGGACTCATGAGTCGGCTCACTCAGACTCACTCAGACTCAGATCGAGCCGTGAGTCTGAGTCTGAGTGAGTCCGGCTGGAAAAATTTTCGTCAGTCTGAGACCGAGTGAGTCCAGGGAAAACTTTTAGTGAATCTGAGTCCGAGTCAGTCCCAAGGGCAAAATATATTTCATGAGTGAGTCTGGAGTGAGCTCCACTTGTTTTGCCGACCTATGGTCACCATCAAGATAGATATTTCATTCAGTTAAAGAATGTGAAATTGCGCGACATTTTTTTTTCTTTTTTTTTCGTCACTGGACGATTCCAGCGATCATGATTCTCTACACATATTTGGCCTTCAGGGAGTCATATCTATTTGGACTGGCAAATAGGGGCTCACACAGACATAACCCTAACGGTAAGGTTATGGATGGGGGGCAAAGAGAGCTGATAAATCAGACGGAAACACATTATTGTCTCGTAGGCAGCGTGTTTGGAAAGTTCGTGCGTTGTGATTAAAGAATGAGCTGACAGGAATGTGCGGACCATGTAGAATAATAAAGCAAAAAAAATAATGATAATCTAAGCATCAATAAGATTCGTTATTGTTCAAGTTGCTGTTGATCATTTTTCTACAGTTACTTCCAATAACTATTTGCGCTATGGATCATGCGCATCAATCTCGTACCCTCTACCAGGGTTGAGGTTGAACAGAGAGCAGTAGTTATAATCACGGCAACTAGCTGTGACTGAAGGTCATTATGTCCAAGTGATTCAATTTTGAATCGATAACATTGAAAATATCCCAGTTACGGCAGGTAATATCTGGAAACGTATGATTATCTCGTAATTACTACATAATTAAATACAACCATTAACACTCACAATGCTTTCCTGCCAGTTCACTAAGTTCAGCCGCCAGCTTGTAAATAGAACGTGCGCCACGTCACGCCACCTGGCAAAAGAAGAATGGTCCCCATTTGCTGCCATTGATACGAGGTATGCTGTACACTCCCAAAGTTGCACACACAGGTATAACGAAGAAAGTGGGTGGGAAAATGTGCGCCGTGGTAGCTCAGTTACTGGCGCATCGCACTTGCAGGTTATGGGTTCGGTCCTCACTTGCGGCATGTTGTTCTCTCGTCCCCTGACATTTCCTTTCATTTTGCAATTGTTACGCTTCAATAAAATCCCTCAAATGACTCCCTATATGCTTTCTTTGACGTTAATATCTGTTGGGTTCATATGCTTGTGTCTAACAAAACATGGCTTGTTGATCTTTAAAGAAGGCTTATGTGTTTGCAGGATCAATTTGCGTAAAAGGCGACGCAAATCTCAAATATCCATACAGTCATTGCGGAAGACACAAAAACAGGCAAACTTGGAGCTAGATCACTGCTTCAGCAATAATCATCCTTCAATGCAGGGCAGATAATAGAACACAGGATGGTCAACACAGGATGATGAACGTAGCATAAGAATGGAACGAACTTGTCTACCAATCGCTTCAGTCATATGCCTATGGAGATTTTGAGAGGTTAATAACCGTTTTTGACCGAACGGCTGACACTGTGTGGCGATTTCGTAACCTCACCTCTTATGTAGTACCAGAGTCCTTCAGTACTTTTAAAAGTATTGAAGGACTCATGTAGTACTTCCTAAGGAATTCACCTCTTATGTAGTACTTCCTAAAGAAATCCTTAAGGTAAGAAAGTTGTCTGATTAAAAGTAATCTTCAACTTTATTCCGTCTCAACTTCCAATTACTCTTCTTTTTCTCATATGCAGGGCGTGCACTAGCTTTATGAACACCAGTGAAGACACTGCGGCACTGACATCTGTTCTTCCGCGTTTGCAAAAGCACGCCAGCAGCTTGCACACCCTATCTGAACGTGATCTGGTTACGGCCATAGCGACACTATCGGCAGTGAGTGGCATCGACGTTGTTTTTGGCATCGGGCTCGGACTGCGCAATAAGAGCGTGTACCCAGCCATCAGGGGTGGCCGCTCGATTAGGCAAGCTTTCGATGGCCTTCCTGATTTCGAAAGTCACCTGGAGGCAGCTCTCGCTGCGATGGTTAATAAGGCCCCCCTCGAAAGAATTAGTCACCGGACATCCTGAAACTTGACGACATCGTGAACGCTGCATTTGAAAACGATTCTGACGCGAGGCTACTCAACTTGAGCGCGATTACCGGACACAGCCCTACAACTGCGGCCGAGCGATTGGTCGTCTCTATTCCAGAAGTACCTTCGCTGGTCTCACACAGAACCGGTTCTTCTGGACTGGCACGGAATCCAGGCAGAGAGCATTCTTAAAATTATAGGCAGTAATGCAACGAGCCGAAACGGTGCGAGCCTATCTGTCGCTGCAGGTAGCCGCGGAAGTGCTCGCTCTTTACTTCAAGAGTAGACTCTCGAGCGCGGACACTAGCCAGCCGGAAACTCGAAAGACCTGTCTGAAGGCGGCCTGTCGCGTCTCCAGTCACGCCTGCTCGTACCAGATCAGCCGACTCCTGGGCCTTCCACCCATCGCTGAAGCCGACACGCAAGCACTGCTCGACGCGGTCGTGGACGCATTCTCCACGAAACAGGGCTTGATTCCGTGGATTGACAGCTACCGCTGGGTCACCCTGATGGCAACGTTCAAGAACACGACAGTGACGCTTCCCCACCGACTCGTCAGACCGCTGAGTGACCGCAACACGCCGGTGTACCCGAACATCAGCCAATGGTCCGGAGATTTCCTCGACGAGCACCTGACACTGATGGCTGACCACGAGGCGGCGTCCGTGTCTTACCCGCTGCCCGTGGACATGGAAGTGCTTGGCCGAGCGGCAACTTGACGGTGCTTTCGCATTCAACGAGCTGCTGAACAGTGTCGTGTTGTCGGGGGGCTCTCATCAGTCCCCCGGTACTGTACTCCGCCACAATGCCAACGTGAGTTTTCCTAAATATCGCATGCAAGACGTTGTCGAGATTCAAGAGGTCTCATTCGGCAAGTCATATGCACTATTTGAATTCTGGGTTTCTTTTGTTCCTTGTTACATATATTGCCGCATAGCAACTAAAGCTATAGATAACTTTCTCAGTCACCCTCTGATTGTGGAGTTGGTTGCTTAACGTTGGGTTGGAGGGCTACATTTTAACAGATCCGGTTATTCGTCTGATATAAGTGTGAAATGCGTAAGACCACTAAACTTAGCGCGCTATAGATGGTTAATTAAATAGACGTCACTAGAAGGGAAACATGTGCTAGTTGGTGGTTCATCATTATGAAGGAAGAACAGCGCTAAAAATGGGCGAGGTCTGAGTCGTGTCTTCCCTAATCCTCGTCCGTTTTAGCGCTGTTGTTCCTTCATAATAAATAGGCGTCGTTACCTAAGATGTGCCCGCGTAAGACAAAGCAACAAGAATTCTTAAAAGTAAGAATGTAGTTCAGTTTTCATTAACTCATGTTCAGCTTAACCACCTGGTATTATTTGGTTGCCTAATTCGAGTACTATTTTCGTATGAACCAGCAACATAATGTGCCCAGCTTGCAAGGAAACCGCATGCCAAGCGTTTGTGTTTCACAATGCACTCGTAATACGAGTAAGACCTTGTTACGTTTTTGTTATTTTCCCGGCGTGTTACATTACGAATATAACGTCATGTCGTTCGGTTTCCGGTTTTGTCCCGTTAATATTCTCGGATGCTTACCCCTAAAGGGCGTGGTGGCGCATCACTCACAAGGCATTGTTGGTGGCGGCGCCTGGCGTTTGCCGCAACGTGAACCGCTGAAAAGTAGCTGTCAACACTAAAAAAATAAGCGCTAAAAATCAATGAGCACGCAGAAAAGGAGAGCACACAAAAGACTGGCGCTACTAACAACTGTTTATTTTCATAATAATAAGTAAAGCGCGGCACTGAAGTGACGAGGACGTGACAGGGAGAACACACACGAGCGCTAACTTTCAACAAACGCTCGTGTGTGTTCTCCCTGTCCCGTCCTCGTCACTTCAGTGCCGCGCTTAACTTATGATCATGTTACACCAACAAGGCCAACAATATACCCTTGCTATGTTTATTTTCGTTATATCCACCATGTTTAACCCTTTCAGTCCCGAATTAACTATTTTCAATGTAAGCAACTAGTTTTTACATTTTGAGATGCACATGATCGTGGTAGTCCAAAAAAACTGAAAAAATCTTCGCTCATACTTTTCAGCAAAGAGTAATTAATGGGACAAATAATTTTATAAATAATTATTATTTGAAAATATTTCCACAATTTTTACTTCGTTTATTACTTAAAATGTTATTCAGATAGGATAGCACAATGTCCAATAGCCAAAATTCAAATTTCCGGCACAGAACTAAAATAAATGCCCTATCTCTGCATAGTGAAAGAAGACGCTGCCTCAGCGAAGTGCGTGAACAGCACGACCGCTTCTGTAATTTCTTCGTTCAGACATGACCTCGCTGTATTGTGTGTACCATGTTGACACCACATGTAGGGCAGATGCTAAATACGGGCTCTTGAGGAAGAACAACGCTTTATCTTTACCAGATGCTTGCTGACTGACCTACATAATTTATGATTCCAATTGGAATCACTGGGACTGAAAGGGTAAAATACAATTTCATCGTATTGCGCGTGCGCTATATGGAATCGGAAACGCAGAGCAAAAAGAAACATAAAGAATGAATATGCGATAACAACAGCCAGTGCTAGTCGAGTAGCACTGTGCCGTGTGGTGTTCTCCGCCGCACGGCGCCGTGACGAAACACGACGCGACGAGGGGAAAAACATCAGATTTAAACCACAAGGGGACAGGGGACATTTACAACTGGCGAGCGAAGAGTGCGTTTAGCAAGCTACATTTATCGAGATTCGTGGCTAGACACTAAACAAAAATAACCAGAAAAAAAACCAAAAACTGGAGTAAACTGCTTGTCCTCTAGCGCACTACCTTTTCTGGGTTTTTTTTTACTACGTACCAGTCGAGGTAAAAATTTACTCTCACGCTAGTCGAGTTTTTGAGCGTAGAAACGGTAGTAATTATTTACCCCGCCGAGGTTTTCAGCGAGTATAGTTGGAGTAATTTTTTACTGCCGCTACAAGGTTTTTAGGGTGATTTCTGAGAGTTATTTCTAGTGGTACAAAAAAAATAAAAAGTGACGGCTGTGATCGGACCATGAGCCAACTCATTTATTAAACATCAAATGACGCGGAACTGATGACATATACAGAGACTAACATACACAAACACACACACACACACACACACACACACAACCAATGCAGAATAAAACATCACCTGAACGGACCGCTCGCGTTACTCAACCATACTTCGACCACCCGGTATATATAGGCACCGCATTTGACCCGCCATGTAGTGCCGGTGGGAGAGCTACTTTTTGGCATCGTTGAACAATGAAGTTTCATAGCGCACGCGTAAACTTAAGGTGGGTTGCAAGTCACCATGAGTCACACCGACCTCTTAGCATAAACCCTCCCGATCTTACCTTTTTTGATTATCCAATTATTAGCTGGCACTGCAGCCTGTTGGCCCACACGCGGTAGCAGTGCTCACGCACAACTCCACAAAATATACCTAAGCACACACAAACCATGGCAGCTCAATAATTTTCATTGAGTGGCAGTACACAAACACAGTAGCAGCACATATTCAGGAACGCCGGCGAAGAAGAGCGGTGCCGCGCCTGTACCGGCTTCAGACCAACGGCGTCGCTAGGCCTTTTCGAGGAGCACGGCTATGCGATGAAAGACAGCTGGCGATCACAGAATGCACCTCCTGTGCAATTTTCGGCGTCGTTATTTTAGACAGCAATGAAAGATACGTCTCCGCTATTCGCGGCGTCTTACGGAGCGATGTACTCACAACGAACGAGACTGGCTCACCGTCCGTGTTTTTCTCCGTGCTCAACGGTGGCCATAGCTGGTTCCGTATGCCTTGTATCGGTGCCCACCTTCGATCGAGATGTTTGACAACGGTTGGCGCATGCTGCGGACAATTCCGGCCGCACTTTACTACAGCAGACATTGCTTTCTGTGAAACAAAATCTATGCGACGCTTGTTTCACCTGCTTCGGCGACGCACTCACACTGGCCGGCTCGGTGCCGACGACGTATCGAAGCCTTTTTCCTATCGTTTCGAAGTTGTAACCGGTCACTCTCCAGGAAGCAACTACGGACGATCACACCAGCTTCATGTTGTTACCGCTGGCAGTGTTCTTCGTAGCTCTTCGCGATTCAGCACGGAAGCGAGGTATCCGCGACGTCCAGGTTCGGAGGCTCGCGCTCGTACGCGCACGGCCGCTCGATGATAGAAGAAACACGTGAGATCCAGTTGAGCTTGCCATCAGCGCAACGAGACACATACAGCGCGAGCTTCTGACACTCGCCAGTCTCCAGGGCCACTAAACAACATACGCCAACGATTTGCGAAAATCTGCAAGACGGCTTTCCAGCAGCTTTTTTTTCTTCTTCGAGCACGCCCTTTCGTTCACAGAATGCTTTCCTCGCTCGTTTTGCTTCAGCAGCACCCAGTTCCAGTGAAAGTGCATGCACTGGGCACCAAAGGGGGAGGTCGAGCGGCCGTGCACTGGGGGTCAACCACGAAGCGCGACAATGCCATACCAATCTTTGAAAAAAAAAAGGGCATTTGTGGGGTTCGCATACCTTCACTGGAACTGAGAGCGTCACTCGGTGGGGGGAAAAAGCCGCCGAAGCAGCTGCAGCTTCCAGTCACGTGATAATAAACTCTCACATCGTGGTTAAAAGTCACGTGACAGAAAACTCCCCACGTAGTAAAACTGGAATGTGACATCCTTTTACTACGTCCCTGAGAGGTGGTGGTAAAACTATGTCATGTACCGCCTTTTACTCCAACATGAGGTAGTAATTTTAAACGCGAGGGAGTTTTCAGAGGTCATGAGCCGCAAAAACCCCAATCTCGGATAGTTTTTGCTTACAGTGATAGGAGCACATAAAAAAGGTTTAAGTTTCAATATGGAGGTAGACAGCGATAACGAGATTATTTAGCGAATTTTCTGTTGTTTTTCTGGCTTTCTATTAAACTTTAAACAAGGTTTTGAGCGGGTGCACGTTATTCCTCCTTCTGTAGCTTTGCAGCAATTGTTATCGCATATTACGCTTTCCCTCATTTTGAATTATTTTTCAGTGATTATCTAATAAACAAGGCAACGGGACCCTACTTTAAGCTCTACGTGTTTTAGGTCATTATTCTTGTCTCTTGCGTAGCGGCCAGGAATCATCGTGCGTCAGCGATTCAGAAGTTATAAAGGTTATTGTAAGACTAAGTCATTCTCCGTTTGTGAAAGGGCGCCCACACTTTGAGGAAACAGTCAAAAGCCCCTTTCACTCCTTTAATACATCGAACTTTTTCGGTTAATTGACTTAGAATGTGGAAGTAGAAAGGAGGTAAAGCATTGTCGTATGAACTAGCAATGCGAGCTTTGCTTGTGACTGATCCTATTCCGATCGTTTTCACGGTCCTGCTGGCGGCGTGATTGTGCCGTTGCATGCTGCAGCTTTGCTCACGGCATCAAACCGTAGCAGTTGACAAATACTATGTTTAGTCATCGCTTCTTTAGTGCAAGTAAAAAGCGTGTCCACTTAATTATGAGGCGAAAATTTGGGGGGTGCCAGAAACAAGCACTGAATGAACAATAACTTAATCATGAGTTAACAAATCAACTTGATAGACAATAGAGATGCATATTTACGATGCACATTTGTCGCAGTTGCTGAGTTGACGAGGTGACAGGGCCCAATATTCTTAACTGGTCTTGTTTCTTGTTTTTTACTGCAGAGAATTCAATTTTGGAACAATCGGTTCACTTCTGGCACGTGAGATCTCTCACGTCATCACTCCAGCCAGCAGTAAAGAATGGTGGGACGAGCGTTCGCAACAAGGCTTTCGAGAACACACCGACTGCCTCCGAAAACTTCACAGGCAAGCACAATTCATCATGCATTTGTGTATCTGCTGGGCGATTTATTGACGTCGCTCTTCTAAACAGCCTTTGTCCTTCTCTAAAAGCACTCTGAACAAAAAAAAAACAATACAAGCCTAATGTCGGTAGTTAGACAACTTTTGAAATAGCGCATAGTGAGGAAATGGAGATGGTATCTGGAAAGTTGTTCACAAAGCAATGAGAACCGCATTTTGTCTAATGCCGAATGAAAACTCGAGATGATCTTTATGGATCGCCTTTAGGCATAGAATGAACGGACACGCGCGGATATATTCAGCCAAATTGTGAAATCTGAGTCGCATATGAAATAGCAGCGACCACATCGGTACCGCGGCCGATGAGAGGAGAGAACGCGTTATGCCAAAAGAACAGCGTGGAAAAAACTTGGAAGACGCTTGAACTTTGCGTTCAAGCGTGTTCAGAAGGGTAAACT
The DNA here is from genome assembly GCA_030522465.1 of Rhipicephalus appendiculatus. Taxonomy (NCBI): domain Eukaryota; kingdom Metazoa; phylum Arthropoda; class Arachnida; order Ixodida; family Ixodidae; genus Rhipicephalus; species Rhipicephalus appendiculatus. Next base: position 2,639,328 of record JALIZH010032913.1, read on the forward strand.
GAGCGTTCATTCAAACAAGGTATACAAGATAAATTTTCTCCTAAAACGCTACCAGTTAATGTAGCGAAGTCGCTTGAGCGGGTGGACTGCAAGTAAAATAAAGTAAAGAGATCGGCGATAGTTATTCTCACTAGCCGGACGGATAGAGCAGCGAAAATCCTTTGAGTGGGAAAATAGAAGTGATCGTGTGTTTTTATTTCAGGAAAATAGTGTAAAAAGCCCTGAACAAAGTAAGGTATATTTGATAGCGACATGTTAATACCCAAAAACTCAACGCTAGCGCGGCTACGTTGGCCGCGAAGCAGCGGTTGCAAGTTTCCGTTTTCGTCAAAATCTCTCGCGAGTAAACTTTGCAGCTCGGTGGGTGGAGTCATAAAGCATGTAAACGTACGTGTTCCTATACATCATAGTCTATTTCTTTCAAGATTAAATGTAGGTCTAGAATTTACTGTTGCGCTTTGTGCTAGCCACACAATCCATTCGTTGTCGTCCGCCACGGTGGATCAGTGGCTGAGGTGCTCGGCTGCTGACCCGAAGGTCGCAGGTTCGATCCCGGCCGCGGCGGTCGCATTTCGTTGGAGGCAAAATGGTAGATGCCCGTGTACTGTGCGATGTTAGTGCGCGTTAAAGAACACCAGATGGTCAAACTTTCCGGAGCCCTCCGCTATGGCGTCTCTCATAATCATATCGGGGTTTTGGGACGTAAAACCCCAGACATTATTATTATTAATTTGATGTCACGTGTTGCGACACTTTGACAACAGATGGCGCGAACGCACAAGTGGTTTACTCGTACCTGGCGACGTGTCGTATAAATGTGAGTGATCAGATCAGAGGAGAGGACGCGTTATGCCAAAAAAAAAAAAAAGAAAACAGTGAGAAGAATCTTGGAGGACGCTTAAGCTTTGCCATCAAGCGTAGAACACGATAGCGTAATCGGGCTCCGTGCGCATCGCCTTCAGTTCTAGTAGGCGATAATCGCTAATCTGTTCAAGGTGTGACTGACTCACGAAGACACCAAATATTATTTATGTCGTTATAGTTTATTATTTTTGGTGTTCATTCGGCATTTCACCTTCTCTCCTCCAGTCTGGTAATTAACCTTTATATGAAACGTCGCTAGAGTTTTCACACCATCCGTTATTACCATGTCCCTGTTTTGTTCTCGTTTGTTCAAGGGGCCCTGCAACACTTTTCCAAATAACCACCGAATGGTTTCATTAAATGAGTTTATTGCTTCACGACTTGACCACCGCAAAAATTTTTAGAATCCATGAAGTGCTAGCGGAGTTAGAGATTTGTCGCAAGCTGTAATCGCTTTTTCTCTACTCTCGTCCCCACGATTGAGCTGGAAACTAAGCGGGGTGGAATGGCACGGGGGGAAAGAAGTTACGCCTCGGCGCACGTCACTACCTTGAGCGCTCTTTTTTTTTTTTTTTTTTTTGCTTCGAACGCGTGGCTTGCTTTCTCTGGGATCGCGACTACGCGCGCGGGCACGTGGCATAAGCCACGGTAACTATGCAGTTCACGATGGACCAATCAGTCAATGGCCGTGAATATGTTTGTATGGCGCGGTCATTTGAGTATATGGCATCATTTGTAGAAGGAAGGGGCAGCAATTTGTAGCTGGCTTTGAGAATTAAAATGAATTGTAAATTCTAGGCCGCGTGCTGCGCTATAATGTTTGGCTCGCGTGTTCTCAGGAGCCTCGACCACCGATCGGCAGCGTTTACTCACCATGCTGAAAAAGTGTCGCGGGACCCCTTTAATACATAGCACAGAAGGAAACCTTGAACAGCCGCGAGCTAGCCCCATTCACCGTTTATATATATATATATATATATATATGTATATATATAATGAAGGGATAACATAGGACCCGGAAGCAACAGTTCAAAAAAATATATCAAGCACGTAGGAAAAATTGTTCTGGGAAAGGACTGACGTTTCGGCCGCGGGACCGGCCTTCGTCGGAGTGAATCCGACGAAGGCCGGTCCCGCGGCCGAAACGTCAGTCCTTTCCAGAACAATTTTTCCTACGTGCTTGATATATATATATATATATATATATATATATATATATATATATATATATATATATATATATATATATATATATATATATATATATATAATGTGGGTAATTGTCGAGCATATGAGTTTGCAGGAACGGTCATGATGTGTGTGCTTATGCCCTGCATATTTTCTTGGTAGGCGCGTTATCATAAGTGCCTTTATTTGTTTGCCACAAAATCATGTGTATACTCATAACAGCGCCGTTCTTGAAGCCTTCCGAGGTATAGTGGCTCGCAGACCGCGCTTGCCGGTCTAAGTATATCGGGCGCGGAGAGTCACACTTTCGTCAGCTATTATAGTTGGTCGTGCCTCCATAGCTAGCATGTTTAATGTGCTAGCTGTGCTTGCGCGATCATCGCTAAGCGCGTGCGCGGATACACAGGTCCTGACAGTTCGCTGTGCGCCAACACTTATATTCGGTGTTCCATCTGATTGATTGACTGACTGATTGATTGATTGATTGATTGATTGATTGATTGATTGATTGATTGATTGATTGATTGATTGATTGATTGATTGATTGATTGATTGATTTCAATCATCCTCTAAGGCAACGTGAAGATTATTGCTGATGGCATTGGACCATGGTGCTTTGGATTAAGATTCGCAGCTTGCATCAGAATTAAAGTGTCGAATTTATGACACGAGCTTTCTTACCTTATTGCACTATTCCAATGAGCAAGTAAACATTGCAACTAGAATCTCAGTCCCCTTTCCTGTGCCATATCTACTGCGCCCGCAAGGGCGGTTGCCATTACAAGACGCATACATCTGGGCGTACATTTTTCATAATTCAACGAGCAAGCATCTCGCGCAGTTCTTTCGATGGAAACTCTTCGGGCTGGAACGTTGCGACCGCGTCGAAGCTGTTCGCTTGGACCATGGCGGCGAGGATTTCGTTGGACGGGTTTCTCAGCGGTGCGGGCGGAATCGGCGGCCCCCCCCTTGCCTGGCTCAAGGCTGCCCCCGACAAGTCCCAACGCCATCAGCACGTTCTTCCGGCGATTCTGCTTGCTGTCGTGTGGTCACGACGAAGCCCACCTCTCAGCGCGCAGCCTTTGCATGATTCCGCTGATGGGAATGCCCGAGTTTGCGGATGCCTTTCCGTTGCCCTCGTGGCACGGTTAATGAACCCCAACGACAGCTGCGCCCTAAGATTCCCTGGGCAGCGAGATTTAGAGCGTGTCAAAAAGCTTTTATAATAAATACGCATGTGTGTATAACGAATCAGTAGGTATTATTGCACACGGTGGACTACACCATAGTTCTCACTCAGCAAAGCTAGCGCCGTTTCCTGTCAAATGTATTGTAAAGTTGCGAATACATGACTTGTCCAACTTGATGTTGCTTCTGTCGAGCCACCAACAAGTTTAGCCTGTCAAGTATCAAGTGCATCAAGCACTTTCTTCCTATCGTGGGTAATCCTGACGAAGGTTCTTATCTTCCTGTAAGAGCAGCGTTCCGAAACCATGCTGCTCGTGTGGTCAGGAACGCCACAATCACCTTACTCCAGCACGCTCGAATGTCTGCAAGATAAAAATGGAGTTCCAAGCGAGAACTTACGGGGCTTCGGTATATAGGCTACACTCTCTGCGGCATCGGTTCACCTGCTTTTTTTATGAAAGCACGATTCGTGCCTCTAGATCACCGAAGCGAGTAAAAAAACGAATGGTATGACAACAAAAATGGATGAGAAAGAAGACGACGTACATGACCTTAAAAAAAAAAACAAAAGCTGAATAAGTAAGACGTTCTCAAAGAAGAGATTCATAACAAAAATGTAAAATTGAGTGATGAAACAAGCGGTATAGTAAAAAAAAAAAAAAACAGGCAGATTCCACGCAATGTGGTAATCGATGTAATGCGAAGCAGCCAGCAAGGGGCAAATCATGCTGTACATAACATGCATGTCATGATATTCATGCTACCACCTGTCATTTATGTTCGTCATACAGTCGCATCACACAATAACAGTTTTGGTGTATATCAAGCTAACGAACTGGACGCAAGTCCACCATGAGCTTGGCATGTAAATTACGTTTCCGTTTTACATGACATGCATGTCGCAATTTTCATGCTACCACCTGTCATTTATGTTCGTCATACAGTCACGTCAAGCAATACGAATATTGGTGTATGTCCGCCACGGTGGATCAGTGGCTACGGTGCTCGGCTGCCGACCCGAAGGTCGCGGGTTCGATCCCGGCCGCGGTGATCGCATTTCGGTGGAGGCGAAATGGTAGAGGCCCGTGTGCTGTGCGATGTCAGCGCACGTTAAAGCACACCTGTAGGTCAAAATTTCCGGAGCCCTCCACTACGGCGTCTCCCATAATCATATCGTGGTTTTCGGACGTAAAACACCGGATATTATTGTTATATCAAGCTGCCGAAACGGCTGCGAGCGCGCTACGAGCGTGGCATGCAAGTCATGCTGTACATGACGTCATGATTTTTATATTATCACTTGTCATTTATGTTTGTAATACAATCACGTCATGCAATACAGAACTTGTACATCAAGCTAACGAAACGGCCGTGAGCGCGCCATGAGCGTGGCATGCAAGTCATGTTGCACATGACATGTCATGATTTCCATATTACCACTTGTCATTTATGTGCGTCGTACAGTCACGCCACGCAATACCAAATTTGGTGTATATCAAGCTAACGAAACGGTCGCGAGCGTGCCATGAGCGTGAATGCAAGTCATGTTGCACATGACATGTGATGATATCTATATTACCATCTGCCACTTATGTTCTTCATACAGTCATGTCACGCGATACCAAATTTGATGTATATCAAACCAGCGAAACGGCCGCGAGCGTGCCATGACCATGGCATGAAAGTTATGGTGCTTATAACATGTCATGATTTCCATATCTACCATTTGTCACTTATGTTCGTCATACAGTCACGTCCCGCAATACCAAATTTGGTGTATATGAAGCTAGCTAAACGGCCGTCCGCCCAACATGAGCCCGGCATTTAAATAATTTTAGATGTGAAGCATCTTATGGCGAAGCTTAATCCGGTGGTGGTGGTGGTGTGCCGGCGTGACCACCCTACTGCGCATGCGCAAACCCTTTCAAAAAAATAAAAATAAAAACCTCCTCTCCCCCTCTCTCTCCTCTAGGCATCCCTCCCCGCGGCAACCACACCCTCACTGCGCATGCGCCTCCCCTCCTCTCTCCCCCTCTTGCGCTCCCCCCTCTCTCCTCTAGGCATCCCTGCCCGCGGCGTCCACACTCCCACTGCGCGTCCCCTCTCTCTCCTCTCCTACGCTCCCCCCTCTCTCCTCCAGGCATCCCTGCCCGCGGCGCCCACACTCCCACTGCGCATGCGCGTCCCCCCCTCTCCAACGCTCCCCCCCTCTCTCGCGCCTCGCGACGCCGACGCAGGCAGAGTCTGCTAGCGAGTTTCTTGGTTGAAAAAACCGACTCCTCGCGCTACACAACCGTTCACTGGCCGCCCCGTATATGGCAATGGATCTTGACCTCCAAGGTGGTGCCGGTGGGAGATTTCTCATGTGCGTTGTTGAACAATTAAAATTCGCAGCGTGCGCGTTGACTAAAAGCGGACTGCGGGTCTCTGTGTCCAGTCGGAGTTTTCTGTCTCTCATTGCCCATTAGCAGCGATTGGCATGTTCCAGTAGGAAACACCGCTCCATCACTGCGTGCTTTGCGCCTCCCCAGTTTTCTCTCCTGCGCAACGCTGCGATGAGCGCCAGCGTCAACGCCGCCGCCAGTGTAAGCGTTAGCGCCCGCTGCTTCACATCTACACATGGTTCCCTTTAGCGGGAGATGGTGTAATTTTTCTACATGACATGCATGTCATTATTTTCATATCACCACCTGTCATTTGTGTTGGTCATGCAGAAATGTCTCATGATTCCAATTCTTGGGTATATCAAGTTGACGAAACAGTCGCAGGAGCACCACCGCCATGGCGTGTAAACCATACCGTTCATGACAAGTTAGTCATGGTTTTCATATCACCAGTCATTCATGTTAGTCATACAGCCCTGTTATGCCATACCTAGTTTGGTATAAATGCCATTAACGATACAGCCAGGAGAGCACAATGTTGTAGGCGCGACTAGCTAGCTAGCTAGCTAGCTAGCTAGCTAGCTACATAGATAGATAGATAGATAGATAGATAGATAGATAGATAGATAGATAGATAGATAGATAGATAGATAGATAGATAGATAGATAGATAGATAGATAGATAGATAGATAGATAGATAGATAGATAGATAGATAGATAGATAGATAGATAGATAGATAGATAGATAGATAGATAGATAGATAGATAGATAGATACGCTCAAAGTCGCCGAAGTTCACTAAGAACTGCTTCGCATTTAATATTCATATGTTCAAGCCTCCATCTACCGAACTTTTGCCATAAAAGGGTTTGTTGTATTTATGGACTTATAAATGACTTGATAGTGCCCATCGCTGTGATCCATTTTTGAATAGCCGCTCTTTCCGCGAACATGCCCTATGGGGCCATTCTGACCTCTTTGGTAGCTACACATACCGGCTCTAGTAGGTCTATTCAGTTCTAACTGCAATAACGGTTTCATGTGATTTCATGGCGTAAGCCCATAGATAAAAAAATAGCAAACAAATGTTTTTTTTTAATTTACATTGAATTGGATCAGGCTCTGTTAGAAGAAAGACCCCTGACGTATGCTTATGTGAACGTCAAAAGTGCTAGATGCCAATAATTATTCTGCGTTTCTGCGCTACGTACGTCTCATAACGAAATCGTAATACTAGAATGTAAAAATCCCAAACTTCACTTTTGGGCTACTTAACGCTTTCCGCGGACGTTTTCATTATAAACAATGACTCTCACGCTAATGATAGACGACAGCACGCGAACATTCTCGGATACAATTGGCCCTCTTGCGCCTTAAAATAACTCGACAACAATGATAAAGCGGTTGTCCATAATAATAGACAACACAAAAAAAAAAGACAGTGTTATAAAAATACTGTAACGCACGGTGTACAGCATAGCTCAGCAGTGTTTTCCCGGTGTGTTCCCAGGTTGCAGTGTGTTTCCATCAACGAACAAAGAAATACCCTACATAAAAAAGTTAACATAGCTACGGCATGTTAAAAATATGGTGGTACTTTACTTTGAAAGCTTCCGTTTTATTAAGAATAACTACAGCTTATGTATAGCGTAGGCATGAGCCTGACGAGCTCAAAGTGTATTTAAATGATCCCCTTGAGGCGACTAAAGGTCACTGGGCTCTTTTGCTAACCTTAAGGTGATCACAAGTAAAAAAATGTAATGTGCGAGGAATTGTTTGTTATTTACTTGAATCAGCACTTATTTACTTCATTCGCCTTTATGTATACGATGGTTCACTCTTGATGCACCTTAATGTACAATGATTCACACCTCAGTCACTTGATTCACTCGTCATTCACACTTCATTTATTCTTGTTTCGCATTTGTCTCACTTCTAGTACGTTCATTTTTTCCTGATTGACTTTAATGTACACTGATGGACTTTATGTTCACTCTGAAATCGCCTTGATTTCACTGAAACTTGTATACTCCTGACCATTCGGCATGATTAACCTTACAAGTATTTGGGTACAAAGCTCCACAGACTTGTCTAGGACGCTCGAGTGGTGATTTTCGGACTGCGTGCACTGGCGACATACCGACTGCGCCTGAATTGAGATAAACCACATCGTGTCCTTCGCTATTAGATCCCGCTGTGAGGCGCGCTGTCGGAGCTAATTGCGGAGTCCACGCCCACACCTCATCATGCGTAATTGATGACAGAGCATGCGTAAATTAGGGCTACCTGAAACCACGCGTTCTCTGGTTGTCATTTATTCAGTACGGAATGTGCCGCTCGAACGTTCTAAACAAGCGTGTTGAGCTGTCTACGTTTCGTGTTCACGTCGCCGCAGAATGACGCGTCGCAGGGCTGTTCAAACGATGTGCTATCTCAGGCTTCCTCCTTAAAGGGACCGTCTACCATTCGGAAAAATTTTTCTGATTGTGGCGAAAATGAGAAGATCGTTCATCACATCGGCGGAAACGAGCGTGCTTTTGTCCCATAAGAAAAGAATTATAATTTTAATTTGATGTTGAAAGTCGACAAAGAATGACCGCTAGCGTCATCCAACAGCGATGTGGTTCAATCTACTAGCAGGACAAGAATTCCTCGCAGGTAGACTCATTTTGCTTAGAAACAAACATGTATAACTTGCAATTGTATTTTACGCAATTGAGGCACTTTTAGATTGCGCCAGAGAGTAATATTTCTTTCTCATGCGTTCAAAGAGGCACCCGGTGGCGCTGCCGGCGGCGCGTTCACCTGCCTTCATGCGGCGGAGAAACGCGAGCACTGCGTCCGGCGCCGCTCATAAGAACAAAAAACTTCTCCATCTCCCGCTAAAGGGAACCATGTGTGGATGCGAAGCAGCGGGGGAGATAATCAGCTTGAGCGGGAGGAACGTCGCCGCTCTCGTTTCACGGCAGCGGTCCGGGCGCTCATCGCGGCGCTGCACAGGAGAGAGAATGAGGCGCGCGCGCTCCGTCATTTTCATACCGCGGAACTACCGCGGCGCCCCCCAGCGGAGTGTGCAGCTGTCGCACCACCTGTCGTGCGCGCCGCTCCGTAGAGGATTCCTAGAGGAGAGAACGGGGTGACCGTAGGAGAGGAGAGAGAGGGGGAGGAGACGTGCATGCGCTGTGGGGCGCGGAAGCCACTCCATAGAGTAGATTATTCCTAGAGGAGAGAGGTGGAGAGGACGCGCATGCGCTGTGTGACGCGGGCGCCGCTCCGTAGAGTAGACGATTCCTAGAGTAAAGAAAGGGGGGTGAGCGTAGTACAGGATAGGGGGGAGGGGACGCGCATGCGCTGAGGGGAGGTGTGGGAAGCGGGGGCCGCTCCGTGGAGTAGAGGATTCCTAGAGTAGATAAAGGGGGGTGAGCGTAGGAGAGGAGAGAGAGAGGAGGAGGGGACGCGCATGCGCTGTGGTGGTGTGGAACGCGGGTTGGAGGGACGGACTAAGCCCCCTCCAAACACATGCAAGCAAGATCTAGGAATGGGGTCAACCTGGGCGACAGACACCACCTGCCTAGCCATTGCTTAGCAGCCTCTCTGTGCTCTCGGCCATGACTGATGACTGTGGTAGTGGTTGACGGCCTTCATATTACTACAGTGTTCTGCTTCTCATAATGGGTGCTTCCCTACTTCATGAAAGTGGCCGGAAACGGGACGCCGGACGCGGGAGGGACGGACATAGCCCAGCCCCCCTCCAAACACATGCAAGCAAGATCAAGGGATGGGGTCAACCTGGGCGACAGACACCACCTGCCTAGTCATTGCTAAGCAGCCTCTCTCTGCTCTCGGCCATGACTCTGATGACTAGAGACCGGATTTTAGGCAAATGCCTATTTTTTTCCTTGCGTTCCTATCGCCCCACTTTGATATATGAGCATGAATTAGGGGTTAAGGAGGGCTTTTATAGTGTTTTTATAGTGCCTATAAATGCCTATTTTTGGGGTTTGTGCCTAAATGTCTATAAGTGCCCATAAATGCCTATTTTCAAAATGGGTGCCTATATGAACCCTATTTAGCCTCAAATTTTGCTTTCGAGTACAGTTTGAGACCGTAATTCATGTCACCGGGCAAAATTGACGTTTCGGAACTTTATGAGGTGCAAGAACCTAGTTCCCTAGTTCAACAAACATCCGGGAAGCAACCGGTAGCAGCAGTGAAATGGGACGCGCCGGCCACCTTACCCACCGCACTGACATGGCGCGAGCGGTTGGAGCAAGGGAGAGGAAAATACGCTATTTCTGCACCTCTAAATGGGAGCACTTCCCAGCGTGTACAGTGGAATGGGGAGAGGAAAATAAAGGCGGGAAGAGGAGAGCGGAAGAAAAGGAGAGTCGCGTCTATGGCGGAGGACGTGGCGGGCGGCTTTTACCGCCGGTTTTCCAGTCCAGTGTTCCCATGGAATTGAAGCACCTCCTTGAAGAGTTGGGCGTTGTGGGGGGGCAGAAAACAGGAGGTGCCTGCGCGCAGCAGTAGGAATGTGGAGAACGAATGCGAAACCATGGAGTGCCGTCAGGGGAAAGTAGAAAGTAGGTAAAAGAAATCAGATGTGCAAATGGCTTTTGTTTCGTTTGTAATTTACTCTTAAAGGGCGCTTCACCAGGTCACATGAGAAATTTTAGTCGGATACTGGAAGTGTTTGCGTGCCCAGTGAAGAGCTTTGTACCACAAGAACTTTTTAATTGGTTCATTACGAGCCGCGAAAGCATGATGCCGGTAGGTGAGCTTGAAACCTTTGCCACTCGCAAGCCAAATTCCTTCCCTGCACTCTTCGGTATCAGAGAAACTCGGAGCCGGAAGATCACACGACGTTGACGCGTCAATACGCCATGCGAACGCAAGATTTCACTATGTGCACATGACATGCCCAAGCCAGGTCGTGCGCACATATATAATAATAATATCTGGGGTTTAACGTCCCAAAACCACGATATGATTATGAGAGACGCCGTAGTGGAGGGCTCCGGAAATTTCGACCATCTGGTGTTCTTTAACGTGCACTGACATAGCACAGTACACGGGCCTCTACCATTTCGCCTCCATCGAAATGCGACCGCCGCAGCCGGGATCGAACCCGCGACCTTCGGGTAAGCAGCCGAGCACCCTAACCGCTATACCACCGAGGCGGACGGTCGTGCGCACAAGCGGTGTTGTATCGTTTCGGCGTTCGCTCTATAGTGTACTGCCTGTTCCTGTGGAATGGATCCGTCTATGCATTTGGAGAAGCTGGCATGGATCCTGTATCCTTACCACGACACAGCGCGTCACACTGCTGAAACTGCTGTAAGGGACGATGCACCAAAAATATGCTAACCGTTGTCAGGGCTGGCGCCGGCACGACGCGGGAACGGCGAGAACACGAACACAAAAGAAATATAGGCAGGTAAGTCTCGCATCGCTCTCGATTTGAAGAGAAAAAACTAAAGAAAAACGCGCACACATTGCGTTTGTATGTTTTAATATTTCTATTAACTTTCATTATTCTATTCAAGCAACAGATTGCCCAAATTACACATGTAGCCTCGAATAATTCTCGCAGTTTCATGTACTACTGTGACATACGCAGGACCATTCCTTGTTGAACTTCACCTCCCCCCACATTAAATAATTAATCTCTGGGGTTTAACGTCCCAAAACCACCATATGATTATCAGAGACGCCGTAGTGGAGGGCTCCGGAAATTTCGGCCACCTGGGGTTCTTTAACGTGCACCTAAATCTAAGCACACGGGCCTCAAGCATTTTCGCCTCCATCGAAAATTCGGCCGCCGCGGCCGGGATTCGATCCCCGCGACCTGCGGGTGAGCAGTCGAGCACCATAACCACTAGACCACCGCACCAATGTGGGCGCGGTGGTCCCACATTGGTGCGCGCGCCCATGAGATCATGGGCAAGCGGCGTTCAGTCTGACATTTCACCTCATTCCGGGGAGCATAGCGCTGCAAATCTTGGCAGACGTGATCGTTAGCGCGCAGTGCATGCCTTACACTTCTAGCTCGAAACGCTCAAACTTGGTAAGGGGGCCCTTTATGGAGTTCACACAAAGGGGAGAAATTGACCCTGCGCTATTAGACCCGGCCAATGCGAAGCTAACAGACCCTTAAGATGTGGCCTTTTAGCGGTCTGGCTATTGAATCGTGTGCTGCCCTTCCCAGCCATGCCGAAAAGAAACAGACCCAGGAGCGTGTTTATTCGATGGTGGACACTTAACTTACCATTCTGGACAATAAAAGGAGAGACCGTGTTCTGGAAACCGTGCCCGAAAAGGGACCATTGCATGGCTATGTTAAATCGTTAACGCCTTTGTGCCATCATAAAATATAACATTTGTTTACTTTCCTGTCGTAGACCAGGTCGCGGACGTCCTTATTCGAAAATTTGAGTTCTTGTAAAAATTTATTGTGCCTATATTTACGATTTTGGGGGCCTAAAACTGTGTTTTTCCTGCCTATTTTTGGCGCCTAAAACGCGATTTTTAGTGCCTAAACATCCGGCCTCTACTGATGACTGTAGTAGTGGTTGACAGCCTTCATATCACTACAGTGTTCTGGTTCGCATAATGGGTGCTTCCCTACTTCATGAAAGGCCGGACGCGGGACGGGGGACGCGGGACGCGGGAGGGACGGACAGAGCCCCGAGCATAAGATGCTTCGCATCTAAAAGAAAAATTTCCTCGGCAAATAGCAGCGCGACTGACTTCAGGGAATTTTCGAACCATGCCCGTGAGCCCAACGTAATCTACAAACGTAGCGCGAGTCCCCATGCGTAAAGTGCACACCAGTATTCACCGACGTTCTACAGTGTAAAAGATTTTGCCATCCCGTTCTGCTTCACCAAGGCGCCCATGCTGGCTCTAATATCGCATATGCGACACAGAACACCTAAATATAACTGAAAAACAGCAGGAACCTTCTGCTCTTTTGCGAAGCACGTTTCATGTTCATTTTACTAGCACGTTGGACCACTACAGTTCGTTTCACAACGCCGGCGTACCATGGTTGCTGGAACAGACCAACTTTTCTGCTCGACTGCGGTGGTTTTTCAGGCTGACTAAACAAAGCTAGAGAGACTGTGGTATTAAAGCCTTATTGGACAATGTGCGTTCTTTAAACAACCACTACGGTATTTGCTGTATTATTAAACAAAACTTGATGAAGCCTGCAAAAGCTGCACGCGGTTTCAGTTTTCGACTTTCGCCGGCACTACAATCGTCATCGCCTCTACCAACCAGTGTTGTGGGCATTCATCCCACCAATTGAAGAAGACCGAACGCAGATCGAAAAATTTTGTTTTAAAAACTTCTACTCACGTTCCAGAGAAACTACTACAAGGTTATACACTTCAGACGGTAAGGTTTTTTCACAAATTAAATGTAGAGCGCGAAAGACTGGACAAAGAAGACAAGTAGACGGGACGGGCGCTCTTTATTGCGTAAGCTTTTTATTGCCATACCAAACAGAAGAGCTATAAAGGATGGTAGACAGCCTCTTTAATAAATATTTCGCATCGAAACTGTGTACAAATGTTGATGACTGTTCATAAGCATCCACTGCAATTTTATAAATTTATGCACTCAGTTTTTATTCCAGAAGCAACCGCGTGTTTTGGAGGAATAAATGGCGGGCCGGCGGTGAGTTAGAGGGAATTCCTGGGCAAGCATATGCACTAGCTAGTGCCGTCGACAAAATCCGCCGAGAAATTTGTCTAGGCCGCTCGATAACTTACGAAGCAGAAGACCAGCAGGCGTAGCTTAAAAGTTAAGGCAGCTTGACACTAGTGGTGTCAAGCCTGAAGAAATTGTGGCGCTGGGCCTTCTAGGTTTCTCTTTTGTTTTCTCTTTCTTTCCTCCTTTTTCTTTCTTGTTCTATTTCCCAGGGGGTTGTTTAAAGTAATCTAATCTAAGGAAAGAGCGTTTGCAAATATGGCAACGGCATCAAAAGCCATCGAAAAAATAAGTAAAATGTAATTTGGTTGTCAACGCGTGGGCCTGCTGTGAGTCCATGTAGATGTGAATCCCCTGATGCCGGGGAACTCAATCTTGACACGACTCATTCGGACTCACTCAGACTCAGATGGAGTCTTCAGTCTGAGTCTGAGTGAGTCCGGATGAGTAATATTTTGATGAGTTTGAGTCCGCATGAGTCCGGCTGAGGAAAATTTTCGTGAGCGTGAGTCCGAGTGGGCTCGGCTCAGGAAAATTTTGGTGAATCTGAGTCCGAGTGAGCCCGAAGCGCCAAATATATTTCTGAGTCTGAGTGAGTTCGTCTTTTTTTGTCTGAGTGAGTTCGACTTTTTTTCTGCCGAACTATATTCTTATCTACTCATCTTCAGCATTACTATCAGCCTTACCTGGATTCACGTTTATACTCACGCCCGCTCACACGTATTCCGAAGCAGTGTCGTTCATACACCATTTCAATATTTATTGATCAAATGCGTGAATTACGTAGGGGGGTGCATTCACCCCCCCCCCTCCCCCCGCCAACTCTCCCAGAGAAGTTCTTGATAAATATATTGTACGTTGTCATCTCTTTCAAGAAAACTTACCTTGCTTTTTTGTAAGCACTCATAACTCGTATTCGAAGGTACTGCATCAAAAGGCGCCAAGAAAAACACAGATTACATGCGATATTGGTGGTAAAGGGCATTGACACCGTGGTCGAAAAAACTAATTCTAGGCTAAAGGACTCATGAGTCGACTCACTCGGACTCAGTCAGACTCATATAGAGCCATGAGTCTGAGTCTGAGTGAATCGGGGTGAGTAATGTTTTGGTGAGTTGAAGTTTGAGCCAGTCCGGTTGAAGAAAATTTTCGTGAGTCTGAGTCCGAGTGAGTCCGGCTCAGGAAAATTTGGGTGAGTCTGAGTCCGAGTGAGCCCTAAGGGAAAAATTTATTTCATGAGTGAGTCTGAGTGATCTCCAGAAGTTTTGCCGAGCTATGCCTCTGACAAACTTTTCGTGAAGCGACGTTGCGTGGAGTTGAATAATTGCATTGCGTCGCGTTGCGAATAATTACGTCGCGAATAATTGGAGTTCAATAAAAGGATGTGTTTAGTAGCGCGCAGCAAATCGAGCTTTTATATTACAATTTACATTAGATGATAGTGTGAAAATAAATCTTTACACAAGGATAACCTTTCCAATTTTTCAGTCGCTAAGAAGTTCACCAATGACGAAGAACCGCTTAAGCTTTAGGATAATATGTGGAAGGATTACTTTTTTTAGCATCCTCAATCGGTAGCGCAAGAATCTCACACATCAAGGTTAAACAATTTAGAAATACGCTCAATTTGAGTATCTCTTGGCATCAAGGAGGGCAATCAAGTTGCGCAGTAGTAATTACTAGAATAACTAGAACTAGAATAAAAAACAAGGCTATCCACACTTGCACGTAATTAGAAACGTGGATTTTTCGACGAAAATAAAATGGTTTTGAACCTCATTCATAGTGAAGTGACAGATGTAAATTAAATTCAATTAACCTATACTTGTTGCTCATTGTCGAAACCACGTTTTGGTATGAGCAGGTTGATCGTGTGTGATTACGCAGTTTTATTGCTGCAGTTGTGCTTCGAATAAAAATCTCACCAATTCTTTTAGAGAGATCACCATGTGAGGCCGACAGATAAACGAGAGGGAAAGCACAGAGGGATTGATTTCTAGAAATAACTCCCTTCATGCTTTGTTTCGGTTCATTATCAGCTGGCTCCAACATCGTTGTACTAAAAAAAAAATTGGCGCAGCTTGCACTACTGCAGCAAGGCTAGAACCAACAATGGCGCTGAGCGGCCTTCTGTGTTTCTCCTTATGTTACTCTTTCTTCCTCGCGTTACTTTCTCTCAGTTTTTGTATTTCTTTGTTAGGCATGTTTCTTTGTAGTACTTTTTTTTTTCTATCGGTATCTATTTTCTGTCTCTGTTTTCTAGCTCTTTCTATCTTTTTCTCTTTCTTCCCTTTCTCTCTCTCTATTTATCACTTCCCCATTCTTTGTTTCTCTCCCTATTTTCCCTTTCATTTTCTTTGATCCTCTCTCGTTCTCTTTTTGTCTTGATGACTGTATTTTCCGACATTTTCAGGTGGGTCTTATTCTCGATTCCTTTCTCTTTCTATCTATCTCTCTCTCTATCTCTATTGCACTCTTTTTCTTTCTTTGTTTCTCTCTTTCTTTCTTCTTCCTTGATCTCTGTCTTTTCGGTCGCTTTGTTGTGTCTGTTTATTTCTATCTCTTATCTGTCTTTCTGTATTTTTAAAGACGATAGTCTTTCTTGGGATACTTCAACGCAGAAATTTTGGTCTGGCTGTCTGTCTGTCTGTCACCCGATTCAGCTACTAGGCCAAAGTTTAACCACTTTCTGAACGCCCAGGCATCTTGAACTGGTGTTTGCGTTCATACTTGTGAACATTTTCGATCAAAAAGCAATACTACGCATATCTGAGGCGCAACATTAATATGTAAGTATCAGGTCGTGTGTTCCTTTATTAGACAATACATAGATACGTATTTCTAGGCCCTAGTGTTTTTTTAGGCTGAGATGAAAATGCGACGCTGCGCACGAACTGCGACGCTATGCAAGGACAAGCCCTGTGCGGACGATAATGTGCTGCCGCTGGCAGTGGCTCTTGGTTCAGCACACGCTCACGTTTTTCGATGGCATCCATATCTCGCGCAGCACCTCCTCTTTTAGGGGCGAAGCTCCTTAGGGTGTGGGTCGTTCCCTCCTCTGTAATAGTACGTTGTAGTAGCCACTTCTAGTAAGTTTTAAGAATTGCTCACTAGATGGCGTTGTGTGTATATGTCCTTGGAAATAATATCACTAGATGGCGTTAGTGGTTGTCATATAGTTGACGATTAAAGAGGATAGATGGCGCTGTTATAATTGGGATCGTCGGGCCGACGCGGTACTCGGAGTCGAGCACCGGAGGTGGACTCCATCGTGATCAACAGTGAGGTGAACTTCACCAAAGAGGAGGCAGTGAGCTCCACAGTGCTCTCGTGTGAGTCGCATGCAAAACCAGGGCAGCCGGTACCTGTGGAGCATGCGGCGGCTCCGGTACTCACAGCGGCACAACTCATAGCCAAGGACGCGTGGACGGCGTCCGTTGGAGGCCGATGGGATGATAGAGTCCACTTCACGGGAACCGCGCTGATGGGAGCGTTAACCACGTTCCCAGACGAGAGGAGCCCGTGTGGTGCCGTAGCGTGAACTGGTATCGCGGCGCCGATGAATGAAAGTTAAGCCGCCAAGGAGGCCTGGACGCCGTCCTCGGTCGGCGTTCGCAGAGCCGGAAGGTTGGGGTAACGAGGAGGCATAGACGCTGTCCCCGAACTGTGGTTGGTGCGGTGGCAGGTGGGCGGATTCCATGGCCGAGGAAGCGTGGACGGCTTTCCTGGGAGGGCCTGTCCGGAACGCCGAGGACGGCTTTCCTGGGAGGACCTGTCCGGAACGCCGAGGACGCACGAGCACAGGTGGCGTCTGCCTTAAAGCTTCATGTTCGACGACTGCGCCATGATTCATGGGGCGATACATGGAAGATTCACGGCTTTACCGATGATTCCTTCCGGAGCTTCGCCCCACTCATCATCATTCACCTCGTGGATATGCTGTGAATTTTAAGGCGAAAGCCTTTAATGTCTCATGCTCACGTCCGTCCGGTGTCCGTCCGTCCGTCCGGCGGTAGTGCTGGTGGTGTGCGTCCTGACCACCCTTACTGCACATGCGCAAACCCTCCCCACGCACCTCCTCTGCTGTGCTTCCCCTCTCTTTCCTCTAGGTATCCCTCCCGCCCGCGGCGTTTACACACCCATTGCGCATGCACGTCCCCTCCCCCCTCTCTCCTCTAGGCATCCCTCCCGCGGAGCTTACACCCCCCATTGCGCATGCGCGTCCCCTGCCCCTCCCTCTCATACGCTTCCCCCTCTCTCTCCTCTAGGCATCCCCCCCCCCGCGGCAACCACACCCCCCAATGCGCATGCGCGTCCCCTCCCCCCCTCTCTCCTCTCCTACGCTCCCCCCTCTCTCGCCACGCAACGCCGACGCAGGCAGCGTCTGCTAGCGAGTTTCTTGGTTGAAAAAACCGACTGCTCGCGCTGCACAACCGTTCACTGGCCACGCCGTATATATGGCAATGGATCTTGACCTGCAAGGTGGTGCCGGTGGGAGATTTCTCCTGTGCGTTGTCGAACGATGAAAAATTCGCAGCGTGCGCGTTAACTAAAAGCAGACTGCGGGTCTCTGTGTCCAGTCCGAGTCTTCTGTCTCTAATTGCCCAGCAGCGATTGGGATGTTCCAGTAGGAAACAACCGTCCATCACTGCGTGCTTTGCGCCCCCCCAGGTTTCTCTCCTGTGCAACGCTGCGATGAGCGCCAGCGTCAACGCCGCCGCCAGTGTAAGCGTTAGCGCCCGCTGCTTCGCATCTACACATGGTTCCCTTTAGCGGTGGATGGTGTAATCTTTAAGGCGAAAGCCTTTAATGTCTCATGCTCACGTCCGTCCGGTGTCCGTGCGACCTTCGTCCGGCGTCCGTCCGTCCGTCCATCCGAGCTCTGGCACTGAGCCAGGTGGCCGCCGGGATGCGCAGACGGACGCCGGTCGCGTCGGACTCTATAGCGCTCGCGCTTTGCTTGCGTAGCGTCGCTGTGACCAGAGTTTGCAATCATTCTGACCGACGCCGTCTCAATGGACCCAGGCGTTCACGGAATACACTTTCCAATTTACAAAGGGTCCGTCAACTTAAGAGCTGGAACGCGGATGGCGTTTGCACGATGCGCAAAGCGCGAGAAAATACTAACGCATGCGAACGGAGGAAGATGAGTCTCGCGTCTCGCTGCGATTCGCGGTAAAAAATTAAAGAAAACACGCACCCATTAGTTTTGTGTCTTATGCCACTGAGAGTGTAAAAAAAAAGACATGGCATAATAAGTGGAATGGCCACACGCTTTCGCCGAACACACTTTGGAATGTACAAAGTGTCCTTCAATTTTTTTTATCAATGCCAGCCAGATGCGGCCGATTCAACATGGAGTAGGCGCTGTCTGAGGCAAGGCAAAACATAGTAGTACGGCCGGCACAAGACTATCGTCTTTCGACAACATTTGCAGCGAAGCACGCAGATACGCGGCCAATTTTTCTCTTCTGATTCTTTCGCTCTGTCTCTTTTTCTCTCTCTATCCATCTCTCTCTCTCTCTCTCTCTCTCTCTCTCTCTCTATATATATATATATATATATATATATATATATATATATATATATATATATATATATATATATATATATATATATATATATATATATATATATATATATATATATATATATATATATATATATATATTCGTTCTCTCGTCTATCCGAGCTATTGCATTCCACGCCGGACAAACTGGCGCAGCGGGAGAGTTTGCGGAGAGGGGAAGATGAAGAAGAGAACGAAGAGCGCACACGCCGGCATGACGAAGATAGTTTTCTTGAACGCTCCACGGGTATTTGGCGACGATAAGCGGCTCCACTGTTAAACAAAGAAAAACAAAAAACAGGCTGCTGACACATTCCTGGTCTTTCGTTGTACCCTGTACGTTGTCGCGTGCCATAACGTTTTTCATTTTAGAAAGTTTTCACATTTCTGCATGTATCGCAGCTTCGTGGTCTGTGATATTACTTTTCCACACCTCTTACAAGACTATCGAAATTCCTTGCATGGATAGCATCCTAGCTAAATATATTAATTTTCTTCGCGGCTGGAAAGTTATACTAGATGACAATAGGTTAAGAACTTCACAAGAAAAATGCACAATACTTTTTTTGTGAATAAAAGACTGTTTATTCGTACTGAATTACAGTTGAGAGCCGAAATTGACGTTCTTTTTTTACTAAATCAGCCTCCCTGATTTGTTTCAGCGTTGCGTCAGTAAAGGATAGGCCCTCACTCATGAGTCGACTCACTCAGACTCACTCAGACTCAGATTGAGGCGTGAGTCTGAGTCTGAGTGAGTCCGGCTGAATTATAATTAGGTGAGTCTGAGTCCGAGTGAGTCCGGCTGAGTTATATTTTGGTGAGTCTGAGTCCGAGTGAGTCCGCTTGAGGAAAATTTTGGTGAGTCTGAGTCCGAGTGAGTCAGGTTGACGAAAATATTCATGAGTCTGAGTACGAGTGAGTCCGTTTGAGGAAAAGTTTAGTGAGTCTGAGTCCGAGTGAGTCTGGATGAAGAAAACACCCATGAGTCTGAGTCCGAGTGAGTTTGGTTGCAGAGAAATTTCGTGAGTCTGAGTCCGAGTGAGTCTGCTTCAGCAAAATTTTGGTGAGTCTGAGTCCGAGTGAGTCCGGTTGAAGAAAATATTAATGAGTCTGAGTCCGAGTGAGTCCGGTTTGAAGAAAATATTAATGAGTCTGAGTCCGAGTGAGTTCGCTTCAGCAGAATTTTGGTTAGTCTGGGTCCTAATGAGTGCTAAGCGAAAAGCGTTTATTGAGTGAGTCTGCGTGGGCTCCATTTATTTTGCCGACCTATAGTTACAAATATTTATAGCCTCCTTTTATGGCGTGCCTTGTAATCGTATAGACGTACCGTCTTGTAAAGCCCTAGAAATTATTTTTCAAATTATCAAGCTGTCCATGCCCTCATATTCGAGGGCATGTAAGTGGGCTGTGCAGCATGTTCTGACACATGTACAACTCCAGGCAATTTTATTAAGCGACATCGTGATCCACATTGAGTTTGATCTACAATTATGTACCTAATCAACGGAGAATGAGTGCAATGTTCGAGCTTCATCGTCCATGTGCATTCAAATACGACAAAGCAGCACGATTCGCGAGCATCGAGCGCCCCTTCGCTCTCTGTTGCATTGAACCGCTTGTGTCTTTAGATGTCGCTTCGGTTTTTTCATGAATAAATGTGGCAATTGGGAAATTTTCGAGAGCCAAACAAGACATTCACAAGTACGAGAGAGACAGGACGGGCGCTTTTGAATGCCTTGTGAATGCATTGTACCGCGCTCAAAAATTTCCCAGTAGCTATGCACCATCTCGCCGAATTTCAAGCTTTGTTAAAAATGCAGCGACGACACAGACCATCGGCTTTCGTCATGTCATTCGCTACCAATTAAACTGCGGCTTCGTTATTTAAAGTGGCTAGATAAAGCTTGCCCCCGTGGTACCTCGAAAGTTGTAGCGACCGGATTTCAAGGAGGAAGGGGGTAGAGACGCACCATTCATGCCATAAGCGACGCTTCATCACTTGCAAAAACAAATTTCTTCGAGCTGTAATGTGGTCAAAGAATTCTGTTACCTCTCGGCAATTCAAGGAGCTTTTAAACTTTAATGACCTCTTCGAATTCTAGACTCTCTTTGGGAGATATTGCTGCCCTATTTTCCCAGCACCCCTGCAGTTCAGTCCTTCCCGACTCAAGCAAAACCCGTTTTTTTTTCTTTTCTTTCCTATTCAAACACCTTTCCATTCATAGTCAGCGTTGACGCGCCGAAGCACTTTCCGGTGGTCCCTCAGCCGTCATTGTGTTCGTCCAAGCCACACGGCAAAAAGCTTCATGGCACGGCCGTTTCCCAGGCTCGGTTCTCGTATCTTGGTTTCGAGCTCTAATACCCCCCCAAGGAATGCAAGGAAAGTACAAAACGAAGTAACGAGCTCGACACTCTAGCTTTGGGGCCTGCAACACAAATATCTCTATTCTTTCAAAAGTGAACATTCGGCAGAAGTCTGTCTCGGTTGGGATAACAGAAAACTGGAGAAAAGAGAAAACTCCAGCCAAAATTTATTTTAAGAAACCGCGACGTTTCGAAGCATGATCGGCTTCTTGTTCAGGGGTGAGAAGGCCCGAGATGTGCAACGCCTTCTTGCCAGGCGTGATTGTTTGCTGTGAGTCGTCGCAAGCCCTGGCAGTAGAGGGAGGGCAGTGCCCCCCGTGGTGTGGTTGATGTTTCCCGCTGTCTGCTCAATGTAGCAGGATTCGAGGAGGGGCCGCCGGCGAAGGTTCCTTTCTTTTTCCAAAATCACCGCGCCGTCGGGACTGGTATGGTGGTCAAACCGCTGGCAGTGCTCTGTCACTTCGGTCCGTCCGCTGTTCAAGTGACGGAGGTCATTCTTGTGCTGCCGCATTCTTTCATGGAAGTTCTTGGTTTCCTCAATGCAGGAAGCGGGGCAGTCGGCGCACGTGATCCGGTACACGACGCCGTGCGCTTTTTCCGCAGACGCGCTGTTTTGGGCCGAGGGATGAAACTGCCGATGGTGGTGGATGGCTTGTGGGTGTCACGTTTCCCCCCGTCTTTTCTCTTACGGAGGGCTCTGCGAATAAACGCCTTTGTGTAGCCGCTGGTGTAGAGGTCACGAATTATTGTCTTCCGTTCTATCCGCTGCTGTGGCGACGATTGGTGATTTTGGTTGGAGTTTTATGTTTAAACTCGTGACGCAGTGGGTGGTTGGTTGGTTACACAATAAACGAAGGCACGGTTTAGCTGCAGTAGGGCGATAGGAACTTTAAAATCGATTTTAAATACGTCCTAGGCTATATTATCTGTTGATATTTCGTAGATGATGCGCGTGTGTGTGCACAAATCTATCCCACATGTTATCTAGCCTTCAAAATTTTGTTTCAGAACTTCAATGGGAAAGATAGTGGGGGGGGGGGGGGGGGAGGAGTATGCGCTGGTATGAAGATAAGGAGCGGTCTCATAAATATACGAGACTCGAGCACTGCTCTCCATCCCTTACCCCCCCTCCCTGCATCTTTCGAGAAGTTAGGCTTTGAAGCAGGAAAGAAAAAAAAGCGCATGTCCTGCCTTCATGTCACTCATTTTGTATTCGTTGTAGCACTGCATGGCTTTCGATCATAAGTCGCTGAGCAGTGTCCCCTCACGGGAGACAAATTAGCGCATTTCTCATATGTTTCATTAATCACTAGATGTCATTATGAACCCACACCAATTGCCCATCAGTCTGTCATTCTGCAAAGAAAAACAGTAGGTTACGGCAACCTCCGCTGCCCCATTTACCCGCTGAAAATAGGCTCCTCAATTATTTATTTATTTAATAGTACCCTGAAGGCCCGAAGGAATTACAGAGGGGAGCTGTGCATTTGAGAATGCGTAAGAGAGTAGCAGTTACATCGAAGTAAAAACAATACAAATAATAAGTTATTAAGGATAGATATAATAGTGACGCAGTGAGAATAAAAAGAAATAAAATTGCTAATAGCGCAGGGTTGGGTATGTGAATTTCTTGTCTGGTTTGTAGTAAACCCTCTAGTTGTCAGTTCAGGGCCTTGTCCAGTGACTTTTTTCTTAAAAATGAATATTCCTGTCCTTTCTGGGGACTAGTAGGATCACTGTGAAGCGGCGCCCGCGTCCCCACCTTTCAATACGGCATTCTTGCAATCGGCTTGACTGTCAGCAATTGGGGTTTTTGGAAAGCAGAAAATTGCCACCTCGTTTTGCATGGTCTGTACCAGACCATGCAAAAAGCTTCGACCATACCTTTGAACGCACCGGCCGGCTCTCATCGGCGCGCCTATGCACGTTCCTTTTTGCCTTGTGTCCGTATCCAGCGTGGTACTGATACGACTCTTTACCATTATCCACGAGATAGAGTAGTCACTAACAGTTACAACTGGTTCTTAGCCGGCTCCGAAAAATATCTTGCTATAAACAAACGCAGTAACAGCCCGTGTACTTGGATTAAGGTGCACGTTGAAGAACCCTGGGTGGTCGAAATATCTGGAGCCCTCCACTACGGCGTCTCTGACAACCACATCTTGGCTTTGCGACGTAAAATACGAACCTATATTATCCGCAATCACTTTGCGAAAGCATGACATCGACTAAAACCGAACTTACCATTTCTATAATTCGAAACACTAGTAGAATAATTATGTGCGTTTAACGTCCGAGAGCCATGATGTGATTATGAGGGGCGCCGTAGTCGACGGCTACGGAAATATTGGCTACCTGGGGTTCATTACGTGCGCCAAAATATAAGCACACATGCCTCAAGCATTTCGGCATCCATTGAAAATGCGGCCGGGATTCGATGCCGTGATCTTCGGGTGAGCAGTCAAGCACCACAACCACTAGACTATCGTGGCAGGTGTTTTCGAAACTTTAGAGAGGCAGAACCATGCACCATATAAAGCCATGTTTCCAAAATTTTTCAAGGGTGGTGAGCTCGATTCTGCAAAAGACGGCCGCCTCATATTATTTTCTTTTTCGTGTTGTCAATGAGCGGTAAATCGACTGCAAGACCATTGGCAGTTTCATGAACGTGTTTAGAAAAGCGCCATAACGTAATGTCAAGCTTTCTTCGTTCCCAAGTAGCGTGATTAGGCCTTCGAACGGCAAAGCGTAAGAAAGTACTTCATTTATAGGCTAATTGGGTCTGCGAAAAACGCACGTACGCGCTCGCCCATTGAAAACAAATGGCACGTGCGCATAGCGCATTTCAAAGGTAACAGGAATGAAAACCTAATGTTCCTCGAAGGTCGGTATACCCATTCTTACATTTAAAGAAAACATTCTCAATATTGCAAAAATCGCGTGTAATGTTGAATTTCTCTTTACGATAGACATTGCGATGCACGGGAAATAACTTCTTTTTGTATGTTGAAAGCTATCATACATATATTTTGAAGGTTTCCTGGCACTTGTGAACCCTTTACATCTGTTATTCTACATAAGCAATTTTATGGCCCTCCTTCGATATTTATTTAATGAGCCGGGCCAAATCGAATATTGCTAATTTTAAATGCGAAGCATTTCTTAGCGAACTTCGGCGACTTTGAGCGTATCTATCTATCTATCTAGCTATCTAGCCGCCTACGACTTTGTGCTCCCCTGGCCGTATCGTTAATGGGATTTATACCAAATTTGGTATGGCATAACATGACTGTATGACGAACGTAAATGGCTGGTCATATCATGAAAATCATGACTACCTTGTCATGAAAAGTATGATTTACATGCCACGCTCATGGCGCGCTCGCGGCCGTTTCGTTAGCTTGATATACACCAAATTTAGTATTGAGTGACATGACTGTATGACGAACATAAATGACAATTGGTAACATGGAAATCATGACTTGTCATGTGCGACATGACTTGCATGCCACGCTCATGGCGCGCTCGCGGCCGTTTCGTTAGCTTAATATACACCAAATTTGGTATTGAGTGGCATGACTGTATGACGAACATAAGTGGCAGGTGGTAACATGAAAATCTTGGCATGCATGTCATCTGCAATGCCATTTACATGCCACGCTCATGGTGCGCTTGCGTCCAGTTCACTAGCTTGACATGCACCAAAATTGGTATATCGCGACGTGACTGTATGACGAACACAAATGACAGGTCGTAACATGTAAAACATGCCATGCAAATTATGTAAAGCATGATTTGCTCCTTCCTGGCTGCTTCGCATTACATCGATTCCCACAGTGCGTGGGATCTGCCGGCTTTGTAGTCCGAGTACGTCTGGTTGAGAAAAAGTTAGGCGAGTCTGTGAGTCCGCGAGTGAGTCCGCTTCAGGAGAATTTTGGTGAGTCTGAGTCCGAGTGAGTCTGGCTGACAAATATTTTGGTGAGTGAGTCCGGCTGAGTTATATTTTCGTTATATTTTCGTGTGTCTGAGTCTGAGTGAGTCGGGCTGAGTAATATTTTCGTGAGTCTGAGTGCAAGTGAGTCCGGCTGAGTTATATTTTGGTGAGTCTGAGTCCGAGTGAGTCCGGCTGAGTTATATTTTGGTGAGTCTGAGTCCGAGTGAGTCCGCTTGAGGAAAATTTTGGTGAGGCTGAGTCCGAGTGAGTCAGGTTGACGAAAATATTCATGAGCCTGAGTCCGAGTGAGTCCGTTTGATGAAAAGTTTAGTGAGTCTGAGTCCGAGTGAGCTTGGTTGAAGAGAAATTTCGTGAGTCTGAGTCCGAGTGAGTCTGCTTCAGCAAAATTTTGGTGAGTCTGAGTCCGAGTGAGTCCTAAGCGAAAAATATATTTATTGAGTGAGTCTGAGTGAGCTCCATTTATTTTGCCGACCTATGGGCCCTGCTATACTTTTGCTTTTGCGATAGCGAGCTAAATTTTGCAGTGCATATGCCACCTGCCAGTTCGACGGTGAAAAGAAATTGTTACAACTGACAACACAGAAGGCACACTTTACGAGTACTATCTGAATCCAGCAATACACCCTGCAATCATCCGAGATTACAGCTCTAAATTTCCACATTAGAGCTTGATGCAGTGAATATTGTTTGTGTTATGTGACGCCAAGATACGACAATGATAAAAAAGGATAACCACATTACTACCGATACTCAATAACAGGCTAAGATTCCTGTCATTACTAAATAAATAACTACCTCCTTAGAAGTCACCAGCGAAGCATTTCGTTGTTTTGTGCATGCACCACCACTGCGACACAGCAAGGCTCGGAAGAAAGTCAACTCTATATTGGCCATCGCAACGCAGCATGCAGTGACTGGGAGAAATGAACGACGATCAGTTATGGTATTAATCTAAGTCTTCCCCACACTAACCCGTCCCGCCTACTTGGCTTCCCTTACATTCACTTTTCGGTCACGTTGTATTTTACGTTCGTGCAAAAGGGCTACATATCGTCGTCGGCTTGGGGTTTTCTTTATAAAATCATGTTTGTTCCATAAACTTGCGCGTCCGCTGCATAACCGTAGTAAACGCGGCGAAGTAGTCGAGACTAGACTAACTCGGCGAGGGGAAAACTGCGGACCGGCTCTAGAAGATGAATCGGAAGCAGTCCCGGGACCACCACTACTAAGAAGGCGGGGCGCGGTGACATCGTGTGCGAGGGTTGAAGGCCACGCCGTACCCAGTGGGAACGCAGCCGCAAGTTTCTTTTCGAGTTCGATGCCTCCAGACGTCGCCAACACCAGACTTGGAATACTAAACAGCAATCTCACTTTTGCTGCTGTTCAGCAACCCATTACATTTATTCCGGAGCGGCTTCTTTGCACGAAGGTGACACTCTGGCAGGCTTCCTTTACCTGCCAAGCATCTTCTTTTTTTTAAGCTAAATTTTTTCTCAAGCATTTCCTCCACGCTTTGCGCCTGCATCTGGTCTCGCAACGAGGGTTTTAATCCTTTCGATAAGCATCTATTACTGATTCCGGCGGCCCTTTCCCTCTCCTGACGTCTCCCACCTAGACTCGCTTGCTCCCTGCGTTGTCACGCGAGCTACAAGACGCAGTGCTGGCAGCCACTGAAGGATGGTCTCTTCTTGGAGCTATCTCAGCCTGACAACCGGGCGAGACCGAGCACGACAAGAAAACGCCGGCTGCTTCGTGCTCTCCTCAAGCGTTTTTTCTTTTTTCGGCTCGGTTATGTCATAGAAGAAAGGCGACAGTCGTCTGGGCAGGTGAGCGTCCCTTTCCCTTTCACCGCCCCACCTCGGTGGCCATTCCACCACCTGCGCCGCAACCACCGGTCGGGCGCCCATCCCGACGACAGAAGTCGGTACATTTGCGACGGCGCGGGTATCGGAGCAACAAGTCGACGTCGCTTGACAGTACCGAGCCATACACTTGGAAACACTGAGCCCGGAGGAAACACAGGTAATTTTGACACTCAAAAAATTGCTGGAGTAAAGGCGGATGGCTGGTCCCGCCGCAATAACCACGTTAAATGTATTTGCCGGCCTGGAGAATGATTTCGCAAATGATCTGAACTTGCAGAAAATGCACGAAAGTTTCATATTCATTACAAAGATGGCTTGTCTCCGCCTCAGCTTCCGTGTAAGGACATGCGCTCTGTCTATACACCACTTCCAGTCACAAGGCTGATGAGAGCCTCAAGTTTAAAATTTCATTTTTCTTGCACACGCTGCAAGACCACCGATACCAGGAAATCAGGCTTACTGATGCTACACAATTTCTTCTTTTTTTTTTCCTATCAACTCTTTCAGCCAAAATATTACCAACGGCGCTGTTGCCTACTTATATTTTGTATATCATTGTGGCAATGGCGCTGAGTACAACATTTTAGATGCGCTGATTGACTTAACTCTTAACCTAAACTGACGTCAAAGTTGCGCGTACTTTTGTGTTCATGGTCTTTCATGTTGTGTCTCAGTTCAGGAATTCATTTCCTTGACCGCGAACGGTGATCCACCGCTGTCACACATCAGGCTGCTTGCTTTTGTTTGGCCAATACACGATGGACTGACTAGTCGGTCGAGCAAACACCGCCAGGGAAACCCCGGCAGAATTTCCTCCTTGTGTACAAAAATGTAGGAATCAGCAACGCGGTAGATAACACTGATGTTGCAGTCTTCCTAGACAGAGCTGAGTGGCACAGATTGCGGAGAAGGCCTCACACGTGTTTACTGATACGGAAGCGGAGCTTTCTTTCTTTTGCGTTTCCTTTGTGGTTCTTGCTCTTATCATGCATGGTATTGGTATATAAACAAACGATGTAGCTGCAATTGAAAGACTTGTAGTAGAATGTCCATTTAAACAACTGCTTCGTTGTTGTTGAATAATCGCACACGGGTGCGAAGGTGAGCTACATTAGAGCCGGCTATCCCAATGCCTTAATCCCATAACAACTGTTCATCTACACAGTACATGCTTATGATAACAATACCCACCTGAAAAAGTGGTATCGCATCATAAGCAAGCAGCATGCATCGATCGGTTTAGGCTTTCAGAAAGACAGGGAGACTTTAACATATATGGGAGAGACATTCGGCCTGTAAAGGTCTCGTGTCAGAAACTACGAGTGCGATGTTAATATTTATTACCACGCCTGAACACGACGATTACAGCCATTAATGTAAATAAAAATATAGGTGACTCGCAGCTTTGTAATAAAAGCAGATGTGCGGCGACATTTTATAAACGTACACCGAAACGAATGCCACCGCTGGATGCCGAGCACAAAATTTCGCAACGCTAAGAATATAAGGTCGCAACCTGAACGAACTGATATAGCATTTGATAACCCTAAATGTATCTTCAGCGTCCAAGGTCGCGTTTCAAAGGCTTGCACTCTCGCTAATGAGCACGTGCATGCATTGAACAGTTTTTACATTTCCTCAGGTATGACATATTCAGTAGAAGCTTCATTTGACGTGTTACCCTGAAAAGTTAAAAAAAAACTAAAAAAGAAGCGACACTCGTTTTTATGCAATGTATACCGATTGTGACGGCGCCACCACTTACGCACGATGTTCTCTGAATACATTTTGTTCCCGGTTCTTCAATCATCTTGCATAATCTACAGAATCTACAGAATGAATGCAACCTGAATCTGCAACAGCTTCGTATTGTAAACCCTTTGTAAAGATTTCTGCGCAAAACAGCTGTAGCGGTGTATGAATACAGAAGACGTTTATTCTGAATTTTCTCAATAAACGTGAAGTAACTACAGCCTTGACGCCCGTATTTATATAGTACGTCCCTGACAACGTAGTAACCTTTACAGCGACACGTGTAGTCCTACGGCTCAGCGTGCTTTTGACGACAATCATATATACGGTGCCTCATTGAAGTTAATTTTGTTTAGCTCACTGGCCTCAATTGAAAACAATTGTTGGCATAGTTTAAGAGTACTTCTAGGTGGCGTGGATTGGCCTCCGGATAGAGGCGCTTAGAACAGTGCCCAAGCTAAAAGGCAACTAAGACACCTTATGTATTTCTTTGCGCACTTTGGTAATGAATATTTGGAAGCTGGTGTCCTTCTGAAAATTCTTTCACAGTGAAAACGGATTGAGAACTGAACGCCTACAATACGTAAAATGCCGGATATGGCATAAGCGAATTAATAAAAAGTTAATTAGGGAGTTTTGTAGCATGTTAATTGTGTAGCTAGATGCACTTGATACACAACCGCAATACGTGTATCTCAAAGGAAAACTAACCTCCTCCAAGTCACCGCCAGGCAATTCTACTTCAGTCACTACCAACTAAGAGAAACGAAACATTATCAACTTGAAAGTTAAAACTAACATACCCGAAATCGTTTCGCCTGTACACACTTAATGAACCATCAGAAGGGTTGAGAACAATTTCAAAATATTTTTGTTTTCTTTCGTGAATAGCAATTACTTGTCGCACCAAAAAAAGAAAGAGATGTGAGCCCTCGATCAAGGTATGTTATCATTTATAAGCTACCGAAGAATATACGGAAACTCCTCAAAAAGATCACAGGATAAAAATCTAGAATAATGAATAACTCAAATGAGTAATTATATTCATATGTGATTTGTAGTGGAATTGGTCATTTAACGAAGCAACGAACATTTCTCGCTCTCACTATTTCAAACTATAGCCACGGGGTTCAACCCTTATTTAAATATGACTGTCAACCAAGGCCTTGTTTATATATATATATATATATATATATATATATATATATATATATATATATATATATATATATATATATATATATATATATATATATATATATATATATATATATATATTACTTTTCCCCAGTCGTGTGTCAAAGGCACCTGCACCCCTACAGCCAAAATATGAACGTCGACGAGGAAGCGTCAAGGACTAGCACGAGCACATCTGTTTCCATCCAGTCCTTCCAAACACGCTTATCGTTGACGGAATCAAACTACCGTCCGTGCTCCTCAGAAGCGAAAGCGGATACCGTTGAGTTACGTTCAGTATTTCTTTGTCTGTTTTTGTGTAAACAGTACGGCAACCAAAGTATTGCTAATGTAGGCAACAACACCTCGAGAGACGTCAAACGAACAAAAAGCACGTACTGTCTTCCCAGAACTGAACTTGAGCGCGTGTAATGGTTTTGAAAGCATCGAGAAAACCTCGTGAAACCAGTGTCGCACGAAGCGACCCATCGGAAATCGCGCTCTAACCGCAGCCGCGTCTTCTTTTCATTGTCTGTTCTTTTATTTAGTTTTGCCTCCTGAGTTTCCATATGGGCCTATGACGCCTGCGCGCTCTTTTTTGCATGCTTCTCTCAGTTGCCCCATGTCCCAACGGCTACATCAAGGTCTCCGTGGCGGCACTTTCACGGCGACGAGTAATGTTTGTGCTGACTGCGGCGAGTCGACGGATAGGAGAGAAAACAAAACGAGAAAAAAATCACGAAAGGCTGGCAAACGAACAAAACAAAGATGGCTGCGGCAGCGGCTCATCCTCTCTCTCTCAAGCAGGGGGGACTCGCGTTTTTATCTTTCATTTTCTCCTCCTTCTTTCATCTGTTTCCGCGGGACGTTCTCTCGCATCCGATTGGTCGCACGGCCGGCGCGAGTCGACCGGCGAAGGCGTTGAAAAAGCTCGGGCGCCCTTCGCTTTTGTTCAGGCTCGAACCGACCATCCCTTGTCGAGCCCGACACGTGCCTATACACCGGGACGCGCGGGATTCACCTGACGTGAGCGTAGTACGCAGCTTCTACACCGGCGCCGGCCACTATTGTAGTCCTCTTTCGGTATCAACCCCAACCAACCAAATACGGTGCGTATGCGCCTTCACTTATTTATTAGCTGTTGATACATTTTTCGTCTACACAGTCTAAAAGTCACGCATGACTGTGTCGGTTTCTAGTAGCAGCTGCCACGAGTGGGAAATGCAGCAAATAATAACATCTCGGGTGTTATCTGCCATGGGATTATGAGGCACCCCGTAGCGGAGGGCTCCGAAAATTTCGACCACCTGGGGTCCCTCGACGTGCGCCTAAATCTCAGAAAATGTGTATTCTCGCATTTCGCCTTCATCGAAATGCGAACGCCACGGCCGGGTTTGAACCCGGAACTTTCGTTCGGCTCAGCATCCGAACACCGTAACCACTGTACCACCACTCCGGCTTGTAAAATGTAACTCCTACGTCCTAATTTTTATTTCAATCTTCTCACCTCTCTTTCATTCATTAATCTCTATTTCCCCCTTCCCAAACGCAGGGTAGCCAACCGGGCACATTATATATTAACGCCCTCGCATTTCCGTCTTCGTTTCTATCTTTGTCTCTATCACTCCTTAATTCTCCATATGAAACAGTATTAAGATCTTGTCATATTATGTAGTTTTTGTAAACGTATTTTAATGAACACATACCTCGCTTCTACGGTCAATCATTGCAATTTAACCTTTTCACTCAAACACCTGCCGCTATTCCACTTATTTAAGGTGTTCACTTTTGTACGTTCGCCAATTCTCCTGCAAACTTCAAATCACACATACCACCCACTTTTACTCGAAGGAACCTCTCGGAATTTCTAATGAGCTATGCGTGATCTTTACTTCCAGATCTTTACTTTATATGCGTGAACTTAATCTTCCTGGGTATACGACTAGGCGCACTTTTACCCGGGTTACCGCGTTAAGAGTGTAACCAACTCGCCAACATAATCTCCTCAAATTCCATAAAGACGTCGTTATCGTACTGAACTGCTTTCTCTTCTTGTCTTTATTTATTTGTTTATTTATTTATTTATTTATTTATTTATTTATTTATTTATTTATTTATTTACTTATTTATTTATGTTCCCTTTGTCTGCGTCTTTAGAGAAGAGAACCAGTTTCTGTCGCTTCCGTTTCCTGACGCAGGTAACAATTTAGTGCGTCGTGTTTTCCAGTTCGCAAAACTTGAGCTGCAAGTCATTATTATGCGTTTGGCACTCTGCCTCTGACAACATTCGGTGCCTCACGACTGCCGCGTCATTCTAAGTCAGCATGCGTGCAGGCCAATTTTTTAACGCCTCACAACCGTAATTTTCGCCACGTGTAAACATAATGAGAGAGTAGTTTTGCGGACTGGTTTTCTTGAAGCAATCACAAGAGCGCTCTAACTATGCTTAATTGGTGCTCTTTCTCGACCATATTTTTTTTTACTCACATAAGTACGCATTTGCGAAGCATGCAAGTTATTTTCACTGCATTTCCAAGCAGAGGAAGTTATTTTCATAGTATTTCCAAGCAGAGGCATGGCTGTGTGGTAGAACACCTGCTTGCCACGCAGACGACCCGGGTTCGATCCTCACTCGGACCCGAAAATTTTTATTAATTATTTTATTTGCATCTTTCTCGATTTTTCCGTCACGGACAAGATGATGATTTTTCGGTCACGGACAAGATGATGATTTTTCGCTCACAACCAACGACGCCGACACCGACGCCGGAATTTCTGCGAAACGAGCTCTTTAACGCTATCGCGTTATTTTTGACAACCATACTTATGAAGCTTGTGGGAATGGGGAAACGATTCTTCTTTTGTGTTTTTTAGTGATGATGTTCCAGTGAAGTAGGTGGCGAAAGAAAATAAGAACGATAGACTTTATTCAGAGACGCACGCGGCTCTGGACGCTAATGTTTGCTACCCTATTGGCCAAGTGCCTTCCGGTTCAACAACCGCGTATACACGTGAACTGGCTTTGAAAATGATCAATCGGCAGAAGACTGCAAAAGGTCTTTCCTACCATAAACTAGTCTGTTTCAATCTCCTGTTCGTAAAAAAACCCCGTCCGGACAAAACATGCGTGTCAGTCTAGTGCCTGTCACGATGACAGCAGCGACTAAAGTATTCTTCGTTCGTGCGTTCCGGGCGCAACGCTCACAGCTGCTGGGTGAAGGTTGAAGCGACACGTGCCGTGGTCGGTAGACTCCGTATGCGTAGAATCTGCCCATATGGCGACGATTTCCACACAAGGAAGTTCAGTCGATTCTCTTTTGCACAACTGTTCGCCAACTCTTCTTGCATCGGGTAATACGGCAGTTTGGATCGCACAAAACAAGGCATTTCATTGTGACAGTGCTTACCGGTATTAAGGACAGAAAATGTGAAAGCGTACAAGAGATCCCACATAAAGTGAGAGAAGTTTTGAAAGAATTCTGACATATACTAAGGTGAGGCCAACGCATTTTTTTTCTGAAATAACCTTGGGTAGCTGCAAGGGAACCGTGCGAAATCATTCAGTGTTTAAATATGAGTAT
Organism: Rhipicephalus appendiculatus; assembly: GCA_030522465.1. Taxonomy (NCBI): domain Eukaryota; kingdom Metazoa; phylum Arthropoda; class Arachnida; order Ixodida; family Ixodidae; genus Rhipicephalus; species Rhipicephalus appendiculatus. The sequence continues at coordinate 2,672,931 of JALIZH010032913.1, forward strand.
CATGCTTTAGCGTAAACAGATTAAAAAAACTGTAACAGATATATAATTATATTTCTTGAACTCCAAGAATCGGATATTACTTGCGTGGGAGTTCCAAGTTCCCAATCGTCTAAATAACAATAAGTGATTAATTAGCATTTTCATTAATTATGTTACACCACATATCACCGTTGGCGAATATCAAAAGAAATTCACAACGCTTGTCAATTTTGAAAGAATTTGAGATATCATAGATGTAAAAAAAAATAAACAAACAGCCGTTCGCGAAATGTGCCAAATAATCTCAACAACCCGAGGTTCGAGCTCAATGACAGCAACGCCATAGCAACTAAGCTACAGCGGGACAGTCGAGAACAATGCAAAATGTAATTAAAAATAACAGTGAGACATCTCCAGAGAGATCCACGTTGAAATTCTTTTATTTTCTCGAACGGTTTTTATCGAACACTTTACGCGCACCAGTTATTGCATAATTTGCTCATAAACTGACGACGAACGTTTGGTTATTTCAGAAAACGAGATATTAATGACATGCGAGCGCACGTCTCAAAGTGAATTACAATCGCATGATGATGAGTCGACCGCAAACCATGATCTACGCTAATACTATCCACAATATGATTACGGGACAGACCTTAGTGGAGGGCTCCGGAAATTTCGACCATCTGATGTTCTTTAACGTGCACTGACATCGCACAGTACGCGGGCCACTAGCATTTCGCCTCCATCGAAATGCAACCGCCGCGGCCGGGATCGAACCCGCGAACTTCGGGTCAGCGGCAGAACACCGTAACCGCTACACCACCGCGGCGGACCACGATGTACATACGCTCTGAGTTGTGACCAAAGGGTAGATGAGAAGTAGAAACTGACCTGTCGCTTCGTCATAACGAAATGATAGGAGAGTGCATGAGCGGAACCGGATACATTTGCGCGCGATATGGAGAGGGTATGCAAAGATATCCAGCCAGCACCTCAATATCAGTTTCTGAAATAGTATTCTCCTGCCACATACGTTGTCACCTTCATCATCCGCATACCTGCTAACGCAGGATTTATCCATACGGCGAAGAGAGATAAAAAAACAATAACAAGAAAAGAGCAGTGTTATTGATCCGCTAGCTCCAGATAAATGGCGCACTTCCGAATAAACGGGCCTTTATTTGAACGTTACTTGATCTCAAGACGTAATGTTTTATGCTCGAGTGCTATTATTCGTTACATAGTCATACTGAAAGCCGATTGGTACCAAATTAAGTTCGCGACGCGTACAGCAGGTTCGCAGTTTGAAAAGCAACAATGCGCAAGAACTATTACCACGGATATCGCATATACAAATCGCTGCAAATTCTGTTTCCTGCCGTTGTTACGGATACACATGTGTTTTATTCGAAGATACGCCTAATTACTTCAAAAGCCTAAAACCGATTTTTTTTTTCTGAAACTTTATTCGACTTAACAGCGCTTCGCGATTTCGGGTTCGCGATTATACGCTTTCGTCTTCATTAATGACGCCTTGACGAAAATAATATTTCCATTATTTTTAAACTTTGCAATTGAGCCCTTTTTTATACCAAATTTGTAAAAGCTAGTGGTACAACGACCTTTCACGTCATTAAGAATTCTCTGCACGTGCGACTCCTGCTGCCATGTTGAAACACAGCTAGCTCCATTAGCTTATATATATATAAAAAAAAACAATGAATGCTTGTATTAGCTTATTCAGAAAAGGCAATGAACGCTTGTATTCTATGGGCGTATCCCGCGTTTCGCGCTTTTCGACACTCGAAACGGTGTAACACAGCATAAAGGAAAAAGTGACGCGCCAGAAAACGCGTGAAGGGGTTTACAAAAGAGCTTCGAGCGTATGCATACAGTTTACGCAGGACGCAACACATTCACAACTGCCTGCAGGCGCGCTGATGACGGCCACGGATGTATTGCCAACGCTGCTAGGCGCAGGAAACACACAGTAGCAGTGGAAGCGGCAGCGCATGTTTTTTCTTTATTTTTCCGGCGCTGATTGTTGGCACGTGCAGCGGCTGCGACGATCGGCCTTCGCTGCCTTTGCGGACGAAACGTGCTTTTTTCCGCGTGAACGTGCGTGCGCGAGGGCGTCGCAGCTGACGACGCCCAATATCGCAGACACAACACCAAGTCGAGGAGCGGGCACGACGGATGAGCTAATCTCGGCCGCGTCAGGTGTCGGCCCGTCTCGGCGGAACGTACAGGGCGCGCCGGCGATAATTCTCTTCGCGACGACGGTGGGGGGCTTCCCGTTCTAGACGGTGGCGACGCCGGATATCCACGTGCGACCTCTACGTCCCCGACGATGAAGCCACGGGGCGACTTCTAAGAAATTGAGCCTGTACTCTCACAGGAGCGGTGTCCTGTTCCGCGGGCGTATGCAAAGTGGGTCATTGGCATCGCGTTGCGAAACGCACCCCCGCGGATAATCTTAAATAGCTCGGTGACGTAGACGGTTAACGCTCTCGTGCAGACCGAGCCTCAATGCGAACGCACCAGCAGAGAGATGACGCTTCGTGCCCACGAATCTTTCACTCGGCTATTCGACCGCTGGATGCAGCTGATGCGACTCACCGCAGACATATGAGCCTCTGCGGCTGGCCCTGCACATCTCAGTCAAGAGAATCTTTGTGGCAGAGTAGCAAACTGCGACACATTTCTTCGTCAAATCTTGGCTATGATTTTGGCTTGGCTAAGCTTTTGCTATATATCTTGAGGTATTGCGCTCGATGTGAGGAAGAACGTGCCACTATGTATAGATGATTGTCTGCGTCAGTATGACACGTATCAAGCCCATTTACCTAGATATCGCGCTCTTCTGTTCTTCATTGAAGTGTTAACGTGGGTGCCTTAAACATCGTTGTTCTTGCTACTTTACTGCCCATCTTATATTTTTAACAATTGGCACTGTCTTCCCTTTTTTTTTTTTTTTTGAAGAAAAAATTGACAACCACCAGTTTGCAGCATGAAGCCACGCGGAAATCCATGCGGATTTCTGAGAAATAAAGATTCTTATTGACAAAAAATTCGTCTCGGTTCGGGGTTCGAACCCGGGACCAACGCCTTTCCGGGGGGGGGGGGCGGTCGATCTATCTAACTCTACCTATCTTGCTCCACCAATCTTCGCTTCATCTTGCGACGATATAAGCTTCTTTCGGACAACCACGTTACGGGCTTACTACAAGACTGCAAACTTCTTACTTTGCATTTGAAACACATTGCTGAATGCTCTGTCTTAATTCTTCCCGTAGTTTGGTTGTGAAACTTTAACTTGCGTGTTCTATACCTGTTCTTACCGTGTTAACATGTCCTTGACATCCGTGGCTTACGTCGAGAACATTTTTTTCTTCTTTTTTTTTTTTTGCGTATAGCTTTTGCGCAACACCCGATGCCTCCTTTAGGCGCAGTGGTTAGCATTAAGATTATTGAAGGACTGTCAAGTTGCCTTTATGTTGGAATGCTCGCCCTATGGAGACATAGCGAGAACAAGCATGATAAAGCGAGCAAGTGGCTTCTGCTTTCATAAGCACAATGCTGGCCGGGCGACACCGTCAAGGTTACATAATGGATTTCCAAGCAAGCCACGCACGCGCTCAGAAGCGCATTTGCTGTCATTCACGAACATCCTTTAAAAAACTAATTACCAGTAAGGGTGACAGTGGCTGATGTTAAGACATAAAGGAAGGACACCACATGGGGAAGGAGGGTGGCTTTTCAGAATCTTTTATAAATTACAGATTATCTGTTTTGATGCTTACTAGTAGGTACTACGCTTAACTTAGATGCGAATTTGCTTATTGAAAAGGAAAAGTCTGTCGGAACGGGAGTATCGACTCTCCTGCATCTATCTTTCAGATAGGTGCAGGAGTAGCTGAAGTTACGGCCAAATGTTCAACCACTTATAGTTCGCTAATTAATTAGCGGTAAGGTATGACAATTGATTATCCTGGCACTCATGCAGCCGTTGTAATGCCTGCCGCAATGACTAGGTATATGTTCCTGGCTCGGAACGTCGCTGCCGGAAAGCTATCAAGCATGCCGGTCGTCACCATTTGTTGATAACTTTCCTACTGCCTTACCCGGCAAAAGAAGCTCCCACGGGTCGTCCTCATCGAAAGCCTGCCATAACGCGCGCCGTCACCTTGGAACGCAAAACGCTGCCGATAACTCCAACGGTACCGACTGGCACTACGCCCATCACATATGTAATTATTATTAGCTGCCGCGCAATAACATTTTCATGTTTCGTTAATTGACAGCCTGTAATTTACTCAACTCGTGAGCGTTCGCGTCCGTATATATAGTGTGTACACAAGGTAACACTCATTACAATTCTCCGTGCACATCCTGGTATTAACGATATTCCAGTTTCCTACGTCGCTTCCACCTGCTACAAAGAGCCTTGACAAAGCGTCTCAATATTCATGAGCCTCCCCGGCGCTTCATTCAGGGGCATTACAGTCTGACCAAGCAGCTCATTTCTTTTATTTCGTAATGCGTGTCGCAATCCGCCACAGTATAAGTTCAAGGCGAGAAGTCGCAAGCACATATACATGTATATAAACGCTATAAAATGCGGTAGCGTGATATCAGCTGCACTCAGTCTCAAAAAGGTAGGCTGCGTATTACAATATACGGGCATCGTATTGTCACTTCCGGCTTGTTTCCCTTAATGTGTGCGACACGCTTCATGGCGAATGCGTCGGCAACGTCAGTACGAGAGAAGCGTGCGAATCGCGTGAGGCTGAGCACAAACAGGGGTGATATCACCAGTCACCATAGTTTCCGAAACGGCCACATATGGCATTTTGTATTCACCTTCACTAGTTTGGGCAACTACCAGCGACTACAAGCTTTTTTGTTTATTTTTTTTGTTGTTCTGCTTGCTCTGCACATAACATCCCAGGCATTTGGAGTAACCGAAAACTTTAACAAGATGCGCCTTAGCGATGTGGTTCATCGTCAGCCGTTCCTCATTAACATGTTATCCACGCTACTGACATGGCGATGTTCTAAGGACGCGGACAGTTATTTGAGTACGTTTTATAGCGAATCTGTCCGCCTCCATTTAGCCGGGATTTTTCGTGGCGTCCTGCACCCTCCTCACTGAAAAACGCAACCAGTGATATACCAGCGGAGGTTAGGAAAGCTTCAAGCACTCCGCGATAATAATAATAATAATAATAATAATAATAATAATAATAATAATAATAATAATAATAATAATAATTATTATTATTATTATTATTATTATTATTATTATTATTATTATTATTATTATTATTATTATTATTATTATTATTATTATTATTATTATTATTATTATTATTATTATTATTATTATTATTATTATTATTATAAGAAGAAGAAGAAGAGAGCAAGAATGTTCCTTCCCATCACTTTATGTTGACGGAAAGGCCAGAAAAAAAATCTGATTTGTTCAATACAAGGTTAGACAACCTGCGGCCGCCGCGGTGGTAGAGTTGTCACGGTGCTCGGCTGTTGACTCAAAGTCACGGGCTCGATCTCGGCGGCGGCGGTCGCATTTTAGTGGAGACAAAGTGCTAGAGGTCCGCGTACTTAGATTTAGGTGCACGTTAAAGAACTCCGCGAGGTCAAAATTTTCGGCGCCCTCCCCTACGGTAGGCGTCGTAATCGCATCGTGGTTATGGCGCGTAAAGCCCCGGGAATTATTATTCGCACCCTACAAAAAAAACAACAAAAAACTCTGAAAATACATAACAAATCACTGAAGGAACGAAGTGTAAATTTAAGGGCTCGTTTTCTTTGTTCTCATTTCTTTGTTCTCATTTATAACAAATAACTGTGGCTGACTATTCAGCAATGAAGTGAGGTCTTTTACATGACATCAAAAGCATTCTAGCAACACCAATTTCAAAAGTAAAAATATCAAAACTGTATACCATAAAGTTACATCCCGGGAAATAATCTGCAAGTAGGAAATCAACGCATGGTGTCTGGGTTGACTTACGAAACTCGATCCCCTTCAATCCCTGATGGCCGAGCCTCAGTGGTTAATAACCACTCAGCGTGTTAGCACCAGTCCTGTCGTTTCTTGTCCTCGTTCCTTTGTGCCTCCTATATTTATTAGACCATGCGCAACTAGCCCAAGAACACGTTTTGGTCCTCAGTGATTAATATGTAAACAATAAGAAAACTTGGGATTGCCTGCTGGTTAATCTTAGGGAAGCTAACGTCGGAAGTGATTAGTTTGTTTAATACAGATGGTAACTGTTTAGCAACTCACTGAATGTAGTAGTAGTAGTAGTAGCAGTAGTAGTAGTAGTAGTAGTAGTAGTAGTAGTAGTAGTAGTAGTAGTAGTAGTAGTATTGGTGCTAACAGTGGCAGTGTAGTAGTTGTATAATAAATAGTCGAGGCAGTAGTAACAGTACTGCATGCAATAGTGGCTGTGGTAGTAGTAGTCCAAGTAGTAGTAGTAGGCTAGTAGTAGTAGTAGTAGTATTAGTAGTAGTAGTAGTAGTAGTAGTAGTAGTAGTAGTAGTAGTAGTAGTAGGAAACTTAATCTAGGTTCTTCTCTGACCATACCCGATGGCGCTCCATGTTGTTCAAGCAAGGGTACAAAAATACAAACAGATGCGACTCGCTTTCACGCGTCGACAATAACCGAGGTAGAAACAAACGTATCAATCGCATTGCGAAACGGCGCATGCATGCAATAATTTCCTGGCTTGGTAGTAAACACACGCGACGCCTCAGACCCAGTTTGCTTTGATAAGAGCCTACGCAGCTGATCTCCCGAAACGCGCTGCACGTGTTCAACCGTGGATGATCGTTTTTGCAGCCGGCTTTCCCGACAGCCGTCGTGCGCGGAATCAGCGATCACTGTGTGTTGTGCAAGTGACGTCACTTCTTGCAACCGGATAGGGAAAGCGTAGTGAGAGGTGAAAAAGCACTGAAGCGTATAAAAGTAGCGCAGTTCCATCGACAACCCGCCTTAGTGAGCGTCACTGGATTATTGCCAGGATTTGCGCCTGCCGCTCCTTGAGGCCTTTCACGATCGCTGCTTGCTTCGGTTATTCACCGCTGAGACTGCAAAGAGTAAGAACAGTCGCAACATTTGAAAGCGTGTATCGGCTTAAAGAAACCGCGCGTGCACTACGCCGGCATTAGACTTTTCTTCGTTCATTTTAGTGTGATTTAAATGCAGTTCAGTTGCCAAGTCTGTTGAGGGGCGCGCTCATGTGTCGAATATTCTTGGCCAGGTTGAATCACTGCTGTTCCCCGTGCATCATTGCAAATTTCATGGTGTTTCTATGCTTGTGTGCTTTTTGGAGCGTGAAAAATAACAGAACGTGTGAAGGTGTATAGCATTTCAAGGCCTTCGTATTCTTAGAGCTAACCGTGATTTACCACTGCGTTTAGCTGAAATGAGTTGTGGCTTTACCGCCCCCCGTTAAGTTGTAGGGTAATGGTCGCTACAAGTGAAGCTGCCTGCCTCACCTGCAGGTAGCCTCGCCTGCAATTGCTTCGCACAAGGTTCTTTCATCACTTCGCCTATTTCACCATGTGTCACTTAGTCTGGCTGTTCCGTTTTTTTTTTCTTCATGTTTGCTTGCGTCATATGCGAATTTCTTTTTAGCTAACACTGTTATTTTATAGTGGATGACCTATTTCGCTTTACTGATTGCCCTCCCCGTGCTTTCTTTTTGTAGCCACTTTTTCATAGCGACGTTTTTATTCTTAACATCGCAGGGGCCGTAATTCGCCGCAATGGCGTCCAATTGGACAAGTTGGTTGCTGCTGCTCGCAGCTGTGGTCACTCTGGCAACGCCCACCGCCGCCGCTATGTGAGCACCTGCTTTTCCCGCCTTCTTTCTCGCGTGCGGTCAAAACGAAATGAAAACAAAGTACGTTTTATCGCAAGCTTGAAAACTGCTTTCACTAGAGCACGTAAGTGCCACTGCCCTTACGCTTCGTGTACACAGAAATTTCCGCACGTGTCGACCGGTATCGAAAGGAAACATCGCGGTAATTATTTCGATACCGCAGATGTGTTAGTCTTGCCAAACAAGCCTAGGGTGCGTTCGGGAAACGTGCATGTCTGGTAAACTTAAGCACGGCTCGTGTTCGCTGAACTTTTCTACACAAACTAAATTGCATCTGCACGGTAGTGTCCAGCTAGATCCTAAGCAAGCGCCTTCAGACATTCCAGACTATAATTCGCTACGAGTTCACAATGTGCCTTGCACCTAGGTCATTACAAATACCGCACATGGTTACGTCGCGTCCTCTCGTTACCCGAAGTTCATGCGAACTGCCCCTCCTCTTCCCCCCCCCTCAAAAAAAAAAGTCTGGCTTAAATGAATGCACACAATTCGGTCAGACCGCATATATTTCCTTCAACAAGGAATTCCTTTATTTCCGCTGCATGCGGCACCTGTTGTCTTACACCTATGCCACTTAGGACTACTCCCTTCCCCTGACCGCACTGCCTAACTGCCCGAACTTAATTATTTCCTTCCGTCGCAGAGAATACTTCGTGACGGCACCGGGATACTTGACGCCCAATGCGGATATCAAGCTCACAGCCGTCGTGCGAAACCCTCCGTCCGCCGGTCAACTGGTTGTGGAAGTATGGGGCACTCGTTCGGGGATTAACCAGAACAGCACAGTCCTGGCTACCCAAACGTACGACGTCGGTCCAAAGGGTAAGCTTCCTCACGCCTTGCAACATATTTCTTTCTGTGCCATTCGTGCTATCATTCCTGGCATCCCCTGTTTCCTTGTGGCGTCCTTAACGCGCACGTTTTCGCAGAAACGTTGTGCCCCTTGCATTACACTTCCTGTTTGTCTTTTGATTTGCCACACGTTTATTTCCCCTTTTAGTAACATCCTTTTTTTTCAGTTCGGGTAATGTCTCCATTTAGAGCTATTTCCATGAATTATAGCGCCACCTTCTAGCGTGTTTACGTTGCCTTACTAGATAATTCCCGGTCCGCGTCTTGTGTTACGATTTCCTGCGCTGTCAAGAAAAACCCCTAACACAACATTCGTACAAAAGGGAGTGAATGGTTCACGATTAACAGTGGTAGAGTACGGATATTATCTTAGCGTATTGCTTTAATACTCTTCAATACGGTTGGGGTAATCAATGAAAGTTGCACGAGTTCAGTGAATGATCGGAATGTTTCCCTGTGACCTGCTGGGATCGTTCCTGACCACTTCTAAACTCCGAGCCACCTTCTAGGTGGCCTCTGGGATCCGCTTCGGCAGTTAATTGCGGAGGCCACGCAGAAGGAGGCGGAGCTCAACTCTTCCAGAGCTATTAAGTTAGTTGAACAAGTTCATTGAAAGCGCACTGTCCTGTCGTGGGTGTGTGCCATCAAGCTGGCACATACCCATGGCCGGACAGTCTTGTTACTCTGAATTCAACCAAAGTGAATCAAGAGCTCAGCTAACGCTGCAAGCTCACGGCATAAAGGCAGTTGAATAAAACATCAAGCTCGCCAACAGTTCGTTTTCTATGCAACGAACGGTAAAGTTACGCCCACGTAACTCCTAAGGACAACAGACTTGCATGAGCGCCTGTAGACTCTTAATGACGCCGTATACTGCACAAGACTGCCGCTCTGCGCTGTGACGTTATGTGTGTGCGTGTGTCCACCCCTCTTTCTCTTTCTTTACTCTTCTTTCAATCTCTCCCATCTCTTCCCCCCTGTGCAGGGTAGCATACCCGTTATGCCAAACTGGCTAACATCCCTGCCTTTCCTCTCTCGTTTTCCTTCCTTCTCGACTAAGTTTAAGCGAATTCGCTGCCACTCTTAACTTCTCTTCTCTTTCTCATCTTTCTATTCCTTTCCCTAAACTCCCAGTGTAGGGTAGCCAACCGGAAGTCCTTCTGGTTAACCTCCCTGCCTTCTCCCTTTCTCTTTGCTTCCTTCCTTCATCCATTTCTTACAATCACTACTGCACTCGCCGATCCAACTGTCCGTCAACTGCTTGCCTTGTAGGTATCGACTCCGAACTCCTTTTCCACGTGCCCAACTTGAACCCAAGCGAGTTCTACAACCTGTACCTCGATGTGACTGGCAAGTTTGGAAGTAGCCAGTTTCACAACAGGTCGTCTGTTCAGCTTGAGTACGTCAACAACATTAACGTCATCGTACAGACCGACAAGCCCATGTATCGACAAGGAAGCACAGGTATGTGTAACATTTCTGACGTGTTTACCTCAGCCACAATAAGGCCTTTCCTTTCGCACTTCAGGTTAGCAATACCTTCATGTAACCTCTATTTTCGCTGCTACTTCTGTTCGCTTAACTCATTACTTTCCACGCAAATCTTTTTCTTGTAAAGCTCCCGCCAACATTGATTTATGTAGCAAGCCTACATCGAAAGCGTTTAAGGAAAAAAGAGCAACATGCGTTCCTTCTGCACACTTTACATTCGATTTCTTCGCTATTGCAACGCAGCACGTCCTGCTCGATTTTGTGCCTGTTCTTTGTTGTCTGTCTTCTTTCTGCTGTTTTTCGTATCCTTCGTCTGTGAGCGCCATCATTTCTCGTGGCAGGTTAATGGCATGTGACACCTGATGCGACTGGCTGCATCCAGCCTGAGGAATGTTGTCTCATACCCACACAATATGCTTCACATACCTCGTCCATGATTACGGACACAATCCGTAATCATGGACCGTATTTCTATCCCTTCAGCGTATCCACGCTGCTGCCAGCATATCGTTCCTAGTAATGTTTTTTTCGGAACTGCGCACCAATACGAAAATTGCTTCTTTCAATATCCTTGCCTTGCAGTCAACTACCGGATCCTTCTACTTGACAATGAACTCTTGCCTGTCACTGACCAGCTGGTAAGCAATCTTTATCTACCAACGCTATCCCTTTGCTTTCGAATTCGTTTGCATAATCCGATATCTACCCCTTAATTCTTAAATCTTATAGTAGAACACGAATATGGGCACATTGTTTTTTCCTCTTTCAATTACCTGCGCAAGTCTTTTCGCTACCTGCTAGATTACTTCAGTAATTCGTTAGGCTTCCTGTTAAAAGGCTAAATTGAAGTGCAGGGAAAATTAATAAATTATTTCTTAGTATAATTACTAAACATATCGTCTCTCGGAGACTATCAAATGTTGATGTCAAATATATTGGCCCCGCGCTTTCACAGGAAGCACTTATGAATTTTCGCGAGCCACATACTACTTGGCTTTAATCTTAACTTTTGTGTCCTGTAGAGAATAGACATGTCTGTTGGGGTACGAAAACGCCGCAAGTGCAAGTCGCGCCATACCAACTTCATGAAAAACAACCTTGTTAACCTTCATGAAAAACAAACCGCCTGGTGTGTGTTAACTTCATGAACATCCATTTATAACCTTTCATCATCTTGCAGGCAAACATCACCATCACGAACCCCTATGGCCAACTTCTGTTCCAGCAGCAGTTTGTCAACTTCAGCGACGGTACGTTAACTTTTCAAAAGTGGCACACAGTCTCCACATCATGGAGTTCTTTAAACTGGATTTGTGTCTCGTAGGTCTTCTGCAAAATTCCTACAAGCTTCTTGACATTACCGACGAAGGCACATGGACGATTGCAGTATCGGCTGGTACCAACTCTGGGTCTACATCGTTTGAAGTCCGTGACTACGGTAAATTCATTGTTCTTTCAACTACTCGGTACTACATTCACCTAATTCTATAGTACATTGCGTTCTATTTGTGGAATGTTTGGAAAATTGTGCCAGTTCAATTCCAATCGGCTCATGTCGCCCTTTCATGCTGTGTTTCTTAACACACTACGTTTTTTTTTGCAGTGTTTCCTTAAAGGGTACTCTTTCTTAAATTGCGCTGACTAAAGGCGCTCGCACTGATAAAACCAGACTCCTAAAATTGCTAGGCTTCATTGCAGCTGTTTCATTGACTGCTTTCACTTTTTGCAGTGCTGCCGAAGTTCTCGGTCACCATTACACCAGACGGTAACGACGTCGTCACGAACCCCACGGTGCTCTACACTGTCTGCGCGAAGTAAGTGTTACAAGCAACGCAAACTATCATCTGTAAATGTGTCCGCTTAGTAAACCATTGACTTAACCAGTATGCACGCAATTTTAATTATGGTTGATGTAAATTTCCTGTGGCTGAGGTAATTTATCCGACACAGCAATTGCATACAGTGTTTTTTATTAGACTTCGGGCAGCGTTGCTCATGGAAATTCAAGCATAAGCGTATTTATCCGACGAAAGTACGTTCAGATAAATGCATTCATACAATACTAAAGATACTCGCAACCATTCCTTCCTCTTTTTTTTTTCTTCTTTGATTAAATGTTCTAATCTTGCTACAAATGGCACTTTTAGAGGCTCCCGTGGCAGTTGTGCTCCCGCGGCAATGTTACCCTTCGATTGTTTCATAATTATTTTGAAACGCTCGGTTCTTCGTATTCTGTCTTGCTTACACCTTTGTCCACTCCCAGGTACACCTACGGCGAAAGCGTGAAAGGAACTGTGCAAATCTACACGTCTCCATTCAACTACTACTATCCAGTGCGCCAGAAGCCAGTCATTCTCCGCGTCGCAGAGGTACATTTCTCTTTGTCGTGAATTCGACGTGCTACAACGTATCTCGTGTTTCGTCGAACAAATTTTGCGAACATTGTTCGCCCGAGATTGTTTTCCTTCTCGCGGGTTAACCTAGGCAACTGCATCTATTGGCTAATTCTTGTTAATGGATAGGACAGCTTCAGCGTTCCTATTCCCACAGTGCGCGAGGATGAACCCAACCAAATCCGATAAACCAAAGCGAGACCTGTCAGAGCAGCACTCCTTTAGCGCCACTCATTACATTCCAAATTGTATTGACAAAAAAAAACGCACCTGTAAGTTTTCCTCAATCTCGCGATTAAACACTAACAAGGTTAACTTAAACGAAGCGCCATTCAGCATTTGTGCTTTCGAAAAGTTTTATGACTCGGTGCTAATTTTTTTAGGGAACCAGTCCTCAATTTCGCTTCTGGATGTGCATCTGAAGACTGCTAATCGACAAATTTAATGCTGCACTGATTCTTGTCTAATATTCTGCGACCTTGTTGTTACTCCGTTTATGAAGTCTGCTTGTATACTTTTTCCTTTTCCTTCAGATCAACGGGTGTTACGACTATGTATTCAACGTTTCGCTGCTGAACACTGTGAACTACACCTACCCCTACATACCCATCGATCAACGTTACGGCCAAAGTCATCGAAGATGGCACAGGTATTATAACAGTGCATAAAGCTGAATTTCCACGCTCACCCACACCTCTTGCCTAAATCCTCAAGAGGTGGTCTTAGCTGTTCTGGACTTTATACGGTACAGCTACAAGACCATTGCGCATTGGATTTTGACATGCAAAGTATTATGCTTGCAGGAGTGTCCCAGTCTGCCACCGAGCTGCACAGCCGAGGTACCACACGGCTTAGGCTGAATTTTGGACAGAAGTACAGCTCCAACGGCCAGTACACGAACAATGACAACACGTTCAAACTCAACCTCCTCAACAAAGGACAAGTAAGCAAACAAACTCGGCTGAATTTTCGCCCCGCATGCGTTCTATACACGGCGTTTAAGCCGACAAAGATTTGTCTCGGGCTTATTCAACTAAGTACTGATGCTCATTTTTGTGATAAGCTAAGTCGAGTACTAGAGTACTAAGCTGGCAAGTTGAGATTCTGAAGCTGTTGGCTCACCACCCCCGCAGTAAGTCGCGTTAATGTTCAGACAAAGAATAGCTAGGGCCGCCACCATTTGCCACCTTCACCGTGACTCTCGATGCGGTAGTTTTCTTTGTCTCGACCTGAATTTCCACTCTGGTTAGCAAACTTATGTTCGTAACTTGATGTCGCATGCAGCCCAGAGATTAGTGGTAGTCTTAACGTCCCAGCACATTGTTCTTGCACTAAGGCTTACCTCACCCTCATAGCAGCGACGTCACATACGCCCGAAGAGGGACGTTATTTAATTTCCTGCATTTATGGAAGTATGGGTAATAAGATGCAGCCCACGTATATTCTTTCTCGTATTTGACATACGAGCATCTATTGGTGGTGCGCGCTTTGATTTACTTGCTTATGCAGGTCAACATAGGCAAATGAACAGCTTCCTGCGGAGCGTTTCCTCTGGCTAAATATCGCCCTATGTTGGCAGTGAGCCTTTCATTTCCTTTGCATCTCATTAACCTACATTATTCCATCGTTCAATGCTGGATTATATAGCCTCTAGAAACTTGCTGCACAGATTTTCTCTATCCTGCAGCAGCGAAAACCTGCTTATCCTTTACATTCCACATTAACCGTAATTCCATTCAATAGCACTTTGGGCATAGCGCTACGAAATGAACCATAAATTATCCTTTATTCCAAACGAGCAATGCCCCTTACGTTCCCTCGTTCAGAGATCACAAATGAACAGGCCATCTTTTATACACATTTGGCTACAGCGTTTCCCATTAGTTCACATTTTAAAGCCCATGTAAAAACGCATTTTTCTTGATGCTTGCCGTTATATCGCAGTGGGCAGTAAAACTGAGTACCGCGGCATCGTTATTATCGCTCACGCCGTAGTCTTCCTGCGACACCAGAGTCACTCTTAAAAATACATAGAGTAGCCATCTCGCAAACTGCCATCGTCACGTGCTTTCTTTGCCGTTACAGCTTTATGTGCAGGAACTTGACGGAACTCCGCGCCCCAAGGAGCTTATTCAAGTCTGCATGTTCGTGGAGCGCAACAAGTTCACGTGGCGCTCATGGGAGACTGACAACGTGCTCGCTTGCCGGAACTACACATCAGACGACCCAAGGAATCGTTCATTACAGCATGCCGCCTTTCAGCCAAAGAGTCACCGGCGTCATCCTCCAGGTATGCTTCACTCTATTCGCCCGTACCTACTGCTTCCGCACTTAGCCGTTATCTCGGAAGTTGGCGCATAATGTGCGAATTTACCGTATCTTCTGCTTGCATGCTTACTGCGATGCGCGAATCGTGAAGTTTTAGCGTTTCTGGAGAGCTCTGGTCTGTTTGGCTGAAAAAAAATGGCAACGCGATGTCGGCGCTCGTCTCAATCGGCTCTGCGAGAAAGCCATGAATCGCGGCATTCTGTCTCCCGCAGCAGGCATTAACGATATGCACAAGCAAAGCCCACTACAGCCTTCTTACTGAGCAAGTGAAAGTATGTGCTGATAACACTGGAGGGACGGTCAGTATTAAGCTAATGAAATAATATAACGTCGATTCCTTCTTACCAGTAGCTGTCCTGCTTGGCGCGTCAACTTGTGGCATCCGCGTAAAGTCGGGAATAGCCTCCGAGAAGTGGAACTGCAAAGCACAGCGTCGCCCTTCAGTTGAAACCGGCCACGCTTGTTTCGTTACACCGAATATGAAGGGAAAGTTCCAACGCCCGAGAACAGGACATCGCAAAAAGCGTCGCTCCATCTGCTACACGAGGTCTACTTTCCTAGAGACGTGGCATCTAATCCTACGCGCACATGCTTCTTTACTTCAGTGCGACAAGTTTTCACTGGAAATAACCCCCGTATTCACAAACAAGCCTCGACTCGAATTTCGTCCTTCACTTGACCGAGTTGAGCACAGCGCCGTTGCTCGACTGAAAATGACGCCGCGCTTCTCAAGAATCGCTGCAGATTATCGCTGATATGCAGTGACTTGTTCTGCCTATAGAGACGGCGTTCCCATCGACTTTCTCAAGTGAAGGTGGAGCGTTGAGTGAAGGGACGTTCTAGAATACGGGGGTAAATCTCTTACCGGTGGTATCGCTCAGCGCAAGCAGCGCCTATCATGATTCTGCACGTTATCAAATGTTATCTACTATTGCCTGCGCTGCACGAAAAGCTGTGTACACCACCACTGATAACGCTGAAATGTACGATGACTGCCCTAAAAACATCCCCGCGTTTCACCGACGCTCTCGTTATCGACGACCATGCTCGACGCCATCGTTCTTGCACGGCGAGCGCTGCTTCCTTTCCTGGGCACAGGTTCGGTGATCACTGGTTCTATTGCTGCATTCTGTAATCACAACCGCGTGACGGTATAGTGCAAGTCTTCTATGCAGACATGTATGGAATGAGAGAACGTTCCTACGAATACATGATATGTATTCTGTAACGCAACAAAAGCGAAATAAATTGCAATGAACAGCATATTTCTTGCTACTAGGTTGCCACATCTTTCACTGATTTCCCATTTTTGTTTTGTTCGTGACAATGCTGCCTATGTGCGCTCGACTACTCAAACTGGCCTGACTAATCCCTCGGGCTAATATTACTCGCGGATTGGTTCCGAAGTGTCTAATTCAGGAATAATTTATCCAATGTGATGAAGTTCTCATATCAACGTTTCCTTTCTTTAGGCCATAGCCGTCAATTACCCACGCATCATCATAAAGAATGGACCCACCCTCGAGAAGCCAACGACCCAACAAAACCTGGTTCCCTTCTATTCGCCCACTGCAAGCTCCATTCGCATTGACCGTGGAGATGGCAGCGTGTACACGTGCCAGGCCAGCTTTGTGCGTGACATCGTCATGACTGCCGACGCGAACGTCGACTACCAGCTCTTTATGACGGTAAGGAATTCTGTCAATGTCTCTTAAACAGGACTTTGCAGCAATATTTCACAATTTGCTCAATTTGAAAGTTTTCACGCACATTACTGCTTTCTACCTTCGGAAAATAAACATCCCTAACGACTGCTCAAGAAGTGTTCGGTATCTCATTCTAACATTCAGTTGGGTCATCTGTCGCTGTCCTATCGTTGTCATCGCCAGGATCCCTCGCCTTTATGCGACCAAATTTGTGGAAACTCCCTAATTACAGGCAACGATAGTTAGATACGAGATATGCTCACCATCGAGCTCTTGCACCATAATCTAGGAGTCATTAACCGTATTTTTCGGCATCGCTTGGCGACTGCATGAACTCTCAAAGAAACTAATAAATGCTCTCGCAGAAGATCGCGTCCCAAAGTTATACATGATTTCATAGTGAGCTCGAGTTTTACCATTTTAATCCCATCTGAGACTCCGTTCTTTTTATATTGTCACGATCCTATTGGCGCGCCATTGATTCGCTAACTGGCACTTTACATCTTCCTGCGTTGCACTTGCCGTGTTTTCACCTACGCTCTTTCCCTCCTTCCTTGAAACGCAGCTGAATTCTGCCGGGCGCATTCTGGAAACTCGCAACTTCACCAAGCGGTTTACCGAAGCGGAGATCACAATGGTCCAAACTGACGACAACGTGATCAAGAACACTGACACTCCATCTGACGGCTCTGCTCCCCAGATCACTGAGCCAGAAACCACGCGCTCAGTGGGCAGCTTCCAGTTCAAGTCCACCCTGCCTCCCAACGCCAGCCCGAAGGTTCAGCTGCTCGTCTACTACGTGCATAGAGACGCCAACGGCAACCCTATCGAAGTCGTCTCGGACTCGGCGGAATTCAGCGTACAGAAGTGTCTTGAGAACAATGTAAGTTGCCGCTCATGTACTTTCACGAGTTGCAATACTGTTCGGCAGATGCTATTTTAAGCAATTTCATGCCCAGCAGCGTCCTTTTGTTCTTACAAACAAGCCGCCAGAACAAGGCAATGAGTTTCAAGTTCTTTTAACAAACGTAGACATGTGATGAGGTGCAAAAGCAAATTGCTTTTCACAAGCAATGCTTGCCTTTGACACTGGTGACGCCAGTGTTGTGTACCTGATTATCGCTTTTTTGTTTTCTTCCTCAGGTGACGCTGACATTTGATCCGAAGAAGGCCTTACCCGGTTCCAGTGTGTCCCTCTCGCTTGATGCTGCCGGTAACTCTCTCTGTGGAGTCGGTGCCGTCGACAGCAGCGTCACTCTTCTCGACGGATACAACCAAAGAAATTCCAGGGATGCTGTGAGTGCGAGATTAACTTATGTGGACCTTTGAATAACTCCGCAACATTCAGTGATTTTTTTTTTTTAGTTGCACTATGCTACTTTTCAGACAACTGGTTGAAATTAAGTTATTGTGGTCTGTGCTATATTCGTAGCATCTTGTTAATGCTTTTCTACGAGTCTTTAAAATTCTAGACATAATATCGTCGTTTCATTACCCTCAAAAGATGACACTCCGCTGCTTTAAACTAATTTCTGGTGAGGAGTCGGTTTGGTAACTAATTTCTGGTGAGGAGTCGGTTTGGTACTGTGCGAAACTCGTCATGCATAAGGTCATGGTACAAGAAACGTAATGGCTGTAATCGCCTGGGCTTAAATTTATAAACTTGCGTTAAATTTATCTGTTAACTGGGTAGAATAGTGGCGCAGTAGTAGCAGCACAGGCACGGCCTTGTGCCTTGTGCGGGGGGGGGGGGGGGCACATCCAACGGCAGACAAGTCCTGCAAACATCGTTTTCAAGTCCCCTTCGTGGTAAGGCGAAGACGGCGGCGTAGAAAGCGCGCCAAAAAACACCTGCTGGCCCAGGAGGGTCTGACGTCACGGGATTCCAACGCGGCCCCACCTTCGAGGATGCGATCTCCCTCGCCAGCTTTTGGGAGGCGCCCGGGCCACCCCCCGCGCCCCGGGCCACCCCCGCGCCCCGGGCCACCCCCGCGCCAGGCTGCACTTCCAAGAGGCTCCCAACACCCGGACGGATCGAGCCAAGCCGAAGCAGGCGCAGCAGCCAGCACAGGTAACGCACGCGGCACTGCCAGAGCAAAAGGAAGACCCTAGGATCGCGTTTCTACTTCAAGAGAACGCTAGCTTGAAAGCTCAGCTGATGAGGGTCGAGGGTCGAGATGAGATGAGGGTCGAGTTTGAAGCTCTCAAGAATTCAGCACAGGCCCCGGCGCGGCCTTCGTCAGTGGAGCCGCGCCCGGCTAAGAGACGGATAGGTGCGGAAGGAGAGGTTGCGGCGGCGTCCGACTCTGACGTCCTTGGAGAAATCGAGATTTGCAAAAGTCTGTTGCGCGGCAAGCGGAATGCTTTGACCTCGTCGCATCTAAAGTCGCAATGATCGAAAGCAGGCTTGGTCTCGGTGAGAACTCTTTTGTTCCGGTGACGTCCGTCTCGTTGGTTTCCCCGGTGGGACCAAATATGCCAATGGCTCAGGCCCCCGTAAATAAGGACGTGCCGGCAGGTCGGCAAACCAGTGGTAGCAGCCATGGGCCCCCCAACGCAAATGAGTTTGTTATTTGGGAATGGAACTGCGCGGGATTTAGGAAGCGTAAGGCCTCCCTCCAGCAGTACACTGCCCCATTGGCGGTTAAGCCGCATGTGATTGGCTGTCTTGGTTTCGAACAAATGTGCGTTTTTAGAACACAAGCTTGCGCTTGGCAACTCTTCTCTGGAGGCCCAGCTAGTAGAAATCATCCCGAATAATTGGCTTAAGTGCAGCATATTCGTACTGAATCTTTACAGTACCCCTCGGAATCACAAACAGGTGTTTTCTTCGGTAGTCGCAAAGGCGGCTACTCTAGCAGGTCAGTCGCCGCTCATAGCGGTCGGCGACTTTAACGCACTCCACCCGGCCTGGGGATATCCCAAGACCACTGTTAAGGGGAGAAACTTTGTTCAAGCTATGTCGGACTATTCCTTGGAGCTCATCACCGACCCTCAGACCGGATTTGGCATTTACCAGAAACGCGGTGGGAGTTCAGTGGGCTAACTTGCAAGAAAGCCTAGGAAGCGATCACTTTATCATCTCGGTCACGCAGGAAACCCGGGCGGCTCCATCTAAAGAGTACAGGGTGACGGACTGGGATGAGTTTAGAAAGCGCCGCACGGCTGATCACACCGAATATGGCACGTTGGAGGAAGTATTTTCGCGATTAGCGGGGAGGATGTGCTCCTCGCTACCAAGACAGTCCGGACTGACTTACAGATAGACGCAATGGACTCGCATCTTGCACATTTATTAGAGGCTAAAAAATCACTGGTTGAGAAATGGCGTACACAGAAGCTCAACAGGCGGTTGCGTAAGCGCATAGCACTCCTCAATAAAACATTGAGGAATATAGTCAGGAGTTGTCTCTGCAGCAGTGGAATGAAGTTTGCTCAAAAGTAGATGGGCAGATGCGCACCGGAGGCAAATGGAACCTTTGAAGGTACTGCTCGATGACACTAACTCCAAAAGTAATCAGAGGGTGGCAATCAACCGATTAGTCCAAGCACAAAGACACAGTGGGGTAGATGACACGACTGTACTTAATGAATTGGCAGAACGATACCTTCCGATTGGCCCCTCTGGAGACGGGGATTACCCGGACTACCGGGGAGGGCAGCTGGAGGAAATCGACTCGCCCTTCACGAACCTTGAGATCGAGGAGGTGCTTCATACGCTTAATAGTCGCTCAGCTCCGGGCCCTGACGGAATAACGAACAGGCTGCTACGTAATCTCGATGATAAGTCCATCGCTAAGTTAACCGAGGAGGTGAATCATCTCTGGGCAGAAGGCCGCGTGCCGGAGGCCTGGAGAACCGCCTCGGTGGTACTCATTCCCAAGCCGGGCAAGGCACTCGCCAAAGAGAAACTACGTCCCATCTCACTCGCATCTTGCGTGGGTAAGGTGATGGAGCACGCCGTACACAACAGGGTCTCTCGGTATATTGAAGATAAAGAGCTCTTTCCACTCAACATGGTAGGCTTCCGGCCGGGCCTTTCCACCCAGGACGTGATGCTCCCGATTAAGAGGCAAATTATCAACCGAGCAACCAGAGATGTTCGGGGACTATTGGCCCTTGATCTCGCCAAGGCCTTTGATACAATTTCACACAAGTTCGTCCTGGAGGAGGTCGAGAGCATGGGATTGGGACCTAAGTTCCACGCCTATGTTCGGGCCTTCCTCAGCGACCGCAAAGCAACAATAAAGATTGGGGAATTAACATCGGAGGCCTTCACCCTGGGTGCGAGAGGCACGCCTCAGGGAGCGGTCATTTCGCCTCTGTTATTCAACATAGCCATGAAAGGCCTGTCGGAGCGTCTTTCCACTGTAGTCAATATTAACCACGCCCTATATGCCGACGACATTACGGTCTGGTGCACGGGAGGTTCGGATGCTGAGGTGGAGGAAGCGCTCCAGTCCGCACTGACTATCACAAAGTTTTCTGGAGGGTACGGGGCTTCGCCTCTCCCCCTCCAAATCGGAGTTGCTTCTCTATAGACCGGTTCGGCGCGGGAGGAGGCCCCACTCACCGCTTGATCAGGTACACATTGCGCTAACCACAAGTGATGGGCAGTCGATTCCTAGTCAACTGTATTCGGGTGCTAGGCTTCCTTCTTGAATCTAATGGCAGAAACTCGCAGGTTTTGGCCCGCATCACCTCCAAGACGGAGAGCATGCTTAGGCTAATATTAAGGGTCTGAAACCGCAGGGGAGGGCTTAAGGAAAGCAATCTCCTTCGGCTCTACCACGCGTTCCTCATGAGCCACATTAATTACGTAGCATCATCGCTAAATTGGTCTAAATGTGAGGAGGCTAAACTCGACACTTTAATGCGAAAAAGTATTAAAAGGGTGCTAGGACCCCCCCATGAGCACCGGCACGGACAGACTTATGAGCCTAGGCATGCACAACACTCTCTCGGAGGTGATTGAGGCACAGACACTAGCTCAGGTCGCGCGGCTCTCCTCCACAAAGGCTGGGCAGCGTCTCCTACAGTCGTTGGGATGCCATCATACGGCCAGTGCGGAACGGAAGATGTTTTTTATCACAAGCAATGAAGGGTACATACGAGGTGGCACCCTTCCCGCGTAACGTTCATCGGCAGTACAATGTTGGACGGCGAAAGGCACGGGCAAAGTCTCTGCTTGATTTCGTTGCTAAATCCGCGGAAAATTGGTAGCTTTCGTCGATGCGGCGCGGTATGGCCGTTCCGACAGCTTTGCGGCCGTGGTGGTTGATCATCGCGGTCGTGCACTCAACTCTGCTTCACTTAAGACGGTGTCTGCCTCCGTAGCAGAGCAGGTAGCGATAGCTCTAGCGATGACGGACCCTTCGCGTCCTGAGATATTTACTGACTCCAGGGCTGCAGTGGGGGGCCTTTGCCTCGGGGGTGGTCTCCACGGAGGCTGCTGCTATTCTCTGGTCAAGGGATGTAGTAGGATTTCGCACAATTACCTGGTTCCCTGCCCACATGGGCTCAGGGGAGTTCATCCAACAGTTCCCAACGTCAATGAACTTGCCCATAACCGTGGGCGAAAAATCACGTGCCGCGGCGGTCCGGGCGGGTCCGGAGGCGGGTTCGAGGAGAGCTTCAGAGATCCATTTGGCACTTTTCACGCAGTTACTTCACATTATCAACTGTCCAGGCGGAGGTACCCCCTCCCGCATTCCAAACTCGCTAGACCGCAGTCATCGGCTCTCCGGATGCTGCAGGCAGGTTCGTTCCCGTCTCGTAGCATGTTCAGTCACTTTGCTGAAGGCATAAATCCAGGATGCCCTAGCTGTGGGGCGGATAATTGCACACTCGCTCACATGCTCTGGCAGTGCCCGGCGTTACGTAGCGCGAAGTTCAGGACTGGGAGAGGGCCCTTAAAAGCTCCGAGCTCTCAGTCCAGCTCTCGGCGCGGCCAGCAACTGCGGCGGACCACCCTTCGGGGGGTGTCTAATCGGGGTTCTCCAGGACCAAATAAAGTTTATTTCACCTCACCTGCGCGCACACGGTAGGCTAAATGGACATATAGCGCCTGTCTGGCAGAAGTTCTATGTCGTAAGATAACCACAGGTGTTTCGTACAGAAATTTGGAGGCCGCGCGCACAACCCCACATCAAGCCTTTTATCACAGCGTTGGACATCTTACGGTGTTCTACACAGAAAAACCCTGTTAGCATACTTCAATGAACTGTGACGCATGCAGTTCCGTTTATCTTTCCACATGTACGACTGTCTATTTTTCATATTTCTGCTCTCTTCGAACTCTCCAATGCTTTCATTGCAGCTCCTGAACCAGATAAGCTACCTGAACTACAGATATACTCGCACATCTCTCGTCAACCAGAGCTACTGTTACGTAGGTAAGTCCCTTCCTTATTACGCAAAATTCATCGCTTAGTTCACCCGTTGTAGCTGTTCGGCGCGGCTACACCACCATTCTTGCCCGTGCGTGCTATTTACCAATCACGCATTAGTGTACATTATGGTGGTAGGGTCGGGGAAGGTGAGTGAATGCCCTCATGGCAAAGCAGGCTTAGCCCAGAAAAGCAAGCTCGCCGTTTAGCGCACATCAATTTAATTCTTGTAGCACATCGAACAGCAGAAAGTCACAATTTTTCAATGACAGCTCCTTAACGCAGCAATACTTTCCTTGTAGCAATATTTTAATACGAAATCCTAGCCTCCAAGCTTGGCACATGCCCTCGCAACGGCTTGGCCAAAATTTGGCGCATACCTATTGCTTAGCTCACCCACAGCAAAGCCCAGTCGTTTCATCAAACCAGATTTACATTATCTCGCAAAGCCTTTGTTGCATTCACTACTACGTCAGTGTTCCCTTCATGAGCCAATAAAGTGACTTTAGTAATCTTCAGATTTCCATCTAGTTAACCTCCCTACCTTTCCTGTATTTCTTCTCTCTCTCTCTTCAGATTTCCAGATATCATCCTCTAGCACTGTTACGTAAACTTTGCTATCTTGTTGTACTTTTATTTCTTGGCTCGGCATGTCGATCACCTTTAACGACATGCATATTCTTCGGTTCTGTTGAGGATTCCGTTTATCCTACCTTGTTTGCAGATGGCTACCTTTACAACGAATCCTACGAGGTATCTGCAAGCACTCAAACCAAAGAGCCCAAAAGGAGGAGGAGGCAAGCAGTGTCTCCCTCGGTATCATTCAGCTATGACTCGCTCAGTTCTTTCGAGGTACGTTTTATGCGGCAACTACTGCCGCTAGACGCTTGCTGAATTGAGATAATATACTTGCTTCTCAATAACATTACTTACTTCCAGAACTCCGGTCTCGTAATCTTCACTAACCTACCTGTCCAAACAAGACCTTGCCCTAATCGCGCTTTCCCTGGATACCCAAACAACCAAGTACTCGGACAAGTCAATCGCTTCTACCCTACTTTCGGAGGTAAGTAGCATTACATGCATTTTGAACAGCCATGGTTCTCATAACATCTCGCTTGGCCATCGGACCCACTCGGCTACACGGATTTCCGTAAAAGTGCTCTCAGACAGCCGTCGAGTGTTAATTCTCAGATAAAGGCAATATGTGCCACTGCAAAAGCCTTCTCTTAGCGGCCGACCTCTAAATCGGTGTGCTATCAAATATGTGCCGCGTAATCACTCGTCATTAAAACATGAGAGTTTAGGCTACGTTCTATTGCGGCCCATTGTACTTCCAACGGAGAAGGTGACAACGCATGTAAGACACAAGCGGCGTAACTACCAGCATCATCGTCTGGGACGGCCACCTCTTAGACATGCACCACAAATGCTAGTGCTCGAAATTCCTTCACTTCTCGTATACCTTGCCCCATTGCACATCAGCACTGCGTGTTCACTAGTGCTTTTGTCTTCCTGCAGCTGCCAACAAGGTAGCTTTCCGACCAAGCGCACACGGCGCTGCTGGATTTGCTGCAGCATCCCCGATAGCCGAATCGGCAGCGCAAGATTTCACAGGAGGGGCTGTACCAAGGCACCAACTCGGTTAGGACTCTATTCCCTGAAACCTGGCTCTGGCAGATCAGAACGGTTAGGTAAGTTCTATAAAGCTCCTTTGCCAGCCGATTACTCGATGGGTCCATCGGTACTCTTGGGTTTGCATGCTTTCTTGACGGTAATTGCAGCAGACAAGTCGACAGAGAGTGTTAGCCAAATGTGAAGTGTTATTGGATATTCCGTGCAAAAACATCACTTTTGTTAAACTACAAATGCTAACATGTGGGCTGCCCGTAAGCCTTCTTTAAAATTTCCCATCTAGAGCATTGGAGGCAGAGACGTCGTACTTGCAGCAGCGGAGACTCGATTGACTGTTTCTGTTTAAAATGAATGCTCAATTCTTTTTTTTTAATGTGGCAGCACTCTGCTTATCTAGCTCTCGTGAGCATAGTCTACCTCCTAGCTGAAAACCAGGCAGCGCGAGAAATGCGAAGTTTGCTGCATGGCGCAGTCTCCATCAGAACTACGCCTGCGTACGCAATTTTTCGCTGTTCAACTATGCAGCTTCGCAATGGACGAGCTGTCATTATCCGACAAAGCTTATAATTGTTTATCTCCCGCAGTGCCTCAGGCTCACTGGTTTATGAGGAGACCATTCCGGACACCATCACCACATGGCAGGGCACCGCTGTATGCTTGCATCCGAAGAACGGCTTGGGCATCTCTAATGTTGCCAATGTCACCGGGTTCCAGCCACTGTTCGCTTCGCTCACATTACCGGCCTACATGCAACGAAACGAAGTCGCAACAATCATACTGACGGCGTTCAACTATGGTGACGTGTGTGTTGTGGTGAGTGCATTGGCAGCGCTAAGCTTATTCAGTTACTCGCTCGTATCACCTTGGCTTGCGTACTTCCATTAGTTTGCAAATATACATTAGACAACTTCTGTAAACATAACAAAAAATCCCGAATAGTGCTGGCCTTTGTTTTTCATATCTTCAAATACAAATTCATGTTCTCAGAATGCTAGTTTATCCACTCGTAACAACCATGAGCTTGCAGCGCATAACATCTGTCCTCAAATTTTAGGTCCGGGTTAGTCTGACCTCGCTGGAAAATTTGGAGATTGTCAGTGGACCCAACAGCACCGACGCTCTGATATGTCCCCAACTCCACCAACTCTGCGTCGTTCCCATTCGACGTGCGTGCGACGACTCTCGAGCTTTCCCGACTTCAAGCCCGCGTCCAGACTAGGCCGGAGGCTCAGTCCGAGTACCCAGACGTCAGGCTGTCCAACGTGAACTCAAGTGACACCGTCATTCAGACAATCGACGTCAGGGTAAGTTCGACTTCGGTTCATAGGAACTTCGCAAAGGAACTCATAGGAACTTCGCAAAGCTCGGGCACTGACTTCTATAGTATTGCATTTGCTTCATCTTGTACAAAGTCGGTACGCCCTGTTAACAATCGGCAGTGTCTACAAAAGCTGTACCACGGAAATTGTGCCACGCTATTCCTTATTGCTCTAACCCTACCTTTGAATGTATCGCCTACGTGATATTCAGCACCATTTGTTTTTTGATCTTCCAGCCGGAAGGATTCTCCATCCGAACAATCGACACATACCTGCTCTGTGCGTCAGGTACGGCAGTTTTCCTACTACTCTAACCGCATTCTACAATATATTTACGCCTTCAAACACATGAATCTGCGCAGTCGGTTATAGCCTTCTCTGACCGGTGGGCACTTTTGCTTACCCAGGTGACCAGAACACTGCTCCGGACGCAGTACAAGTTACCCTGCCGACACCAGAAGCACTTGTTGAAGGTTCTCAGCGGGTTGTGTTGGTTGGTACGGGTAAGTGTCATGTCTGTGAATGCTGAAGTTGACTGTTCTCGTAGTATTTCGATGCACGTGCTTCGTTTCGGCATTGCAAGCTGGCGAATTCTTTCTTACGAGACATCATTTGACAATGCAAGCATCCTTGTGGAAACGATCGTGCACAAATTCAAATGAAGTGCAAAATATATTCGCCAAATATCTGTCGACTAGGTAACTTAATAATGCAATACGTACTTGGCGTAAACCTTGAACTTGACGGTACTTACGAGATGTAACTTATAATAAACGGCTGTCAACGACAAATTCTATTGTTCACTGGTAATAACTCCTGCGAGAAACTTCGGCGCCATTTGATCTGCCAAAAGCAGTTCTTTTTCTGGTGAGAATTTCTTACGACCTAAAAGCGTGCCACTCCATTAGTTACCCCGGTAATTACGTTTTTTCCTTTTCGTTCCTTATGCAGGTGACATCCTTGCACTCAGCCTCAACGACCTGTCTGTCCCCACTATCACTTACTCCAACGCCGAAGGCACTTTGGCCGTTCTTGCCTCCAGCGTCTATCTCCTGAAGTACCTAGAACAGACTGGCACTTTGACTGACACTGTCAACTCTGGACTGAGATCACGCATCCAGCAAGGTATGAACAAGGTTTGACCTGTTTGCACAGCAGCATGTGCAACACTCCTGCTCCCTTTGATGAAGAGATGTTCGGCTCTTCCTGTTAAGGATTATAACTGTATTGGTAACTGTATTGGTGTAGTAAGGGCATCAGAAAATGATTGTAGGTAACCGCCTAGTCGCAAGCACTTCAGTACTGGCTGCTGATGAAGGTAACTTTAGGAGCTGAATAAAACTACAAGACCTTAACATAACTTTCGCGATGACTTAAATAAAAGAAGGCTAACAATTACCTCCCAGAAGTTTAGCCTCGCGTTATTCCAAAAGTTCAGCACAGCTTTATAATTACCGCACAGATAAAACTAGTTGTTTTAACAATGACCGTAACTTAGTTCAGCAGCCTCCTCTTGCTCCAGCAACGCTCATCGACAGCTGCAAAAATTTTTGCATGCTAGCATCAAATGCCAAATTCCCTATAGTATACACAAGCCAGGCGCACGTCGCTCGATGCACGCGTCTAGTCTAATTTCCCCATCGGGTGCGCTAACATATAAGCCCCGAAACAAAGCTTCCTCGACTATTACGTGAGGGTCGCACCAATTACTGCAAAGCCACGTGCATGCACACAGGTCCATATTGCCCTGTTGATATGGCTTAACTATGCAGTGTAACTATAGCTGTAAAGCACTCGCAGAGCATGTACTTATCCTTTGTTGCACTTTCCTCCTCAGCGTCTCAAGCTCAGTACAGCTTCCGCTCATCCGATGGTTCATACGCATCGTTTGGCTCAAGCGAGTACCCAAGGAGCATCTTCCTCACCGCCTTCGCTGTCAAGGCCCTGAGCGCCGCCAAGGAATATCTGGGAGCGAACGTTGCCTCTGAGATCGACGCCAGCATTCGTTACGTGACGCAGCAATGGAACCCCTTCACAGGCTGCTTCGTAGAGAATGAGCCCGGGTCATCGCCATATGGACCAAACACAACAGTGAGCCAGATTTACGTATAACCATAGGGGGCCTTTATTTCTTTTCTACGTTCTCCCGAGCTGCCGAAATAAACCCAACAGCTCGTCCATCGCGTCAGAGACGTTGAACGACTAACCGAAGATGTATCAATCGCTTATCTCCTCAGAGGCAAACCTTCCTAGCGGTCTCTTCTAAGAGCTTTTTTTTTCAGCAGTTGCCACACACGCTCATCGTTGAGCCGAGGACACTCGCACATCCTCCCTTATGTTTGCCTCTGTTTTCTGTTGCATGCGATGATATGCACCCGACGCCGTGGTCTAGTGGTTATGATGCCCGCCTGCTGACCCGAAGGTCGTGGATCACATCTCGGCCACGGCGGCCGCACTTTTGATGGAGGCTAAATGCAGCAGTGTCCTTGAATCTAGGTGCACGTTTAGAAACCCCTCCCCGAGTCGTTAAAAAAATTTCCGGAGCCCTCCACTAAGCCGTCACTGCCAATCGTATCATGGTTTTTGTACTTAAACCCCAGCAACTAATGACATGGTCCACAACTTAAAGGGACCCCTCACGCGCTTGTATCTTTCATTGCTAGTCTATTTTTGATGCCCCGCTCTAGTCGTAGCCAAACTAGCCCGAATCTCTATCCTTGCGTAACCTCAAGATTGCAGCAAAACAGTCATTTGGGCTAGTTGGTGCCGATTCATTTTAAAAGCAAAAAGGTGGGGCGCACTACGGAACCGGGACAAAGCAGAAGACAACACAGGCGCACACTCGCAACTGGAAGTTTATTGAAAAGGAAACACATATATAGCTTACAACATTACCACGTGGTACAGTTTCTCTCGCCTAAACACCCGAAAGACTATCCCCGTTGTACACAACTTCAAGGCGCATGCGTCCAACCGGAAAAATTCGAAGAAAAATTAAAAAATAAAAAAAAAGATAAAACAATTTTTTTTTCCGGGAAAAGATGTGGGGAAAGATGTGTCAGCCACCCCTCTATTGCCATAACAGAGAAAGAGTACTCCTATTTGATTAACACGCTGCACTAAAAAAAATTTTTTTTTGATCTTTTATTTTTTATTTTTTTTTATTCTTCGAATTTTTTCCGGTTGGACGCATGCGCCTTGTAGAAGTTGTGTACAACGGGGATAGTCTTTCGGGTGTTTAGGCGAGAGAAACTGTACCACGTGGTGATGTTGTAAGCTATATATGTGTTTCCTTTTCAATAAACTTCCAGTTGCGAGTGTGCGCCTGTGTTGTCGTCTTCTGCTTTGTCCCTGTTCCGTAGTGCGCCCCACCTTTTTTCTTTTAAAAACTCAAGATTGCCATGTGCCCGAGATGGCATATGTTATTGCTCGACACGAAAAGCACTGCAAGGCCGTACTTCATTTATTTCTTTGTGTTGCAGCCCGACTTTAGCGCAGCAGTGGGCGTCATGCTGGCGGAGAGTGGAGTCTTCAACGATAGCATCACAGAAGGCGTTTTCCGGTGCATCGACGCAAACAACCTTCCATCTAACCACACCACGGCCTTGAACGCTTATTTCTCGGCGCTCGTCAACAGACCGGAACGAGCTAACACAGCCCTGCAAACTCTCCTCGGGGAAGCCGACAAATCTAGTAAGTATGAACGAGGTGCTTCACGAACACAGTTTGTGCAATACTGAGACGCGAAATACATCTGAGGGTATGTCTAGACATTTTCATCCTGTAGCGAGAAAAACAATATACCGGTCCATCCATATGAATTTCTCTTGATATCCCAGCATTGTTCATTAACGGCTTTATGTCCAGCTTGCCCGTTCGTGGGAGTAGCCTAAAATGTTTCTCGCAATTTTCAGCATTCCTTTTTGATGTAGCCATCGGGAGAAAATATACGAGGCTCATCACTTCGAAGTTGTGCGTGCTCATAAGCATCAACGATGGCAATTTTGCGGACGCGGTTAAAGAACTCGAGCATTTAATCGTAAAACATCGCTCATGTTCAAATGACTCATTCCCGACAATGTTGCCTGCTGTACTAATTTTAAACTTATTTCCATATTGCCGACAGAATCACTCCTATATTATGATCAATGCCATACGCATAAAGCTAAAACATTTTTCTCCTTGTCGGCTCGTACAACCAACGCGCCAAACTGGTATTCCGATATAACTGGGTGGCCCTGCTACTTCACATGCCGTTCTAGTCTGTTTGCCTTCAATATATTCATGCGTCACACAAGACTTTAGCCGCTTGCAAACTTTTCAATCTACTGTGCAGGTGGTTTGACGTCGTGGACAGGAGACGGTCTATCGTACGGCTCTGCTGACACCGCTGGTTACGCAGTCTTGACATCCAAGCTGCTCAACCGGAACTTGGGAGAGGCTCTGCCGATCGTTCGCTGGCTTATGCAGCAGACCTACGCCCGATACACGTTCTCCTATTCCGAGGTACGTACTCGTGTTGCAATTCATTTCAGAACACATCGGATAAACTTGAGATGGTCCGATGTGTACAAGGAGTATACGCAAAACTTCTTAAGCAGTCCTAAGGTATAACCTTACCCGCAGCGTTAAGCTCTACTTCGTGCTTTAGAAGAAAGTTACTTAACGTGCAATTTGTTTTTCTGCATGAAAGCCGCACTACAGTGACAATGACGCCGTCGTGAACTTTGTTGACTGTGTCGCGAAGCTTTGAAAATTGGTTCTAACGCTCCGTAACTTCTGCACCACTAATTTGATTGCCCTACCCTACCTTGCCTCCTGACGACTTGCAGGCTTACACGGTTGCCGTTCAAGCACTGACCCAGTATTCGAGTGTGGCATTCTCAAAGAACACTGACTTAGCCCTGAACGTTGCTGTGGATGGTGCAACGCCGGAAAATCTCTCCTTCCAGATCAACGAACAGAACAAACTGCTCTATCAGGTATAGGCATTCATAGCAAATGAGCAGTGACCATTTACTTTTTTGAAGGTCATCACACGCATATTGTTTCCTACCGGTCAGTTCTTTAGACCAAGCTTACTGTCTTTTTTTTTTTTTTTTTTTTTTTCAGGAGCGTCTCTTGAACAAAAGCGACTCTTACAGCTTCCAAGCATCTCTGGCTCCAAACAGCGTCGGCTGCGCAGCACTACAGGTTCGTAAAACTTCGTCGCGTTATTCGCACAGTAATTTAGTCGCACTTTTAAACTGCAACTGCACATTTAATGTATTTTAAAGTCATAAGCCCCATGTTCAACTTTTATATATCGTCTGGCCTTACAAGACGTGGATTGTATTCAGCGATTCCTGAGCGCTATGTATCGTGTGTGAGTAGACAAAGACGTAGACAGAAAGAAATCTCCCCTCCATATTTTGCCTCTGTTCTTTCCAGGAGTTCCAGGATATTTCCATATCGCACAGGTGTCTTGCAAACTAGTTCAGCTACTTTCAGTGGACAGTAGTCACCACGCGTCTTGTGCACTGAGAAGTCGGTGTAAGACCCAGGTTTACGCAGGCGTATTGCAGCCCTTAACATTCGAGGCTCATGTGGTTGTGGCCAAACTATCCCCCCATTTTGACTGTCCGGAGCTTTACGGATTCTTTGCCAATGACTACAAGCGCCACATTTCTTTCTTGTCTTCCAGGTCAAGTACTACTACAACTCCAGGAACAGTCCGGTTCAGAGAGGCATCCAAGTCAACGCTTCCGCGACATCAGGACCCGACTGCAGCACACTTCAGTTGGAAATTTGCACACGGTGGGTTTGTATTTTAATATCCTTGCTGGCCGGTTCGTAGCTGTTCCATTAGCTTTTTCTTTAATGTTTGCGTGCATTTCAGTGCACTTCTTTCTGTTCCCACATCACCGTAACTAAGCTATGTAACCTTCCGTGAGATCGGTATTTTTTATATCTACTTTAACATTAGTCCCACTGCACGATAATAATCGCATGGCAATTGCATACAAGAGACAAAAACAAGTAACACAGGAATACAGGAGCTACATTATAGCACCTGGAAAGTCTCTCCTAAACGTGTGTAGATGGTGTTTAATGTCCTAACGCCGTGGCAGCTATTCAGCTTCGAATGTCGTGCGTCACTTCCGGCAAGCTCTGCCGGTGGCCTACTCATGAAAACATTTGTATCAAAACTCCTGGCATTCAGTTTTTTTATGCATCCACTCGCAGACTTTTTACGTCGTCCATTACTTCGTTGCAGTTACCTTTTATTGGGGTGCGTTTAGACCCGCTTGTAGCTCAACCTGACAGCACTCATCATAAACCTCCCTCTGACTGAGCAAACCTGTTCGGTCAAAGTTTACCTTCATATGGAATGACCACTTGGGTGCTCTTTTATTTTCCAGGTACACGGAAGGTTTCCTGCGTAGTTCCGCAATTGTGGAAGTAACCCTGCTTTCTGGCTATTCTGCCGATGACCAATCTCTGAAAAACGTAAGAAAATGGCACATATGTAATCTAGCAACTGCGTATGCAGCACGCAATCCAGTCGCACTAATTATCACGCATCTTTTTTCTTGCAGCTCGTCAGCAGCGGCGTTGTTAAGCGCTATGTCGTGAACGGCAACAAAATCCAGCTCATACTTCAGACGGTAATACTTTTTTTTTCATGCTTCACACCTCTTATCATGAGACAATGCTTAACATGATTCGCACCTAGCGTGCGCCTATTCAGACTCGCTCATCTCAAGAATACCGTACCCGCCTCTCGCAATCCAGTTGAGTGCTTGATTAACATAATGCAATTCACTTTTTACAGCTAACCGTTCAGCCTACCTGCTTCAGCCTGACGGAGAACAGGTACCTGCAAGTCACCAACCTTCAAAGTTCTGTCGTGGAGGTGTACGACTACTACCAGTATCGTAAGTCTGAGTCCCGTACTTTGTGACAGCGTCGTAGTCCAGTTTATGTATTCTGCCACAGCCATCGGCACTACGACCCAACTTGGACTTAGGTCGTTGTGTAGATGCTCACTACCTTCGGTAACTACCACGACGTGCTTTGCTTTCACTGTACGACCGCATTTTGTCTCAATGTTACTCCTGTCAGTCAAGTGTTAACACATATTGCCCTATGGAGTCATCTGTTTATCAAACAACTTGGGAAGCGCTTCTCGTATAGCCGATACATTTAATTCCCACTTAATCTCCTTTTGTGTGCTAAGACTCTGGGCAAATTTCAAGTGTGTATTGCCTGTGTGTCAGCTGCCGTAGTTGTACGACCACCTTGCCACTTCCAGTGTCATGAAAATGTTTTCATTCTATTTATATTTGGGCATGTCAAAATCTGAAGCTCTCAATTTACATTTTAACGCAGAGTACAAGGCAACGGCTGGCTACGGATTGGAAGGCAACTGCACGCCTGCTGAAGTCGCGCCGCCTACAAGTCTGAATGAAGTGGACAGCGTCATATACATTTAACGCACTCTTCACTCCTGTCTTCATGCATCGGCATTTCTCTACATCTAGACAAACGATCTCAAGCGCCTTCGAGTCATCTGTCTTGTGATACATTGTGTTGGTGTGTTTTTATCGAACTCTCCTGTCATTCGCAATAAAGCATGTGCTCTTTTACGTCACGACTATTTCCCTTCTTTATCCAGATGCGACCAGCGATAACCTATTTTGCGTGCACTCCCTATACGCACAAAATTGTCTGCGTGTTTACCTTTATAGGCAATCATCGGTGCGTTGGCTTTCAACAATGAAACTCTGCATGTCGATCTGCAGTTGTAGTAAGCTTCACGACTATTATAATCATGTTGCTGGAGAAAAGAGTGCAGCGTCGTAGTTGAACATTTGAGAGGTGCATTAGAGAGATGCAATGATTTTCTGGGATTCTGCTGCAAATGCGCTTGCAGAGAAACCCTATGCGCGTAACTAGTCACTCTCCATTTCAAAGTTTCGAGAAAGTGTTGAACAGGAGATGTCGCTGGAGTAAATTATTTCAAAAGTAGAATATCTTTCGACACCAGCATCTTCACAGCAGAAGCTTATGCTATACTTGCGGCCGTTAAACACATTCAACAACTAAAATTACAAAGATCAGTTATATACACCGATTCCCTGAGAGTGGTCAAAGCCCTGAAAACTCTCAAGACACAAAAACGCTATCCTCGTCTCGATCTACTCACTCCTGTGCACGGTCTACACTCTAAAACAGCATGTCGTAATCTGCTGGGTGCCAGGGCACCGCGAGATACAGGGAAACATGTTGGCGGACCAGCTAGCTGCGTCCGCCCACGAAAGCACTGCCAATACATCCATAGGTGTCCCTGCACTTGACCTCAAACCTCTCCTTAAACGAAAGCTCGGGCACTTTTGGCAGCGGTTATGGGATAAGCAGGCAAAGAATAAACTTCATCTAATCAAGCCACAGCTCGCGAATTGGCCGCCAGTATCGAAGTCACGCCACACAGAAGTAACACTCACCAGATTAAGAACAGGACATACACACAGCACACACTCATACCTTTTGACCGGTGGTGAACCACCTTAGTGTGATAAATGTGGTCAACCACTCACTGTCCTGCACATGTCCAATGCACTGAATTAGATAATATAAGAAAGAAGTACTTCCCATTAGCATTCCTAGAGCAAATACCACTCCATCCATCGATGCTCATGGGAAGCGAACCGGCTTTTTAAACATCAATCTGTGCTGGCGTTTTTAAAAGAAATTAATAGCTTTCATGTTATATACCCTGGCAATCCGTAGCACAACCTCTGAAAGGAGATTGTTGCTGCGGCAGCTCTATTAAAAAGGCACCTGTCTCCCGGCCTTCGACATCAAAGGCCTTGAGGAGGCATTCGTGCTGTTTTCATGTCTCTCATTTGTAGATATCATACTCACTTGCAATTCATTCCACGTCCATAGATCACATCACGTCTCGTCGCCAAATTTTTATCCTCTATACACAACTTTTACGCTTCTATATAGCGCGTGATTTTAGGCCTCTATACAGCCGTAATACACCCTGTCATCATAATCATTGGCCATCGCAAACACCACATCAGACATGGCGCTCCTTGGCCACCCATGGCCCTTGCGCCACAAAACCCCACTAATCATCATCATCCGAATATCTTTCGAGCACAAACTGCATTCCATAGCTGCCTCTTTATGGGCGCCTTGCTCCCCCAGCTTCTAAAGTGCAGGGGAAGAGCTAGCTTCGGCGAAATGGACGGAGACCGAAGGGGAGGTGGGGCCTATTGACGATTTATAAAAGCGGGACTAATTTTTCACTAACTGTACATTCGTGACACTTGTGCATGTACAACAGACTTATTGGCGAAGATCAAAGTAACTTAAAAGTTTAAACCCATGAAGTGTTTTGAGAAGCTACACGTTTTACGGCGTTGGAGTTATCCGTAAGCGTACTTGTTTCTGCGTGCCCACAGTTACTTGCAATCAGCTTGGAGAGCACGAATATTATACACTACAGGGGAAGCATATTAGCTGTCGCCGTCGGGTTGGACAATTAACCATCGTAGATGTAAAGGAAGCAGTGCGCAGAATAGACAGGCCGATATTTAAGAATGGCTTTTAAAAGCGCGCCTAACTCGCAGCAGCTGCCTAATCCTCGACAGTGCCTAATATGCTACACGTTCGCAATGCCGATTCAAAGGGAATGCAAATTGATGGCTGCTGCATAATTACCAGTTTGCGGGAGAAAGCTACGTATTACTGAGGTCAAATACCCATGATTTTGTAAACTAATACCATATTGCGGAAGGCCGATTACATACTGTGACCTCTTTCATGCCGGTAGAGATGAGCTGCTTTATTTTACAGCTTCCTTTGCACTCAAATGCTTCTCTTGCGCCTATGGGGCAACATAGAGGCGAGCAATATTCCTTTGAAGCACTGCTATGCTATGTTTGGACCTATATTCCAAAGAATGCATACATTTTTTTATGAAGAGGAGCATCAATCAAGAGCAGGGAGTATCCCTGGAACATGTTTAAAAATAATGTTGTGGGATTTCCCTAACGCCCATACGACGATATGATTAGGTGGCACACCATAGAGAGACAGGGGGGGGGGGGGGGGGGGGTTGTGCTCTGGTCGAGCTTAAAACTATGATGTCAGTGTCCTCAAGATAAAATAAGTGTAATCGGGAGTGATTTCAGTTAGATAAAAGGTTCTGCGTAAACAAGTTGGTTGTTCTTAAGAAAGCGAGCCAAGTCGCTGGTCGGGACACAATGCACATATCGTATTGCCCCTGTTCAAGCCTTCCATCCCTACATAGCACAGGAAAAAAAAAGTAACACAAATTTCATTTTGTTGCATATTTTTAGATGTGAAGCATCTTATGGCGAAGCTTAATCCGGTGGTGGTGGTGTGCCGCGTGCCCACCCTTACTGCGCATGCGCAAACCCTTTAAAAAAATAAAAATAAAAAACCTCCTCTCCCCCTCTCTCTCCTCTAGGCATCCCTCCCCGCGGCAACCACACCCTCACTGCGCATGCGCCTCCCTCCTCTCTTCCCCTCTTACAATCCCCCCCTCTCCTCTAGGCATCCCTGCCCGCGGCGTCTACACTCCCACTGCGCATGCGCGTCCCCCCCCTCTCTCTCCTCTCCTACGCTCCCCCCCCTCTCTCCTCTACGCATCCCTGCCCACGGCGTTCACACTCCCACTGCGCATGCGTGTCACCCCCTCTCCTCTCCTACGCTCCCCCCCTCTCTCGCCTCGCGACGCCGACGCAGGCAGCGTCTGCTAGCGAGTTTCTTAGGTTGAAAAAACCGACTGCTCACGCTGCACAACCGTTCACTGGCCACCCCGTATATATGGCAATGGATCTTGACCTCCAAGGTGGTGCCGGTGGGAGATTTCTCCTGTGCGTTGTTGAACAATAAAAATTCGCAGCGTGCGCGTTAACTAAAAGCGGAGTGCGGGTCTCTGTGTCCAGTCAGCGGAGTCTTCTGTCTCTCATTGCCCATTAGCAGCGATTGGCATGTTCCAGTAGGAAACACTGCTCCATCACTGCCTGCTTTGCGCCTCCACAGTTTTCTCTCCTGCGCAACGCTGCGATGAGCGCCAGCGTCAACGCCGCCGCCAGTGTAAGCGTTAGCGCCCGCTGCTTCACATCTACACATGGTTCCCTTTAGCGGGAGATGGTGTAATTTTTAGATGCGAAGCATCTTATGCTCGGGGCTCTGTCCCTCCCGCGTCCCCCGTCCGCCGTCCCCCCGTCCCCCGCCGTCCCCCGTAACCCGTCCCGCGTCCGGCCACTTTCATGAAGTAGGGAAGCGCCCATTATGCGAACCAGAACACTGTAGTAATATGAAGGCCGTCAACCCTAACACAGTCATCAGAGTCATGGCCAAGAACACAGAGAGGCTGCTTAGCAATGGCTAGGCAGGTGGTGTCTGTCGCCCAGGTTGACCCCATTCCTTGAGTCATGGCCGAGAGCACAGAGAGGCTGCTTAGCAGTGGCTGAGGCAGGTGGTGTCTGTCGCCCAGGCAGGTGGTGTCTGTCGCCCAGTTTGCACAATTTGCTTGAAGAAAAAAAAAAAAAACGCTGCCATTTGAAAGAAAATTTTCCCATATCTCCTATACAGGTAATTTCTGGAGGTTCAGGTGCCAGGATTCCAAAACCAAGTCGATACCGATCTCAAAACTGACTCAAATCTGAACGTCGATTGTGAAACATAATTTTTGTTTAACGCTCATGTTTCAAAACAAAGTGCACACATCGGATGCCTCACGCAACAATGCGTTAAACCAGTCAGGTCCGTGTACCTCACGAACATACTTAATAAGAACAATAAAATAAAATACGAGGGGCGAAGACAGTCATGTGAGGGCCGCGGGCCGCAACAGGGCCTGGCGGGCCGCATGCGGCCCGCGGGCCGCGTGTTTGAGACCCCTGCTCTACGGAATGACAGGTGGTGTGACAGCTGCATACTCCGCTGGGGGGCGCCACGGTAGTTCCGCGGTATGAAAATGACGGAGCGCGCGCGCCTCGATTCTCTCTCCTGCGCAGCGCCGCGATGAGCGCCCGGACCACTGCCGTGAAATGAGAGCGGCGACTTTCCTCCCGCTCAAGCTAATTATCTCCCCGCTGCTTCGCATCCACACATGGTTCCCTTTAGCGGGAGATGGGGAGTTTTTTGCTCTTCATCGATTATAGTGTATCCTTTTTAGAGCAGTCCATGTTCGGACACTTTCTTGAACTCATCATTCTTTAGGCCTTCCTTGTCCAGTGCGAGACCTGCCTCTTGAGGGATAGTGGTAGACTACCATTCATGATTTGGCAAGCATTATCAAATCATGAATGGTAGTCTACCACTATCCCTCAAGAGGAAGGTATATAACAGCTGCATCTTACCGGTACTTACCTACGGAGCAGAAACCTGGAGACTTACAAAGAGGGTTCAACTTAAACTGAGGACGACGCAGCGAGCGATGGAAAGGAAAATGATAGGTGTAACTTTAAGAGACAGGAAGAGAGCAGAGTGGGTCAGGGAACAAACGGGGGGTTAAGGATATCATAGTTGAAATCAAGAAGAAGAAATGGATATGGGCCGGGCACGTAGCACGTCGGCAGGATAACCGCTGGTCATTAAGGGCAACTGACTGGATTCCAAGAGATGGCAAACGCGTGAGGGGGGGAGACAGAAAATTAGGTGGGTAGATGAGATTAAGAAGTTTGCAGGTATAACGTGGCAGCAGAAAGCACAGGACCGGGTTGATTGGCGAAACATGGGAGAGGCCTTTGCCCTGCAGTGGGCGTAGACAGGCTGATGATGATGATGATGATGATGATGATGATGATGATGATGATGTGCAGTGCAGCTTGAATCGCAGGAAGGAATTGATCTTCTGCGTTCGGTTTTCGGGTCACGACGTGGTATGCGGCTGGAACGGGAGCACGGCCATAGACGTGCAATAATTATTTTCATTTCTTTCGAAAAAACCGAAAAAGTGCTCAAGGTAATTTCGAAATCGTAGACTAATGCATCGTACCCGCAGTCCCACTCTTGGCCCAGACAACGGCCCAGTTGTCGTAATCCGTGTCGATAATGGCAGTCTCCATGATAACGTCATCTAAGGGAATGACCAAACAGAGTAAGCTTGTTATTTTCTTCTGTGAAGAGAGAAAGTGACTTAGCGATGCTTCAGTATTTACCGCTGATCTTCAGCATGAACCTTGAGGGGTGCCGTTGATCTTCATTCACGTCCACGCTCATTTCCACGAGCTCGTTGCTGAACTCAGAAAAAAAAATCAATTTCCATTACATAAGTAAAAGTGCTCGCTTCTTTATTCACTCATATATGTTTACTTCTAAAGCCATTAGTCATGCACATACTTACAAAAAGCATAGGGTACCACTCGGGAAAGTGACTTTATTTTTTATCCAATTTCGATTTTTCATCAATGCAACAGCCTGACAATATAGTTTTGCTGCATGTAAACTCGGCGCCTGAACTGCGTCGCATTCCTTGCTTGCTTTGCACGAGCAGTTTTTTTAAGAATTACGCCTTTTTTTTTCTGTACCGCCAGCTTTACTTCGGTGAGTTAAACTATACGCGCTCCATCCATACCTAGTGATGACTATCAATCAAACTTTGCTGAGGTCGATGCTGCATTCTAGCAATTATAATACTTCCATTACGTTCAGAATATTCTCACTCAGTGTCGATGTATTCCGCCTTGATTCTGTAGATGTTGTCGTGGTCTTTTTGAATCGTGAAATGAGCACAGCGATCTGCATCTCCGTAGATAGCTTGGCTGAAGCTATCCACCCACCACTTGCCTTTGAACTGTAAGTATAAGTTGAGAAATGAAATTTATGAAGCAATATATACCTTCTCAAGACCATCGCAGTGACGGAAATATGGGCTTAATGTTTAAGAAAAATCTTTGCTTCTTAGCTATAGTACCGGGTCGAACTATATCATGTTAAAGGGCTGAAATCCGGCCAGTGATTTTACACCTCGATGATGCATGTACTATATTAACAAAATAAATCCTTCCTCGGTGCATCGTTGTGGTTTGCAAGACGAAACACACTTTATAACTCTTGATAATATGTGCGACACATTTCGTGGCGAAAGCGTCGGCAATGTCAGCACAAGAGAAGCGTGCGAATCACGTGAGCAAAAACAGGAGCGATATTAACAGTCACGGGACATCGTTTACGAACCGGCCACATATGGCATTTTGCATTCACCTACACTGGTTTTGGCAACTACCAGCGACTACAAGCCTTTTCGTTTATTTTTTGTAGATGTGTTTTCTCTGCACATAACATCCCAGGAATTAGCAATAAACGAAATCTTTAACGAAATGCGCCTTAGCGATGTGGCACATCGTTAGCCGTTCTTCATTAACATATTATCCACGCTACTGACATGGCGATGTTGTAAGGGCGCGGACAGTTATTTGAGTACCTTTTGTAGCGAATCTGTTCGCCTCCATTTAGCCGGGATTTTTCGTGGTGTCCTGCACCCTCCTCACTGAAAAACGTAACTTGTGATATGCCAGCGGAGGTTAGGAAAGCTTCAAGCACTCCGCGATAATAATAATAATAATAATAATAATAATAATAATAATAATAATAATAATAATAATAATAATAATAATAATAACAATAAGAAGAAGAAGAAGAAGAAGAAGAGAGAGAGAGAGAATGTTCCTTCCCATCACTTTATGTTGACGGAATGGCCAGAAAAAAATCTCATTTGTTCAATACTAGGTTATACAACCTGTGGCCGCCGCGGTGATAGAGTTGTTACGGTGCACGGCTGTTGACCCAAAGTCACGGGCTCGATCTCGGCGACAGCGGTCGCATTTCACTGGAGGCGAAATGCTAGAGGCCGCGTACTCAGATTTAGGTGCACGTTAAAGAACCCCTGGAGGTCAAAATTTCCGTAGCCCTCCGCTACGGCACGCCACGTAATCATATCGTGGTTATGGTGCGTGAAGCCCCGGAAATTATTTTAAATGCGAAGCATTTCTTAGCGAACTTCGGCGACTTTGAGCGTATCTATCTATCTAGCTATCTATCTATCTATCTAGCTATCTATCTAGCCGCCTACGACTTTGTGCTCTCCTGGCCGTATCGTTAATGGGATTTATACCCAATTTGGTATGGCATAACATGACTGTATGACGAACATAAATGGCTGGTCATATCATGAAAATCATGAATAACTTGTCATGAAAAGTATGATTTACATGCCACGCTCATGGCGCGTTTGCGGCCGTTTCGTTAGCTTGATATACACCAAATTTGGGATTGAGTGACGTGACTGTATGACGAACATAAATGACAATTGGCAATATGGAAATCATGACATGTCATGAGCGACATGACTTGCATGCCACGCTCATGGCGCGCTCGCGGCCGTTTCTTTAGCTTGAGATACACCAAATTTGGTATTGAGTGACATGACTGTATGACGAACATAAATGACAATTGGCAATATGGAAATCATGACATGTCATGAGCGACATGACTTGCATGCCACGCTCATGGCGTGCTCGCGGCCGTTTCGTTTGCTTGAGATGCACCAAATTTGGTATTGAGTGACATGACTGTATGACGAACATAAATGACAAGTGGCAATATGGAAATCATGACATGTCATGACTCATGAGCGACATGACTTGCATGCCACGCTCATGGCGTGCTCGCGGCCGTTTCGTTAGCTTGAGATACACCAAATTTGGTATTGAGTGACATGACTGTATGGCGAACATAAATGACAAGTGGCAATATGGAAATCATGACATGTCATGAGCGACATGACTTGCATTGCCACGCTCATGGCGCGCTCGCGGCCGTTTCGTTAGCTTGATATACACCAAACTTGGGATTGAGTGACGTGACTGTATGACGAACATAAATGACCAGTGGTAATATGGAAATCATTACTTGTCATGTGCGACATGACTTGCATGCCACGCTCATGGCGCGCTCGCGGCCGTTTCGTTAGCTTGAGATACACCAAATTTGGTATTGAGTGACATGACTGTATAACGAACATAAGTGGCAGGTGGTAACATGAAAATCTTGGCATGCATGTCATCTACAATGCCATTTACATGCCACGGTCATGGTGCGCTTGCGTCCAGTTCCCTAGCTTGACATACACCAAAATTGGTATATCGCGACGTGACTGTATGACGAACACAAATGAGAGGTCGTAACATGTAAAACATGACATGCAAATTATGTAAAGCATGATTTGCTCCTTCCTGGCTGCTTCGCATTACATCGATTCCCACAGTGCGTGGGATCTGCCGACTTTTTTATTCACACTCTACAAAAAACTGAAAAAAAAACTATGAAAATACATAACGAATTACTGTGTGGCAAACTGCTCAGCAATGAAGTGACGTACTTCACAAGACATCAATAAAAAACACTAGCGCAACACCAGTTTCAAAAGTAGAAGTATCAAAAGTTCATGCTTTAAAGGTACATCCCGGGAAATAATCTACAAGTAGTAAAGAAACGCATGATGTCTGGGTGAACTTACTAAACTCGATCACCTTGCATCCATGATGGCCGAACCTGAGTGATTAATATGTAAAAAAATATGAAAATTTGGGAGTTGCCTGGGGTGTAGTTTTATAGGGAAGCTATCGTCGGAAGTGATTAGTAATCGTTTAATACAGATGGTAAATGATAAGCAACTCGTGAGGAGACCATCGAACACATTTTGTGCCACTGCCCTTCTTACCAGACACATCGACGTGTTCTAGGAGCAAAACTCGATCGTCTCGATACAAGACCGCTGTCCGAAAAGAAGATTCTGGGACCTTGGCCTACGGCTTCGGGCATGCACAAGGCCACGAAAGCCCTACTGAGCTATCTGAAGGCGACCGGACTTCGTGAGCGTCTGTGAATCACCAGCGCGTGTTTACGTTGTGTGTGTTACCACTGACTGTTCATTTCCGTTTCTTTTTTCTTTCTTTCTACTCTATCTTATCTATTATTCCCCCCTTTCCCCCACCCCACGTGTAGGGTAGCCAACCGAGCTTAGCTTGGTTAACCTCCCTGCCTTTCTCCTTCGTTCCCCTCTCTCTCTCTGAATGTAGTAGTAGTAGTAGTAGTAGTAGTAGTAGTAGTAGTAGTAGTAGTAGTAGTAGTAATGGTGCTATCAGTGGCAGTGCAGTGGTGGTATAAGAAATAGTCGAGGCAGTAGTATCAGTAATATTAGAAGTAACAGTACTGTAATAGTGGCTGTGGTAGTCGTAGTCCAAGTAGTAGTAGTAGTAGTAGTAGTAGGAGTAGTAGTAGTAGGAGTAGGAGTAGTAGGGGTAGTAGTAATAGTAATAGTAGTAGTAGTAGTAGTAGTAGTAGTAGTAGTTGTAGGAAACTTAATCTTGCGAAGGCGCCCCAACACAACAAAAGCTTTTCCAAAAATTACTGTAGGGGTTGTCAAGCTTCATTGTTGCCTGTCAGTCTACGCATTGTTAACGAGACACCAGTCTTTCGGGGGGACGGATGGTTACTGGAACGGGGAACGGCAAACGCACAACGAGCGGGAAAGGAGGAGTGCTGCCGTACTGCCTTACCGTATTTGCGTACCGTACTTCCGTAAGTTGCTAAAAGACCCTAGTAACCGAGGTAGAAACAAACGTATCAGGGGCATTGCGAAACGGCGCATGCATGCAATAATTTCCTGGCTTGGTAGTAAACACGTGCGACGCCTCAGACCCAGTTTGCTTCGATAAGGGCCTCCGCAGCTGATCTCCCGAAACGCGCTGCACGTGTTCAACCGTGGATGATCGTTTTTGCAGCCGGCTTTCCCGGCATCCACCGTGTGCGGAATCAGCGATCACTGTGTGTTGTGCAAGTGACGTTGCTTCTTGCAACCGGATACGGAAAGCGTAGTGAGAGGTGAAAAAGCACTGAAGCGTATAAAAGTAGCGCAGTTCCATCCACAACCCGCCTTGGTGAGCGTCACAGGATTATTGCCAGGATTTACGCCTGCCGCTACTTCGGGCCTTTCGCGATCGCTGCCGACTTCGCTTATTCACCGCTGAGACTGCAAGTGGTAAGAACAGTAGCAACATTTGAAAGCGTGTATCACCTTAAAGAAACTGCACATGCACTACGCCTGCTTTAGACTTTTCTTCGTTATTTTAGTATGGTTTAAAGGCAGTTCAGTTCCCAAGTCTTCTGACGGGCGCGCTCATGTGTTGAATATTCTAGGCCAGGTTGAATCAGTGCTGTTCCCGGTACATGATTGCTTTCATGGAGTTTGTGCTTTTCTTGCTTTTGGAGCGGGAAAAAATACCGGAACGCGGGCAGGCGTACATTTCAAGGCATTCGTATTGTGGCTTTCCCTCCCCCGTTAAGTTGTGAGGTAGTGGTTGCTACAAGCGAAGCTACCTGCCTCACCTGCAGGTAGCTTCGCCTGCCTCCGCACAAGATGCCTTTATCACGTCGCCTATTTCACCATGTGTCACTTAGTCCAGCTGTTTTTTTTTTTCATATTTACGTGCGTCGTATGCGAATTTATTTTTAGCTAACACTGAGACTTCATCGTGGATGACCTATTTCGCTTTACTGGTTGCTCTCTCCATGCTTTCTTTTTTGTAGTCGTTTTTTCCTAGCATTGTTTTTATTCTTAACATCGCAGGGGCCGTAATTCGCCGCCATGGCGTCGAATTGGACAAGTTCGTTGCTGCTACTCGCAGCTGTGGTCACTCTGGCAACGCCCACCACCACCGCTATGTGAGCACCTGCTTTTCCCGCCTTCTTTCTCGCGTGCGGTCAGAACGAAATGAAAACAAAGTACGTTCTGTCTGAAGCTTGCAAATGGCTTTCACTTGAGCACGTAAGTGCCGCTGCCCTTATGCTTCGTGTACATAGAAATTTCCGCACGCGTTGACTTGTAT
Source organism: Rhipicephalus appendiculatus (assembly GCA_030522465.1). Classification (NCBI taxonomy): domain Eukaryota; kingdom Metazoa; phylum Arthropoda; class Arachnida; order Ixodida; family Ixodidae; genus Rhipicephalus; species Rhipicephalus appendiculatus. The sequence goes on from JALIZH010032913.1 coordinate 2,717,860, forward strand.
CAAAAGGAAGCATCGCGGTCATTGCTCCGTTACCGGAGATGTTTATTGTTGCGGAACAAGCCTAGGGTGCGTTCGGAAAGCGTGCATGTCTGGTTCGTGTTCGCTGAACTTTTACACACAAACTAAATTGCATCTGCCCGGTAGAGTACAGCTACATCCTAAGCAAGCGCCTTTTGATCACCTGACGTTCGAGACTGTAATTCGCTACGAGATTACGATGTGCCTTGAACCTAGGCCATTACAAATACCGCACTTCCTTGCGTCATGTCCTCTCGCTACCCGAAGTTAATGTGAACTGCCCCCCTCGCCCACCCCCCAAAAAGTCTGGCCCAAACGAATGCACGCGATTCGGTCAGACCGCATACATTTCCTTTATCAATTCAATTCCTTCTTTCCGCGGCATCCGGCACCTGTTGTCTTACACCCATGCCCAAAGTCAGGGGGGGCGGCCCAGGGACCCTACCCCCCCCCCCCCCCACAGACTGGGGTGTTTCACCGAGAATAAATAATGCAAATATGTGGTTTTCAAGGTTTTCAACAGCCCCCCCCCCCCCCCCCCCCGAAAGAAATTTCTGGCTACGGGCCTGCTTACACCTATGCCGCTCAGGACTACTCCCTTCCCCTGGCCACACTGCTTTTCCTTCCGTCGCAGAGAATACTTCGTGACGGCACCGGGATACGTGACGCCCAATGCGGATATCAAGCTCGCAGCCGTCGTGCGAAACCCTCCGTCCGCCGGTCAACTGGTTGTGGAAGTATGGGGCACTCGTTCGGGGATTGACCAGAACAGCACAGTCCTGGCTACCCAAACGTACGACGTCGGTCCAAAGGGTAAGCTTCCTCACGCCTTGCAACATATTTCTTTCTGTGCCTGCTATTATTCATGGCATCGTGCACTTCCTTGCGGCGTCCTTAACGCGCACGTTTTCGCAGCAACGTTGTGCCCCTTGCATTACACTTCCTATTTGTCTGTTGATTAGCCACACGTTTCTTTCCCCTTTTGGTAACATCCTTTTTCCAGTTCGGGTGATGTCTGCATTACGTTGCCTTACTAGATAATTCCCGGTCCCCGTCTTGTGTTACGATTTCCTGCGCTTTCAAGAAAAACCCCTAACACAACATTCGTACAAAAGGGAGTGAATGGTTCACGATTAACAGTGGTAGAGTACGGATATTATCTTAGCGTATTGCTTTAATACGCTTCATTACGGTTGGGGTAATCAATGAAATTTGCACGAGTTCAGTCAAAGATCGGAATGTTTCCTTGTGACCTGCTGGGGATCGTTCCTGACCACTTCTAAATTCCGCGCTTCCTTCTAGGTGGCCTCTGCGACCCGCTCCGGCAGTTGATTGCGGAGGCCACGCAGAAGGAGACGGAGCTCAACTCTTCTAGAGCTATTACATTAGTTCAACAAGTTCATTGAAAGCGCACTGTCTGGTCGTGGGTGTGTGCCATACAGCTGGCACATACCCACGGCCGGACAGTCTCCACACTCTGAATTTAACCAAAGTGAACCAAAAGTTCAGCTAGCGCTAAAAGCTCGCGGCATAAAGGCAGTTGAAATAAAACATCAAGCTCGCCTACAGTTTGTTTTCTATGCCGGTAAAGGCACACCCACGCAACTAACCTAACCTTTCTCTACGAAGTTTCACCGAATTCACTGCCTCTTCTTCTCTTCCCTCATCTTTCTATTCCATTCCCTAAACCCCCCAGTGTAGGGTAGCCAACAGGTAGTCCTTCCGGTTAACCTCCCTGCCTTCTCCCTTTCATTTTGTTTCCTTTCTTCATGCATTTGTTGCCATCGCTACTGCACTCGCCGATCTAACTGTCCGTCAACCGCTTGCCTTGTAGGTATCGACTCCGAACTCCTTTTCCACGTGCCCAACTTGAACCCAAGCGAGTTCTACAACCTGTACCTCGACGTGACTGGCAAGTTTGGAAGTAGCCAGTTTCACAACAGGTCGTCTGTTCAACTTGAGTATGTCAACAACATTAACGTCATTGTACAGACCGACAAGCCCATGTATCGACAAGGAAGCACAGGTATGTATAACATTTCTAAAGTGTTCATCTCGGCCACAATATGGCCTTTTGTTTCGAACTTCAGGTTAGCAATACCTTCATGTAACCTGTATTTTCGCGGCTACTTGTTGTTCGCATAACTCATTACTTTCCACGCAAATGTTCTTTTTCCTGTAAAGCTCTCGCCAACATTGATTTACGTAGCACGCCTACATCGAAAGCGTTTAAGGAAAAAAGAGCAACATGCGTTCCCTCTGCACGCTTTACATTTGATTTCTTCGCTATTGCAACGCAGCAAGTCCTGCTGGGTTTTCTGCCTGTTCTTTGTTGTCTTCGTCTTCTTCCTGCTGTTTTTCGTATCCTTCGTCTGTGAGCGCCATCATTTCTCGTGGCAGGTTAATGGTATGTGACACCTCATGCGACTGGCTGCATCCAGCCTGAGGAATGTTGTCTCATACCCACACAATATGCTTCACTTACCTCGTCCATGATTACGGACACAATCCTTTTATTTCTATCCTTCAGCGTATCCACGCTGCTTCCAGCATATCGTTCTTAGTAATGTTTTTTTCGGAACTGCGCACCAATACGAAAATTGCTTCTTTCAATATTTTTGCCTTGCAGTCAACTACCGGATCCTTCTACTTGACAATGAACTCTTGCCTGTCACTGACCAGCTGGTAAGCAATCTTTATCTACCAACGCTATCCCTTTGCTTTCGAATTCATTTGCATAGTCCGATATCTACCCCTTAATTCTTAAATCTTATAGAACACGAATATGGGCACATTGTTTTTTCCTCTTTCAATTACCTGCGCAAGTCTTTTCGCTACCTGCTAGATTGCTTCAGTAATTCGTTAGGGTCCCTGTTAAGCTAAATTGAAGTGCAGGAAAAATTAATAAATTATTTGTTAGTATAATTACTAAAAATATCGTCGCTTAGAGACTATCAAACGTTCATGTCAAATATATTGGCGCCGCGCTTTCACAGGAAGCACTTATGAATTTTCGCTAGACAGATACTACTTGGCTTTAATCGTAACTTTTGTGTCCTGTAGTGAATAGACATGTCTGTTGGGGTACGTAAACGCCGCAAGTGCAAGTCACGCCATACAAACTTCATGAAAAACAACCTTGTTCGGAATAAACCGCGTGGTGTGTGTGAACTTCATGAACATCCATTCATAACCATCATCTTGCAGGCAAACATCACCATCACGAACCCCTATGGCCAACTTCTGTTCCAGCAGCAGTTTGTCAACTTCAGCGACGGTACGTTACTTTTTGCAAAAGCGGCACACAGTCTGCCACATCACAGCGTTCTTTAAACTGGATTTGTGTCTCGTAGGTCTTCTGCAAAATTCCTACAAGCTTCTTGACATTACCGACGAAGGCACATGGACGATTGCAGTATCGGCTGGTACCAACTCTGGGTCTACATCGTTTGAAGTCCGTGACTACGGTAAATTCATTGTTCTTTCAACTACTCAGTACTGTATTTACCTAGTTCTATAGTACACTGCGTTCTATTTGTGGACTGTTTGGAAATCGTGCCAGTGCTTAAAAGCTGAATTCCACTCCGCTCATGTCGCCCTTTCATGCTGTATTTAACACACTGCTTTTTTTTATGCAGTGTTTGCTTAAAGGGTACTTTCTTAAATTGCGCTTAGTAAAGGCGCTCGCACTGATAACACCACCAAGACGCTTAAAATTGCTAGGCTTCATTGCAGCTGTTTCATTGCCTGCTTTCACTTTTTGCAGTGCTGCCGAAGTTCTCGGTCACCATTACACCAGACGGTAACGACGTCGTCACGAACCCCACGGTGCTCTACACTGTCTGCGCGAAGTAAGTGTTATAAGCAACGCAAACTATCACCTGTAAATGTGTCTGCTTAGTAAATCATTGGCTTAACCAGCATGTACGCAATTTTAATGATAATTGATGTGTTTCCTGTGGCTGAGGTAATTTATCCGACACGGCAATTGCATACAGTGTTTATCAGACTTCGGGCGGCGTTGCTCATGGAAAATCAAGCATAAGCGTATTTATCCGCCGAAAGTACTTCCTTCAGATAAATGCATTCATACAAAACTAGATACTCGCAACCATTCCTTCCTTTTTTTTTTTCTTTGCTTAAATGTTGTTCTAATCCTGCGACAAATGGCACTTTTAGAGGCTCCCGTGGCAGTTGTGTGGTTAACAGCGGCAATGTTACCCTTTGATTGTTTCATAATTATTTTGAAACGCTCGGTTCTTCGTATTCTGTCTTGGCTTACACCTTTGTCGACCCCCCAGGTACACCTACGGCGAAAGCGTGAAAGGAACTGTGCAAATCTACACGTCTACGTTCAACTACTACTATCCCAGTGCGCCAGAAGCCAGTCATTCTTCGCGTCGCAGAGGTACATTTCTCTTTGTCGTGAATTCAACGTGCTACAAGGTATCGCGTGTTTCGTCGAACAAATCCCGCGAGCATTGTTCACCCGATTGTTTTCCTTCTCGCGGGTTCACCTAGTTAACTATCTATTCGCTGATTCTTGTTGATGATAGGACAGCTTCAGCGTTCCTATTCCCGCAGTGTGCGAGGATGAAGCAAATCCGTTAAACCAAAACAAGTGCTGTCAGAGCAGCACTCCTTTAGCGCCACACGTTAAATTCCAAATTTTATTGGCAAAAAAAAAACTCGCGTGTGCGTTTTCCTTAAATTCGCGATTACGCACTAATAGGTTAGTAAATGTTGTGCGATGGAGTCCTCAATTTCACACCAGTCCTCAATTTCGATACCGGATGTGCATCTGAGGAGTGTTGATTACCAAATTTCATGCCCAACTGACTCTTGGCTAATATACTGCTACTTCGTCGTTACTCGGTTTACGAAGACTCCGCATATATATACATTTTTTCTTTCCTTCAGATCAACGGGTGTTACGACTACGTATTCAACGTTTCGCTGCTGAACACTGTGAACTACACCTACCCTACATACCCATCGATCAACGTTACGGCCAAAGTTATCGAAGATGGCACAGGTATTATAGCAGGCCATAAAGCTGCATTTCCACGCTCTCCCAAATTTCCGTATAAAGTGTTCTGCACTTTATACGGTACAGCTACAAGACCACTGCGTATTGGATTTTTGACATGCCAAGTATTATCTTATGCTTGCAGGAGTGTCCCAGTCTGCCACCGAGCTGCACAGCCGAGGTACCACACGTCTTAGGCTGAACTTTGGAGAGAAGTACAGCTCCAATGGCCAGTACACAAGCAATGACAACACGTTCAAACTCAACCTCCTCAACAAAGGACAAGTAAGCAAACACAATCGGCCGAATTTTCGGCCTACTTGCGTTAGACACGGTATTTAAGCTGACAAAGATTTGTCTCGACAAAGATTCGTTTTTCTGAGAAGCTTGGTGGAGTGCTAAGCTGGACAAGTTGTCATTCTGAAGCTGTTACCTCACCACCGCAGTAAGTCTCGTTAACGTTAGCACAAACAATAGCTAGGACCACCACCATTTACCACTTTCACCGTGGCTCTCGACGCGGTAGTTTCGTAACTTGGTGTCGCATGCAGCCCAGCACATTGTTCTTGCACTACGGCTAACTTCACCCGCATGGCAGCGACGTCACATGCGCCCGAAGAGGGACATTATTGAATTTCCCGAATTTATGGAAGCGTGGGTGATAAGATGCAGCCCACGTAGATTCTTTCCGGGATTTGACATATGAGCAGCTCTTCGGGCGCACTTTCATTTGCTTGCTTATGCAGGTCAACACAGGCATATGAACAGCTTCCGGCGGAGCGTTTTCTATCGCTAAATATCGCCCTATGTTGGCAGCGAGCCTTTCATCTCCGTTGCGAAATCTTTTGAAGCTACAGTATCGCATATTTCAATACTAGATTATATAGCTACTAGAAATTTACTGCACAAACTTTTATCAAGCTACAACAGCAAAAACCTGCTTGTCCTTTACATTCCACATTAACTAAAAATTCCATTCAACTCCACTCTGGGTATAGGAAAGTCCGCTATCGCTGTACGAATGAAACGTCAATCATCTTTTATTCAACCCGGCAATGCCCTTACGTTCCCTCGTTCCTGCATCGCAAATGTACAGGCCATCTTTTAAACGCATTTGCCAACAGCATTTCACATTAGTTGACATTATAAATCACATGTAAAAACTCATTTTTCTTCATACTTGTCCACTTAACGTTACATCGCAGTGGGCAGTACAACGGAGTGCCGCGGCATAGTTATTAGCGATGACGCGGTCATCTTCCTGCGTCGAACACATAAGCATACATAGAGTAGCCATCTCTCAAAATGCCTTCGTCACGTGCTTTCTTTGCCGTTACAGCTTCATGTGCAGGAACTTGACGGAACTCCACGCCCCAAGGAGCTTATTCAAGTCTGCATGTTCGTGGAGCGCAACAAGTTCACGTGGCGCTCATGGGAGACTGACAACGTGCTCGCTTGCCGGAACTACACATCAGACGACGAAGGAATCGTTCATTACAGCATGCCGCCTTTCAGCCAAAGAGTCACCGGCGTCATCCTCCAGGTGGGGCTTCCCTCTATTCGTCGGTACCTACTGCTTCCGCACTTCGCCGTTATCTCGCAAGTTGGCGCATAATGTGCGAATGTGCCGTATTTTCGGTTCGCATGCTTACTGCGATACGCGAATCGTCAAGTTTTAGCGTTTCTTGAGAGCTCTGGTCTACTAGGCTGAAAAAATGGCAACGCGAAGTCGGTGTTAGTCTCGATCGGCTCACGGATAAAGTCGTGAATCGCGACATTGTATCTCTCGCTGCAGGCATTAACAATATGCCCAAGCAAAGCACACTATATACAGCCTTCTTACTGAGCTGGTGCAAGTATGCACTGATAACATTGGGAGGGACGGTCAGTATTAGGCTAATGAAATAATATAACGTCGATTCCTTCTTACCAGTCGCTCTTCTGATTGTCTCATCCACGTAAAGTCGGGAATAGCTTCCAGAGAAGTCGAAGCGCAAAGCACAACGTCGCCCTTCAGGCGAAACTAACACGCTTATTTCGTTACACTTTGCGTCGCTTCATCTGCCACACGAGCTCTACTTTCCCAGAGACACCGCACCTATTGCTACGCGCACATGTTTCTTTACTTCAGTGCTACAAATTCGCACTGGAATTAACTCTCTTACCCATGGTATCGCTCAGCGCAAGCAGCGCCTAACATGATTCCGCACGTTATCAAATGTTATCGACTGCCTGCGCTGCGCGGAAAGCCGTGTACACTCCGCACTTGGGCGACCACCACTGATAACGCTGGAATGTAAGTTGTCACTCGCTGTACGATGACTCGCCCAAAAACAACCACGTGTTTCACTCTCTCGTTATCGACGACCATGCTCGACGCCATCGTTCTGAGCGTAGCCTGCTAGCACGACGATCGCTACTTTCTTTCCTGGGCACAAGTTCGGTCATCACTGGTTCGAATGCTGCATTCTTTAATCACAACCACGTGACGGTATAGTACATGTGTGGTATGCAGACATGTATGAAAGGAGAACGTTCCTACGGATACATGGAATGTTTCAGTAACGCAACGAAAGCGAAATAAATTGCAATGAACAGGTTATTTTTTGCTAGTACGTTGCCCCGTCTTTCGATAATTTCCTTCTTTTTTTTTTTTTTTTTTGCTCGCGACAACGCTGCCAATGTGCGCTTCACTACTCAAACTGGTAATCCCTCGGGCTAATATTACTCGCGGATTGGTTCCGAAGTGTCTAATTCAGTCATAATTAATCCAACGTGATAAAGTTCTCGTATCTACGTTTCCTTTCTTTAGGCCATAGCCGTCAATTACCCACGCATCATCATAAAGGATGGACCCACCCTCGAGAAGCCAACGACGCAACAAAACCTGGTTCCTTTCTATTCACCTACTGCAAGCTCCATTCGCATTGACCGTGGAGATGACAGCGTGTACACGTGTCAGGCCAACTTTGTGCGTGACATCGTCATGACTGCCGACGCGAACGTCGACTACCAGCTCTTCATGACGGTAAGGAATTCTGTCAATGTCTCTTAAACAGGACTTTGCAGCAATATTTCACAATTTGCTCATTCAAGTTTTCACGCACATTACTGCTTTCTACCTTGGAAAAATAACCATCCCTAACGACGGCTCAAGTTGAAAAGTGTGTTCGGTATCTCATTCTAACATTCAGTTGGGTCATCTCAGTCACTGTCCTATCGTTGTCATCACCAGGATCCCTCCCCTTTATGCGACCAAATTTGTGGAAAATCTCTAATTACAGGCAACGATAGTTGGATACGAGACATGCTAACAGTCGAGCTGTTGTATCATAATCTAGGCGAGTCATTAACCGTATTTTTCGGCATCGCTTGGCGGCTGCGTGCACTCTCGAAATAACTAACAAATGCTCTAGCAGAAGATTGCGTCTAAATGTTCTTAAATATACATGTCATTGTGAGCTCGAGTTTTACCATTTTAATCTCGTCTTAGCTAGACTCCCTTCTTTTTATAATGTTACGATCCTATTGGCGCGCCATTGATTCGCTAAGTGGCATGTTGCGTCTTCGTGTGTTGCACTTGCCGTGTTTTCACCTACGCTCTTTCCCTCCTTCCTTGAAACGCAGCTCAATTCTGCCGGGCGCATTCCTGGAAACTCGCAACTTCACCAAGCGGTTTACCGAAGCGGAGATCACTATGGTCCAAACTGACGACAACGTGATCAAGAACACTGACACTCCATCTGACGGCTCTGCTCCCCAGATCACTGAGCCAGAAACCACGCGCTCAGTGGGCAGCTTCCAGTTCAAGTCCACGCTGCCTCCCAACGCCAGCCCGAAGGTTCAGCTGCTCGTCTACTACGTGCATAGAGACGCCAACGGCAACCCTATCGAAGTCGTCTCGGACTCGGCGGAATTCAGCGTACAGAAGTGTCTTGAGAACAATGTAAGTTGCCGCTCATGTACTTTCACGAGTTGCAATACTGTTCGGCAGATGCTATTTTAAGCAATTTCATGCCCGGCAGTGTCATTTTGTTCACACAAACAAGCCACCAGAACAAGGCAATGCGTTTAAAGTTCTGTTTCAATAAGCATAGATATGCGATGTGATGCAAACGCAGAATTGACTTCACAAGCAATGCTTACCTTTGATGCTGGTGACGCCAGTGTTGTGTATCTGATTATCGCTTGTTTTTTTTTTTCTTCAGGTGACACTGACATTTGATCCGAAGAAGGCCTTGCCCGGTTCCAATGTGTCCCTCTCGATTGATGCTGCCGGTACCTCTCTCTGTGGAGTCGGAGCCGTCGACAGCAGCGTCACTCTTCTGGACGGATACAACCAAAGAAATTCCAGGGATGCTGTGAGTGCGAGATTAACCTATGTGGACCTTTGAATAACTCCGCGACGCTCAGTGATTTTTTTTTAGTTGTACTATGCTACTTTTCAGCTAGTTGAAACTGAGAGTTATCGTGGTCTGCAATATTCGTAGCACCTCATTAATTCTAGGCATATTATCATTGTTTCATTACCCTCAAAGTTTAGCAGAGCGATGAATTGGGCTAGTTGGTGGTGGTTCATGGTTTCTTTGATGCGCTGCAGATGACGAGACGAGGGCGCTAGGACGATACAGGGACACAGGACAGGTGGTGCGCACCACCTGTCCTGTGTCCCTGTATCGTCCTCGTCTCGTCATCTGCAGCGCATCAAAGAAACCATGAACCTCAAAGTTTGACACTCCACTACTTTGAACAAATTTCTGGTGAGCAATGAAAGCTTGGTAACACCATCGATCTACGCGCCACGAGACAATTCTCAAATATGCGAAACTCGTCATGCACAATGCCATCGTACGAGAAACGTAAAGACTGTAATCGCCTGGGCTAGAATTTATGAAGTTGCGTCAACTTCATCTGTTAACTGGGTAGAATGGCGGCGGCGGAGAAGTCGCACAGCCGCGGCATGTAGTGTCCGGTCGCTCGTATTTCTGGCGGCTACCCAATGTTTGTAGCCTAGACATGTAGCACACAATCCAGGTCATCTTCAGCCTTCGCATAATCTTGCCTTGCGCCCTGGAAGACTGCGCGCACACGGTACGCTAAGTGGACATATAGCGCCCGTCTGGTAGAAGTGTTTCGTACAGAAATCGGGAGGCCACGCGCAAACTCCACATCAAGCCTTTTATCACAGCGTTGGTCATATTACGGTGTTTTACACAGAAACATGTCAGCATATTGCAATGAACTGTGACGCAAGCAGTTCTATTTATCTTTCTACATGACTGTCTATTCTTCATATTTCTGCTCTCTTCGAAGAACTCGGTTCGGTCTCTTCGAACTCGCCAATGCTTTCATTGCAGCTCCTGAACCAGATCAGCTACCTCAACTACAGATATACACGCACATCTCTCGTCAACCAGAGCTACTGTTACGTAGGTAAGTCCCTTCCTTATCCAAAATTCGTCGCTTACTTCACCCGTTGTAGCTGTTCGGCGTGGCTACACCACCATTCTTGCGAGCGCGTGCTATGCTGGAGTGCCAATCACGCATTAGTGTACACTGTCGTCCTTTATGAAAGGGAACACGCGAGCGCGTGGCCTGCGCTTCGCGGCGGCTGCCTACAGCACCATGAACCGACACCTGAAGAAAGCCCATCCGCTTTTGGCGGCATCACCCGTTGCGAGACAAAAGCGGTGGCGTAATCTAGAAGCGCTTGTTCAACGGCCATAACTCGTTATTTTGTTTGTGAACAGATGACGCCAAAAGCGGACATGCTTTCTTCAGTTGTCGGTTGATGGCGCTGTAGGCAGCCGCCGCAGAGCGCACGACACGCGCTCGCATGTTCCCTTTCATAAAGGACGACAGTGTACATTATGGGGGGTTGGGCTGCGGCCGGTGAGTGAATGCCCGCATGCCAAAACAGCCTTAGCCCAGAAAAGCAAGCTCGCCGTTTAGCGCACATCAATTTAATTCTTGTAGCACATCGAACAGCAGAAAGTCATAATTTTTCAATGACAGCTCCTTTACGCATGCATTACTTTCCTTGTAGCAATATTTTAATACGCAATCTCAGCCTCCAAGCTTGGCACAGCCCTCACAACGGCGTGGCCAAAATTTGGCGCATGGCTGTTGCTTACCTCACCCGCAGCAAAGCAGTCACTTCATCACTCCAGATTTCCATTAGCTCGCAAAGCCTTTGTTGCATTCACTACTACGTCAGTGTTCTCTTCATGAGCCAATGAAGCGACGTTACTCAACTTCTATTTTCCAGATTGCATCCTCAAGCACTGTTACGTAAACTTTGCTATCTTGTTCTGTCCTTTAATTTCTTGGCTCGGCATATTGGTCCCCTTTAACGACATGCATATTCTTCTGTTATGTTAAGGATTCCTTTTATCCTGCCTTGTTTGCAGATGGCTACCTGTACAACGAACCCTACGAGGTATCTGCAAGCACTCAAACCAAAGAGCCCAAAAGGAGGAGGAGGCAAGCAGTGTCTCCCTCTGTATCCTTCAGCTATGACTCGCTCAGTTCTTTCGAGGTACGTTTTATACGGCAACTACTGCCGCCAGACGCTGGCTGAATTGAGATAATATACTTGCTTCTCGATAACATTGCTTACTTCCCAGAACTCCGGTCTTGTCATCTTCACTAACCTACCTGTCCAAACAAGGCCTTGCCCTAATCGCGCTTTCCCTGGATACCCAAACAACCAAGTACTCGGACAAGTCAATCGCTTCTACCCTACTTTCGGAGGTAAGTGGCATTACATGCATTTTGAACAGCCATGGTTCTCGTAACATTTCGTTTGGCCATCGGACCCACTCTGCTACACGGATTTCCATAAAAGTGCTCTCAGACAGCCGTCGATTCTTAAGTCTCGGATCAAGGCCTTCTCTTAGCGGCGATTTCTAAATCTGTGGGCTATCAAACATGTGCTGTGTAATTCCAATTCATTAAAACACGAGAGCTTAGGTTACGTTCGTTGCACTTCCAACGCAGGAGGTAATAACGCATGTAGGACACAAAAGCGGCGTAACTACCAGCATCGTCGTCTGGGAGGGCAACCTCTCAGACATGCCCCATAAATGCTAGTGCTCTAAATTCCTTCACTTCTCGTCTACCTTGCCCCACTGCTCATCAGCACTGCGTGTTCACTAGTGCTTTTGTCTTCCTGCAGCTTCCAACAAAGTAGCTTTCCGACCAAGCGCAAACGGTGCTGCTGGATTTGCTGCAGCATCCCCGATAGCCGAATCGGCAGCACAAGATTTCACAGGAGGGGCTGTCCCAAGGCACCAACTCGGTTAGGACTCTATTCCCTGAAACCTGGCTCTGGCAGATCAGAACGGTCAGGTAAGTTCTATGAAGCTGCTTTGCCAGCCGACCACTCGATGAGTCCACCGGGCTCTCTTGGATTTACATGCTTTCTTGCGAGTGTAATTCCAGCATAAACATCGATAGACTGTTAGCCAAATGTGAATGCGAAATCTCTCTGCATATTCCGTGCAAAAAAGCTACTTTCGTAAAACTAAAAATGCTAGCGTGCAGGCAGCACGCAAGCCTTCTCTAAAATCCCCTATCTAGCGCACCTGGACGCAGAGACGTCGTACTTGCAGCAGCCGAGGCCTAATTCAGTGTTTCTGTTTACAATGACTGCTCAACTTTCTTAATGCCCTAGCACTCTGCGTATCTGGCTTTCATGGTCGTCTGCCTCCTAGCTGAAAACCGGACCGCGCGACAATTGCCTAGTTAGCTGCATGGCGTAGTTTCTGTCACAACTGCGCCTGCGTATGCACTAGTTCACTGTTCATGGCAACTCTGATAACTGTTTCTCCTACAGTGCCTCGGGCTCGCTCGTTTACGAAGAGACCATTCCGGACACCATCACCACATGGCAAGGCACTGCTGTGTGCTTGCATCCGAAGAACGGCTTGGGAATCTCTCAGGTTGCCAATGTCACCGGCTTCCAGCCACTGTTCGCTTCGCTCACATTACCGGCCTACATGCAACGAAACGAAGTGGCTACAATCATACTGACGGCGTTCAACTATGGTGACGTGTGTGTTGTGGTGAGTGCATTGACAGCACTAAGCTTATTCAGTTACTCGCTCGGATCACCTTGGCTTGCGTACTTTCATTAGTTTGCAAATATACATTAAACTTCTATAAACATAACAAAAATCCCGAATAGTGCTGGCCTTTGTTTTTCATATTTTCAAATACGAATTCATGTTCCCAGAATGTTAGTTTATCCACTCGTAACAACCATGAGCTTGCAGCGCATAACATCTGTCCTCAAATTTTAGGTCCGGGTTAGTCTGACCTCGCTGGAAAATTTGGAGATTGTCAGTGGACCCAACAGCACCGACGCTCTGATATGTCCCAACTCCACCAACTCTGCGTCGTTCCCCTTCGACGTGCGTGCAACGACTCTCGAGCTTTCCCGACTTCAAGCCCGCGTCCAGACTAGGCCGGAGGCTCAGTCCGAGTACCCAGACGTCAGGCTGTCCAACGTGAACTCAAGTGACACCGTCATTCAGACAATCGACGTCAGGGTAAGTTCGACTTCGGTTCATAGGAACTTCGCAAAGGAACTCATAGGAACTTCGCAAAGCTCGGGCACTGACTTCTATAGTATTGCATTTGCTTCATCTTGTACAAAGTCGGTACGCCCTGTTAACAATCGGCAGTGTCTACAAAAGTTGTACCACGGGAATTGTTCCACGCTATTCCTTATTGCTCTAACCCTACCTTCCTTTGAATCTATCGCCTACGTGATATTCAGCAGCATTTGTTTAAATCTTCCAGCCCGAAGGATTCTCCATCCGAACAATCGACACATACCTGCTCTGTGCGTCAGGTACGGCAGTTTTCCTACTACTCTGACCGCATTCTACAATACATTTACGCCTTCAAACCCGTGAATCTGCGCAGTCAGTTATAGCCTTCTGACCTTTGGGCACTTTTGCTTACCCAGGTGACCAGAACACTGCTCCAGACACAGTACAAGTTACCCTGCCGACACCAGAAGCACTTGTTGAGGGTTCTCAGCGGGTTGTGTTGGTTGGTACGGGTAAGTGTCATGTCTGTGAATGCTGAAGTTGACTGTTCTCGTAGTATTTCGATGCACGTGCTTCGTTTCGGCATTGCAAGCTGGCGAATTATTTCTTATGAAACATCATTTCACAATGCAAACATGCTTGTGTAAACGATCGTGCGCTAATTTCAATATTCGCCAAATAATGGTCGTCCACTAGGTAACTTAATCATGCAGTACTCGGCGTAAACCCTCCACTTCACAGTACTTACGAGATGTAACTTATAAGAAACTGTTGTCAACGACAAATTGTATCGTTCGCTGGTAATAACTCCTGCAAGAAACTTCGGCGCTATTCCATCTGCCAAAAGCGGTCGGTTTTCTGGTGTCGTATTACATGCACGTTGCACAGAAATGTTCTTGGAAAGTGCCAATGCGTCGCAGAATTTGTAAGGCTTACAATACGAGAATTTACGACCTAAGAGCGTGCCACTCCATTAGCTACCCCAGTAATTACGTTTTTTTTTCCTTTTCGTTCCTTATGCAGGTGACATCCTTGCACTCAGCCTCAACGACCTGTCTGTCCCCACTATCACTTACTCCAACGCCGAAGGCACTTTGGCCGTTCTAGCCTCCAGCGTCTACCTCCTGAAGTACCTAGCACAGACTGGCACTTTGACGGACACTGTCAACTCTGGGCTAAGATCTCGCATCCAGCAAGGTATGTAACGCAGTTTGACCTGTTTCACCACAGCCTGTGCAACAATCCTGCTCCCTTTGATGAAGAGATGTTTGGCTCTTTCTGTTAGGGATAATAAATGTACTGGCGACGTTAAAGAGGTAGTAAGGGCTTCAGAAAATGATTGTACGTAACAGCCTAGTCGCAAGCACTTCAGTACTGGCTGCAGACGTAGTAGTTTATGCGGAATAGGCCTGGCGCTATGCAATGTTTATACAGCTCGTAAAGTTAAATTCTTCAACACCTTAACATAACCAGTTTCACGATGACTTAAATAAAAGGTTAACGGTTGCCTCCCAGAAGTTTAGCCCCGTATTAGTCCAAATGTTCAGCACAGAAAATGACCGTAACTTAGTTCAGCAGCGTCCTCTTGCTCAGCAACGCTCATCGACAGCTGCAAAAAAACTTTTTGAACGCTAGCAGCAAATGCCAAACTAATTAACTCTAGTATACACGTGCCAGGCACACGTCGCTCGATGCACGCGTCTCATCCGATTTCACCATCGGGTGCGCCAACATACAAGCACGTCGCCTTCGTTGGCCCCGAAACAAAGCTTCCTCGACTATTACGTGAGGGTCGCACTAATTACTGCAAAGCCACGTGGATGCACACAGGTCCATAGTGCCCTGTTGGTATGGCTTAACTATGCAGTGTAACTATAGCTGTAAAGCACTCGCAGAGCATGCACTTATCCTCTTTTGCACTTTCCTCCTCAGCGTCTCAAGCTCAATACAGCTTCCGCTCCTCCGATGGTTCATACGCATCGTTTGGCTCAAGCGAGTACCCAAGGAGCATCTTCCTCACCACGTTCGCCGTCAAGGCCCTGAGTGCAGCCAAGGAATATCTGGGAGCGAACGTTGCCTCTGAGATCGACGCCAGCATTCGTTACGTGACACAGCAATGGAACCCCTTCACAGGCTGCTTCGTAGAGAATGAGCCCGGGTCATCGCCATATGGACCAAACGCAACAGTGAGCCAGATTTACGTATAACCATAGGGGGCCTTTATTTCATTTTCTACGTTCTCCCGAGCTGCCGAAATAAAACCCAACAGCTCGTCCATCGTGTCAGACGTTGAAAGACTTACCGAAGATGTATAAATCTCCTATCTCCTGCAGAGGCAAACCTTCCTAGCGTTCTCTTCCAAGAGGTTTTTTGAGCAGTTGCCGCACGCGCTCATCGTCGAGCCGAAGACACTCGCACATCCTCCCTTATGGTTGCCTCCGTTTTCTGTTGCATGCGATGGTATGCACCCGACGCAGTGGTCTAGTGGTTATTATGCCCGCCTGCTGACCCGAAGGTCGTGGGATCACATCTCGGCCACGGCGGCCGCGTTCTGATGGAGGCGAAATCTAGGTGCACGTTTAGAAACCCCTCCCCGAGTTGTTAAACAAAAAAATTTCCGGAGCCCTCCACTAAGCCGTCACTGCCAATCGTATCATGGTTTTTCGTACTTAAACCCCAGCAACTAATGACATGGTCCACAACTTAAAGGGACCCCTCACGCGCTTGTATCTTTCTTTGCTAGTCTATTTTTGATGTCCCCGCTCTAGTCATAGCCAAACTAGCCCGAATGGCCATCCTTGCGTAACCTCAAGATTGCCGTATACCAAGATTGCAAATGTTATGGCTCGACACGAAAAGCACTGCATGCCACTTTATTTATTTCTTTGCAGCCCGACTTCAGCGCAGCAGTGGGCGTCATGCTGGCGGAGAGTGGAGTCTTCAACGATAGCATCACAGAAGGCGTTTTCCGGTGCATCGACGCAAACAACCTTCCATCGAACCACACCACGGCCTTGAACGCTTATTTCTCGGCGCTCGTCAACAGACCGGAACGAGCTAACACAGCCCTGCAAACTCTCCTCGGGGAAGCCGGACAAATCTAGTAAGTATGAACAAGGTGCTTCAAACAATATACAAAATCCGGTCCATTCATATGAATTTCTCTCTATATCCCAGCATTGTTCATTAACGGACTTTATGTCCAGCTCGCCCGGTCGTGGGAGTAGCCTAAAATGTTTCTCGCAATTTTTAGCATTCCCTTTGATGCAGCGAATCAGGAGAAAATACAAGAGGCCGACATCTTCGAAGTTGCGCGTGGTCACACCATAGTAATCTTGCGGACCTGGTTAAAGAACTCGCACATTTATTCTTAACAAATCGCTCATTTTCAAATGACTCATTCCCGGCGATGTTGCCTACTGTACTAATTTTAAACTTATTTCCATATTGCCGACAGAATCACTCCTGTGTTATGATCATTGCCATATGCATCACGCTAAAACATTTTTGTTCCTGGCGGCTCGTTCAACCAACGAGCCGAACTGGCATTCCGACATAACTGGGTGGCCCTGCTACTTCACATGCCCTTCTAGTCTCTTTGCATTACATATGTTCTTGCGTTACACGAGAACAAGACTTTAGATTGGAAAGTTTGATGTAAGCGGCTACTGTGCAGGTGGTTTGACGTCCTGGACTGGAGACGGTCTGTCGTACGGCTCTTCCGACACCGCTGGTTATGCAGTCTTGACATCTAAGCTGCTCAACCGGAACTTGGGAGAGGCGCTGCCTATCGTTCGCTGGCTTATGCAGCAGACCTACGCCCGATACACGTTCTCCTATTCCGAGGTACTTACTCGTGTTGCAATTCATTTCAGAACACATCCAATACACTTCAGATGGTCCGATGTGTACAAGGAGTATACGCAAAACTTCTTAAGCAGTCCTTCTACGGTATAACCTTACTCGCAGCGTTGAGCTCTACTTCGTACGTTATAAGAAAGTTACTTAACGTGCAATTTGTTTTTCTGCATGAAAGTCTCATTACAATGGCATTGACATTTGTTCTAACCCTCCGTAACTTCTCCACCGCTAATCTGATTGCCCTATCTTACCTTCTGACGATTTGCAGGCTTACATGGTTGCCGTTCAAGCACTGACCCAGTATTCGAGCGTGGCATTCTCAAAGAACACCGACTTAGCCCTAAACGTTGCTGTTGATGGTGCGACACCTGAAAATCTCTCCTTCCAGATCAACCAGCAGAACAAACTGCTCTATCAGGTAGGCATTCATAGAAAATGCGTAGTGACCATTCACTTCTTTGAAGGTCGTCACACGGACATGGTTTCCTACATGTCGGTCATTTCCTACCTGTCGGCTCATTGTTTTTGTTTTTCAGGAGCGTCTCTTGAACAAAAGCGACTCTTACAGCTTTCAGGCATCTCTGGCTCCAAATAGCGTCGGCTGCGCAGCACTACAGGTTCGTAGAACTTCGTCTCGCTATTCGCACAGTAATTTAGTCTCGCTTTTAAACTGTAACTGCACATTTAATGTATTTTAAAGTCATAAGCCCCATGTTCATCTTTTATATATAGTCTGGCCTAACAAGACGTGGATTGTATTCAGCGATTCCTGAGCACTATGTATCGTGTGTGAGTGCATCACTTTGGACTAGTACACTAAGCGAAAGGCAATTAGATGCAATCTGAACTTACAGACGTAGACAGAAAGAAATCTCCCCTCCATATTTTGCCTCTGTTCCTTCCAGGAGTGTCCTATCATTTTCCAATATTTCCATATCACACAGGTGTCTTGGTATATGAGGAGAAAAGCAAACTCGTTCAGCTACTCGCCTTGCACTGTAGTCACCACGGGTCTTGTGCACTGAGTAGTCGGTGTAGGAGCCAGGTTTACGCAGGCGTAGTGCAGCCCTTAACATTAGAGGCCACATCTGGTTGTGGCCACACTATCCCCCAGTTTCACTATCTGGATCTTTACGGATTCTTTGCCAATGACTACAAGCGCTACGTTTCTTCTTCTCTTCCAGGTCAAGTACTACTACAACTCCAGGAACAGTCCGGTTCAGAGAGGCATCCAAGTTAACGCTTCCGCGACATCAGGACCCGACTGCAGCACACTTCAGTTGGAAATTTGCACACGGTGGGTTTGTATTTCAATATCCTTGCTGGCCGGTTCATAGCTGTTCTATTAGCTTTTTCTTTAATGTCTGCGTGCAGTGCACTTCCTACTGTTCCCTCATCACCGTAACTAAGCTATGTAACCTTCCGTGACATCGGATATGTTTTCATAGCTACTTTAACATTAGTCCCACTGCACAATAATAATCGCATGGTAATTGCATACAAGGAGACCAAAAACAAGTAACACAGGAATACAGGAGCTACATTATAGCATCTGGAAAGTCTCTCCTAAACGTGTGTACATGGTGTTTAATAGCTATGAAATAAGCCTTATGTCCTAACCCTTTCCACTTTTCAATACGCCGTGGCCAGTTATTCAGCTTCGAATGTCGTGCGTCACTTCCGGCAAGCTCTGCCGGTGGCCTACTCATGAAATCTTTTGTATCAAAACTCCTGGCATTCAGTTTTTTTATGCATCCACTCGCAGACATTTTACGTAGTCCACTACTTCGGTTGCAGTTACCTTTTATTTGGATGCGTTTAGATTCACCTGTATCTCAACCTGACAGCGCTCATCATACACGTCCCTCTGACTGAGCATACCTGTTCGGTCAAAGTTTACCTTCATATGGAATGACCACTTGGGTGCTCTTTTATTTTCCAGGTACACGGAAGGTTTCCTGCGTAGTTCTACAATTGTGGAAGTAACCCTGCTTTCTGGCTATTCTGCCGATGACCAATCTCTGAAAAACGTAAGAAAATGGCAGATATGTAATCTAGTAACTGCGTATGCAGCACGCAATCCAGTCGCACTAATAATCACGTATCTTTTTTCTTGCAGCTCGTCAGCAGTGGCGTTGTTAAGCGCTATGTCGTGAACGGCAACAAAATCCAGCTCATTCTTCAGACGGTAATACTTCTTTTTCTCATGCTTCACACCTCTTATCATGAGACAATGCTTAACATGATTCGCACCTAGCGGGCGCCTATTCAGACTCTCTCATCTCAAGAATACCGTACCCGCCTCTCGCAATCCAGTTGAGTGCTTGATTAACGTAATGCAATTGAATCTTTTTACAGCTAACCGTTCAGCCTACCTGCTTCAGCCTGACGGAGAACAGGTACCTGCAAGTCACCAACCTTCAAAGTTCTGTCGTGGAGGTGTACGACTACTACCAGTATCGTAAGTCTGAGTACTGTACTTTGTGACAGCGTCGTAGTCCAGTATATGTATTCTGCCACAGCAATCGGCACTACGACCCGATTTGGACTTGTGTTGTTGTGTAGATGCTCACTACCCTCGGTAACTACCACGACGTGCTTTGCTTTCACTGTACTACCGCATTTCGTCTCAATGTTACTCCTGGCCGTCAAGTCTTAACACACATATTGCCCTGTGGAGTCATCTGTTTATCAAACAACTTCGTATAATTGATTGCCACCTATTCTCATTTTGTGTGCTAAGACTCTGGGGCAAATTTCAAGTGTGTATCGCCTGTGTGTCAGCTGCCGTTTACACAGTTGCACGGCCACCTTGCCACTTCCAGTGTCATGAACATGTTTTCATCGTATTCATCTGAAGCTCTCGATTTACATTTTTAACGCAGAGTACAAGGCAGCGGCTGGCTACGGATTGGAAGGCAACTGCACGCCTGCTGAAGTCGCGCCGCCTACAAGTCTCAACGAAGTGGACAGCGTCATCTACATTTAACGCACTCTTCACTCCTGTCTTCATGCATCGGCATTTCTCCACATCTAGACAAACGATCTCAAGCGCCTTCGAGTCATCTGTCTTGTGATACATTGTGTTGGTGTGTTTTTATCGAACTCTCCTGTCATTCGCAATAAAGCATGTGCTCTTTTACCTCACGACTATTTCACTTCTTTATCCAGATGCGACCAGCGATAACCTATTTTGGCGTGCATTCCCTATACGCACACAAATTGTCTGCGTGTTTACCTTTCTAGAAATTTCTAGAAATTAATCAGTGCGTTGGCTTTCAACAGTGAAATCCGCGTGTTGATCTTCAGTTATAGTAAGCTTCATGACTGTTATATTCATGTTGCTGGGGAAAAGAGCGCAGCGTCGCGGTTCAACATGAATTAGAGAGATGCATTGTCGCAAGGCTTTTCCGGGCTTCTCCTGCAGGCTACAAATGCGCTTGCAGAGAAACACTATGCGCGTAACTATTCGCTCTCCGTTTCAAAGTTGCGAGAAATTGTTGACCGGGTGATGTCGCTGGAGTGAACTATTCCAAAAGTAGGATATCCTTGGAGCACAAACTGCTTTCCATAGCTGCCTCTTTATGTGCGCCTTGCTCCCTCAGCTTCTAAAGTGCAGGGGAAGAGCAAGCTTGGGCGAAATGGACGAGGTGGGGCCTATTGAGGATTTATCAAAGCGGGACTAATTTGTCACTAACTGTACATTCGCGACACTTGTACATGTACAACAGACTTATTGGCGAAGATCAAACTAACTTAAATTAAATCCTATGAAGTGTTTTTGCGAAGCTACATGTTCTACGGCGTTTCAGTTATCCGTAAGCGTATTTGTTTGTGCGTGCCCACAGCTACTTGCAATCAGCTTGGAGAGTACAAATATAACACGACAGCCGAAGCATATTAGCCATCGCCGTCGGGTTGAACAATTAACCATCGTATATGTAAAACAAACAGTGCGCAGAAAAGATAGGCTGATATTCAGAATGACCTTCAAAAGCACGCCTAACTCGCAGCAGCTGCCTAGACCTCGACAATGCCTAATATGCTACACGTTCGCAATGCCGACCCAAAGGGAACGCAAATCGTTTGACGGCTGCTGCATAATCACCAGTTCGCGGGAGAAACATACGTATTACTAAGGTCAAATACGATATTTTTCAACTAATATCATATTGCAAAAGGTCGATCCCATACGGTGACTTTGCACTTCCTTTGCACTCAAATGTTTTTTCTCGCGCCTATAGGGCCACAGAGAGGCGCGCAATATTCCTTTGAAGCGCTGCTATGATGTTTTGACCGTTTTGACGTATGTTCCAAAGAAGGCATACATTTTTTTTTTTTATGAAGAGGAGCATCAATCAAGCGCAGGGACTATCCCTGGAGCATGTTTAAAAATAATTTTGTGAGATTTCTTAAACACCCAAACAACGATATCATTAGGTGGCACAGCGTATACGGAAACAGGGGGGGGGGGGGGGGGGGGTCGTGCTTCGCTCGAGCTTATTGCTATGATGTCTGTCCTCAAGATAAAATAAGTGTAATAGGGAGTGATTTCAGTTGGATAAAAGGTTCTGCGTAAGCAAGTTGGTTGTTCTTAAGAAAGCGAGCCAAGTCGCTGGTCGGGACACAATGCACATATCGTATTGCCACTGTTCAAGCCTTCCATCCCTACATAGCACAGGAAAAAAAGGGAACACAAATTTTATTTTGTTGTATATTTATTTGCTGTTCATCGATTATATTGTATCCTTTTTAGAGCAGTCCATGTTCGGCACTTTCTTGAAATCATCTTTCTTTAGGCCTTCCTTATCCAGCGCAGCTTGAATAGCAGGAAGGAATTGATCTTCGGCGTTCGGTTTTCGGGTCACGACGTGGTATGCGGCTGGAACGGGAGCACGGCCATAGACGTACAATAATTATTTTCATTTCTTTCGAAAAAACCGAAAAAGGTGCTCAAGGTAATTTCGAAATCATAGACTAATGCATTGTACCCGCAGTCCCACTCTTGGCCCAGACAACGGCCCAGTTATCGTAGTCCGTGTCGATAATGGCAGTCTCCATGATAACGTCATCTAAGGGAATGACCAAACAGAGTGAGTTTGTTATTTTCTTCTGTGAAGAGAGAAATTTACTAAGCGATGCTTCAGTATTTACCGCTGATCTTCAGCATGAACCTTGAGGGGTGCCGTTGATCTTCATTCACGTCCACGCTCATTTCCACGAGTTCGTTGCTGAGCTCAGAAAAACAAATCAATGTCATTATAAAAGTAAAAGTGCCCGCTTCTTTATCCACTCATTTATGTTTATTTCTAAAGCCATTAGTCATGCACATGCTTACAAAAAGCATTGGGTACCACTCGCGAAAGTGACTTCTTTTTTTCACTATCCAGTTGCGATTTTTCATCAATGAAACAGCCTGACAATATAGTTTTGCTGCATGCAAACTCGGTGCCTGAACTGCGTCGCATTCCTCGCTTGCATTGCACGACCAGGTTTTTAAAGAATTACGCCTTTTTTTCGTTACCGCCAGCCTTCCTTCGGTAAGTTAAACTACGGCGCTCCATTCATACCTAGTGATGACTATCAATCAAACTTTGTTGAAGTCACTGCTGCATTCTGACAATTATAGCACTTCCATTATGGTCAGAATAATCTCACTCAGTGTCGATGTATTCCGCCTTGATTCTGTAGACGTTGTCGTGGTCTTTTTGAATCGTGAAATGAGCACATCGATCTGCATCTCCGTAGATAGCTTGGCTGAAGCTATCCACCCACCACTTGCCTTTGAACTGTAAGTATAAGTTGACAAATGAAATTTATGAAGCAATATATACCTCAATATATTGAAGCAATATGAGAAGCAATATATTGAAGCAATATATACCTCAATTTATGAAGCAATATATATAGACCATCGCAGTGACGGAAATATGGGCTTAATGTTTAAGAGAAATCTTTGCTTCTTAACTATAGTACCGGGTCGAAGAAGAGAAGAAGAAATGGTAGAGAAGGAAAGGCAGGGAGGTTAACCAGTCCAGGATAACCGGTTTGCTACCCTGCACGTGGGAAGGGGATTTGGGAGATTGAAAGAGGGAGGGGAAAGAGTGGAAAGAGAGAGAAAGATAGCACATAACACAACTATGTGTAATGTTAACGGGCTGAAATCCGGCCAGTGATTTTACAAATCGATGATGCATGTACTATATTAACAAAATAAATCCTTCCTCGGTGCGTCTTCATGCCTTGCAAGACGAAGCATACTTTATAACTCTTGATTCACGATACAGGCCCGAGGAGATTTAAAGGGCTAAAGCTGCATATTCCGTTATTAGAGCGTGTAAGTGCCGATTCCGATTATTATTGGCTCGTACTGGTATTTGTGTAGTAGTGATGAAATACGCGAGCCGCCGTGGTGTACCTAGGTGATTAGTGGGGTTTCAAGAGACAAAACAGTGAGGCGATTATGAGGAGCGCTGTAGTGTGGGATGCCGAATTAATTTCGACCAACTCGGGTTTTTTTTAATGTGCACCTAAATCAAAGTACACGGGTGTTCTTTTTGTTTCACCCCCCTCCTCCCCAAATTGAAATGCAGCCGCCGTGGGTCGGGAGTCGAACCCGCACCCTCGAGCTTAGCAATGGGTGGTAGCTTAGCGGCTAAGGTGTTGCCCGTCTCAATTGAGGATGAAGGTTCGATTCCAGGTCACGGAAATCCAAGAACAGTCGTGTACACCCGCCCACATAAGTTTACGGAACATGGGCTCTACTGAAAATGCGAATGTCTGCTCTCTTAGTGCACGGCGCTTCTAAACTAGCGGGTAGATGTATAAATCGCAGGCACTACTACAGGAAGGAACATATATTTAGAGGCTAGGTTATCATACAAAGCGGGAATATAGCTTTCTCGGAAATTTCGCGTTCCGAAAACTTTTGGGGGGCGTGAGTACTTAAACTGCACAGCTTTGAGAACCCCAGGAGGCAAAAACTGATCCAGAGTCTCCTTACTACGGCGTACTGCATAGTCACACCCTGGCTTTGGCACGTGCATCTCCATAATTTAATTAATTTAATCGCGTAAAGTTCGCGCGCCATGTTGACAGACTTACCTTCAAGGGATTGAAATCATCCTTCAGTGTCTTCGGATTCGCGTACACACCATTTCTATCGACCAGGAAGACGATGAGAAGTACGACACATGCTGAAGGCCGCATATCTGTTTCGGTGTTGAGCCTGCGGTTTCTTCCCCTGAGCGCACGTGCGTGGAAGGGGCTTTTAAACGACGCCCATGAGCCGTTCCCGTGTCTCGCGGTCGCCACCGGCAGCTGTCCATATTTTGCGAGCGCTCTGCAGCCACGGAAAGTCAATGTTTGCATTGCCGAGTCGTATGCAATGGAAACTGGTACCGAGCTAATCGTTACATTTCGGCCTTGGAAAATACGCTGAACCTAATTTCCTGCTGCTGAGTATTGAGTCGGCGAGAATATCACTTACCTTTATGCGGATAACGTTGAAGCCTATCACTCTTTTTTCAGGTAAGCACTACTGCGGCAAATTAAGGTATACTTAGAGTTTCAGGGGTGTAGTTCGAAGCTCTTCGAAAGTAGGTAGAAAGTGAAAACGTTTCTTTATAAAAAGCGGTGGAGCGCCTTTCTCGCTTCAAGCCTTTAGTTACCCGCCCAATTGATTCGTGACACTGCGTGCAAGGTGTTTCGGTTTGCCCACAGCAACAGACGTCGCTGCTCCTCTAGTTAGATGTCGTGATAGAGGAATTGGGAGGGTATCCAAGAGGACGTTAGGGGATTCCCAGGTACGGTGGTACAGTGAGGCCTTTGCCATAAAAGTACGGCCTCCTCGGGATTGCTTTCAACACAGTAAGGTGCATTTCTGCAAACTTATAAATAACTCCTCTCAATTTAATAAAGAAAAACTGAACGGCTAAAGATAAAGCGCTTAGCACATGCTATTGAATGGCCCAAAGTTCCTGCCCATGTCGCCGCTGGGTGAGCATGAAGTGATGTAGATCGCAAAGAGATAAAATATAAGAACACAAAAAATTACGAGGTGTGATTTCTATATAAAAGAAACCGTGACGAGTATCAGCCTCCGATAAAAAAATTGCTCTCAAATTTACGATGTAGACGTTCAGTATTCACTGATTAAATCAATGACGTTAAGAATTCTCGTGATTTTAAATGCATTACCAGTGAATGCTTGCCCATTGGTGTAATACGTACATCAAATGTTGAATGCGGTTGATAAGAACGCTGGCATGGCTGGCGTAGCAGCCTTAGATATAACTCTGTGCAGATGAAAGATAAAAGGAGGAAAGAGAAGAAAATTGACGACCACACGCGCTGGGAACTAACAACAGTTTAATGGAAAAACATCTACTCGAAAAGGAAACCCAAGACGCACATGCGCCTTACATGATACCTTAGGGGAGAGAATGGTGGACATGTGACAAACGACGAGGCACAACGAAAATGCCCATGTGCCTTAAAAATAAAAAACCGCGCACATAAAAACGCAGCGCATGGCACCTTCTAATTGCGTTTGTCTAAAAACGTCACCTCTTTTCGTGATAGCGAAATGAAGGCGGGGAATGAAGGCTTTGAAGGCTGGGTTCGCCGAATGACCAAGCTATGTACCAACAGGCCCAATACCAGACTCTTCCAGGAAAGAGAGGTTGATCTACGAGGAAGTGGAAAGCCTGTTGACGGCACCTTAGAATTCTAGCATTATCTTTTAGGAGTTTGTCGCCTGTAAAGGTAGCGCCGATGTATATTAATCTTGATTGAATGAGCGCATAAACTTTATTCAAGTTTAGTCCGGCAGTTTCCTTCTGGCGAAGCGGGGGAAGAGGCGTTTAAGCCCTGTCCTGTCCCACCCTCCGTGGATGACGATAGCGGTGCCTCAAGTGACGGCTCAAAGTACTGGGGACCGGGTAGCATTTTCGGCTTGACGGACGGCCCAAAGCTGGTCGGCCATGTCGTCGCCGGTGAGTGCCACCTCCAAGCGGCAGTGACTCCGACGGAGGCGATCCGCAGCAGTAACCGCAGCCTCGGCGCAAGCGCGGTGACAGCGAGAGCGTTCGCGGAAGCGGCGACTACTAACCTCGGAGTTTGTATCTGCCTAACATGCGTCGCGAAGTGTGCGGTGGCCGCGAAATTAACTTTCCCGGCACATTCCCGAAGCATGTGCCGCAGTGTAGCTCTTTCCCCGCACACTTTACACGCGTTTGTCGGGTATAGGTTAGGGTAACAGAGGCGTAGGAATCGCCGGCCTGGGGTAAAAGATTATTTTATTGTCTCAACAACCTTACAACACTACCGCATATACATCCATTTACGTCCCACGTTGTGACTATGATAACTGCTACTTTGCTATGTTATGACTCGTACAACTCTTTGGATGTACTCCGCTGCAAGATATGTTGAGAATATGAGCTCCAATATAAGTATAACGACAGTCTAGTGTCATTACACATGTTCAAAATACGTTCAACGGGAAATGACAGTACATTTTCTTGCATTGGTATTGCATTGCTGTGGGTATCGCTTACTGAAACAAAATTATTCTGAAGGGGAAGACAATATACTAGTCTTCAATAAACTTTCTATTAGGCGAGTTGGCGTTGACTCCCAGAAGGCATTTTTAGCGCAAGGATGGAGACTGCTTGATGCTTAGCGTTCGCCTTGCGCACTGTCTTTCCCTTCTCTCTTTCAGGTGATTCCTTTTTTTTTTTTCTTGTCGTTAAGAATGCCTTTTGAGTTAGGACTTTGATGATCGGAACCGCATTATAAGGCAGCAACTCGGGCTAAAATAACTACATAAATCTTCGGCATAGCAAAGTTACTATATCTGCTCAGGCCCTGGGAAAAGGCATGGACTCGACGGCTTTTTCAAGGGCCTTCTTGTAATCGGTGTAGAGGAGGTTGTACATGACGTTTTGTAGGGCCCGTTCAATCTCGTTGTTGAAGCTGCGTTGCCGCTCGGAGTTCAGACTCAGGCGTCGGTCGCAAACCGTGTGAAAGCGTATTTGTTCGATGTGAAAAGTGCTCAGCTTGCCCGGATGCCCCGGATACGCCGTTGCCTCGAAGTTGGCCACGGTGTCCACAACGGTGACGTTGACGGACACAATTTTTTCCTTCCGCGCAAGTGTGTCTCCCTTGACCTGCAAGGAAGACAAACGTAGAGAACCTTTTCCTCAAATATTTCGATATACTGGGAAAAGAAAGCCTCTGTGCGTCAATTTGAAGCACATTAAAGATATTTGAGAAATGCATTCTGTTTTGACGCCCCTTGCCTGTTGATTTGACGTATGAAGTACAGTTTGGAGCTATTTATTAAGTTAAAGTTGATCATGTTTCCTGTTTTGATGAAACTATAATTTTATCTTCCAGATTTGACCATACATTAAGCGCATGTGCTGGCGACACTAAAAAAAAAGGCTACATGATCGAAGTACCTATAGGGGTGTTGAACGCATTGTTTTATTCCGAGTAAGTTCCACGCCTTCTTTCAGTCGTTAGTCGGCCATTTGTGGTGTCTCAACTTGTCTCTTGTGTCCGTGTTTGCACGCACTTTTTAACCATGAATACTTGCCAGTTCAGCTCTCTGTTATTCTAAACTTCATTAACACGTTTCCTAAAAGACTATGTGCAGCAACTGTAGGCCTCATTGTCAAACCGAACTTATGATGCTAATGTATACTCTTCTTAGTAATGCGCGCAGGTGTTGTCTAATATAGAGAGTTTCGCTGTTATTACAGCGTAAAAGTTGAAGGAAGAAATGTTACCTGTTCTGTTCTGTTCCGTTCCGTTCCGTTCCGTTCTGACCTGTCCTGTCCTGTCCTGTCCTGTCCTGCCCTGCCCTGTACTGTACTGTACTGTCCTGTACTGTCCTGTACTGTACTGTACTGTACTGTACTGTACTGTACTGTAATGTAATGTACTGTACTGTACTGTAATGTACTGTACTGTACTGTAATGTACTGTACTGTAATGTACTGTACTGTCCTGTTCTGTTCTGTCCGGTTCTGTCCGGTTCTGTCCTGTCCTGACCTGACCTGTCCTGATCTGATCTGTTCTAATCTGATCTGTTCTGTTCTGCTTTAACTGGCTTGCTGTGGAGACGTTGAGGTTCATATTACCTCAGCTGCTACATTTTTATAGGTAGTCGTATACCCCACAAGTGGAGATAGAAAGTTGGTTGTGAAAAAAAAAATAGTGAAATATAGATAAGTGGTGTAATTTCAGCCACAAACACTATTAGGCACCACGTAGTGTGATTTCAGTCAGTCTCTTATATCTGTGGCGCTTTACAAGGCTATTTGGTAGTAACACCAACAGCGATTCCTTACCTGAGCTATTAAAGAGGCGTTGATTCCTTTGAATTCCAGCAAGCAGGAAACGGTGATGTTGCCCTTTATGAGAACCGGTGGGTGACATTCTCCAATTCGGTGAACTCCGGTATCGAATCCGTTCAGCACTCCGTACTTCACCTTCACCTTAAGTTCTCTGTTCGTGATTCCAGTGCTTTTTATCTGCTCGATAAAAGTGCATCACGTAAGAAAGTTATGGCAGTTTGTGTGTTCATGCCTTCCTGGCTTGCTTGCGAAAAGCGTTCAATTTCACTCGCGTTCACACTGGCTCATTTATCGGTATTATTAGCGCGAATAATTCAGCCGTAACATTCCATCGCGGTGATGTCGTCGTCTACTAACCTTGAATTTGAAGTCGGGGACTTTAACGAACGGGTAAACATGCTTTAGGACCTTGATCTGTTGTGGGAGCTTG
This sequence comes from Rhipicephalus appendiculatus, assembly GCA_030522465.1. Classification (NCBI taxonomy): domain Eukaryota; kingdom Metazoa; phylum Arthropoda; class Arachnida; order Ixodida; family Ixodidae; genus Rhipicephalus; species Rhipicephalus appendiculatus. The sequence goes on from JALIZH010032913.1 coordinate 2,747,122, forward strand.
TCTTCGAGAATGATGTCAAGGAACCTGTTGGAATCTTTTACTGTCGACGTGTGAACTGCGGTTGCAGGAAAGTAAGGAAGAAAGAAATAGCAAGGCAGAGGCTTATTCTAGGCACAGATTGTACCTGTATTAATTTCGTTTTAACTCGCTAATAAATATGTAACAAAAGTAGGGATTTGGGGTAAATGTTCAAGAAACCAAACCGGTAAAAAAATGTCTATATAACGGTATTCACTTGAGGCACATGTGTAACTGCACTTAAAACCCCGTGAATAAACCGAACAAATTAAGAATCCAAACTCCCAAAGAACCACTGTACTGCTTTTATAAATAACAAAGCTGGACACTTACCAAAGACGACGAGCAATGCAAGAAGAAGTAGCAGCCGGACCATCATGAAGAGAGGCAATCTGTGCATGGCAGTCGTGCGACCAAAACACAATTAGCGCGTACAGCACACTGAGTAATTCTTACTCTGCGAACGTGCGGTTTGCCTTGATCATGTTTACAGCTTTCGCATCGCATCACAAAAAGTCCGATTAGGCTTTCTGAGTAAATGTTACAAGAATGTTGAATCGACTGATATTGGTGGGAGAACCTATTGACGACTAGTAGCAGTAGATTGCAATCGAGAAACATTTACTCTAAGGGTTCGTAGTATGTTACTTCAACGGAGCTCTTGTTCTGTTTTGGTCTCTTTTTTTTTCATAATAATTTTTCGCATTGATTGTTTAGTGGCTGCTACCAGTTTTTAAGCAAAATGGACAATGGTAGCTGTAGAGCGTTTAAGCGCCCCATGCTGAACTACGCCAAACTTTCAATTTTCCACTTAACATATGCTGCCATACCGTAGCGCATGATATTTTAACTATGTACATAATTTAAAGGGGTGTTTGAGACGTTATCGGTACAAAGCCTTCCTCAAGGTTGAAGCGCATTGTTCAATAACTAGCCGATAGCTTGATTGAATATCAAATTTTACATAATCTTTATAACATGACAATACTTTATTACTCAGCGAACACTGTGACAATATCGCGGTCTCATAGAAAACTGAACGACAGAGCCCTGTGCGAACTCTTTCCAGAGAACATACGAGTCATGTACTTGCCTCACGAGCTGTGCCATTCAGTGCCTTCCACTCGACTGAGGAGAGTCAGCCCCGATACAGCACTCGTCTCGCCTAGCCCCTTCGTCTATTGTGCTCCCTTCGCCGATGCTAGACAAGTTCCGCTCTCCGATTACAAATCAATCCGACACGTCGGGCACGTGAACGTAGGCAACGTAAGACCGTTACGAATCATCATCGGTGTACGAGCCATCATCGGTGTGCGAGCCGTCCAAATGAAGGCACGCAGGAATTCGTCACCCGTACACTGTCGCGTGTTATGATTCACATTGAAGGAACTATATTCTCCAATCCGAATCGATGTCCGTCGTTTCAAACTTAGGGTTTCGATACGTGTGCCACTAGAAGCGGAGTAACAACACAAATGCTATTTTGCTTTCATGCGGCAATCGAGCACTTAGCTAACAAATCTTGCTGCCTTCATAATGTGAGAAGCCAAGATACCTTGTTTACGTCCCAGGACGCTAACAAGGCAAAGGCTGTAACGTGGTCAAGTTTCTCATGTCCGTCCGACATCGTCTCTCTTGTTCGCGCTCCTTCAGTCTAAAATGAACGAACAATGCTGGAATCCGCAAACGTTATCGCTTCTGAGTGTTGTAATTTGTTGACATCTTCAGTGAGATTTTGGCCGCCATTATGAATGAGTATCATTTTACCGTACGAAACGCTTTGTAAGCGACACATGAAAATTGCGGAACAGTGCCGAAGTGCAGTCGTGCCATGTTCTGGTGGTTGCAATAAATAACTGAGCAGTAATATGGACGTGTGTGAAAAGCTTTATTGATCCACTTATCAAACTTATAAAAACAATGATTGTAAAATGATTTTGTAGTGTAAACGATAGGTATTCCACGTAGATTTGTTTTTCTTGATTTGAAGAATAATTTAAAAGAGAGAAGAGACATTTCCCGGCTCCTCTATATCTGTGCATTCATAATTGCAGCACTTTTGGCACTGTGGTGTTCAGTGCCATTCCGACACCTCGTCGCGCGGCTACGGACGTTGTTGCTGTTACGGCCGTACATTAACTAATGCGTGCTGGCATATGCATGTTCTGTGGAGATCAAAGACGTCGCCTGACTCAGGGATTAGGGAAATCGCAGCCCATCGAGAGCACGGTTGAGGAGGTGCATGTAGTCGTTGTAGAGGGCATCGTACAGCACAGCCATCACTTTCTCTTCAATCTGGCGAAGGAATTCCGTTTTTCGCGCGTCGTTGAGGTGCAGGTTGTCGCCGTAAGTAGTGCGCAGCCTGATCCTGTCGATGTGGAAAGGTTCTCACGACGCCTGCCCGTCCGGTAGCCGACGTGGCTTCGAAGCGTCCCGTGGTATCGACGACGGTCACGTTCACTGGAACACGTTTCTCGGTACCCAGGAGGTTGTCGCCCTCAGTCTGCGAACACATCGAAATGAACAATTTCAGTCGACATTCGACCTCGTATTTGTCAAGCACGCCGCTCTCGTCAGGCTCGAGGTGTGTGTGTTCACGAAAGATGGCAAATTGAAAGCGTCAAGTCACTCATCTTCCAAATTATTCATTGAGTTGTGAGGTGTGATGTTGTTCAACACATTCGGTTACAGGTTACATACACAGAACTGCAGGGTAATATCGCAAGCAAATACGCTTCATTATGGCTGACGCCCCACGCAGAATCAACGTAGAAGGCTCACTCAGCATATCGCTGTGTTTCTGGAGCTTGGTGTGTCGATTTCGTTAAACGAGTATCTGCCATCGACTCGCCATGTCAATCATCAGTCGCTTTCATGGTGCGAATATAGCTTGTTGGGGAAGGCTGAAGATAAATAGTCTTATACATTAGGTTTAACACGTACCTGTCCTGGACGTACCTGTCCTGAACACGATGATCCCTCACTGTTTGCTCTTCGAATTTTGCTACTGTGCAGCGCTGCTTAGCCCCAACGCAAGCTCTCCTGGGTACACTTCGGGCTTCGACCACGTTCGTATGCAGCGAATTGGCCTGCGCAGACGGCTGAGAGAGCCCTCGTAGTGCCAATGGAAAATTAAACACACCATATTGTTCTCCAGGAAGCCGAAAACTACGGTAATGCATACGGTGTCTAGCTATAAACGTGGCCGCAAGCATGATGCGTCAGTTTCCGGAACACTGCCGCCTCGCCACGCGCTGCACAGTAGAACAATTCGGAGAACGAGCAGTAAGGAAGCATGACGCACCATGTTTATTCCTCGCTTTCTTGTCAAGGACAGCAAGAAAGGGAGAGGGAAGAAAGGGAGAGGGATGCACGCTCCCCTCCACGCACACACTCGACGCCAGCGTGCGACAAGGCGTGATTGCGATGACAGCACCCCGATAGAAACGAGCTGCTACTCCTCGGCCGGGCAGTGCGGCCTGGTAACTTTTGACCACCCCTGTACGTTGAGTAGATTTTTCACCAGATTGTTTGTATTCGACACATCGTCTTTGAATGCGTGATTTTTATTTATTTATTTATTTAAACATACTGCGGACCAACATTCTGGTCCAAGCAGGAGTGGCAAAAGAAAACATCAAGTGAATTGTTACAGCAAGAATAAGAATACATGACTCTGTTGCAAAGAAAAGAACACAATCATCAGTACTCTAAGAGAGGCATCACGTCCGTGAAACAACAACATTACAACATATTGGAACGCTAGACACCAACGAGATAATTTTCTAGTGACGTAGCGAAATTTTCAGTGGTAAAAATCTCCTGAGGCAGTAAATTCCAATCTGTGACTGTTCTAGGAAAGTAACTATGTTTGTAAGCATTAGTTCGTGCAAATATCGGCGCCAATGATCGGTCATGTTTATTACGGGTTATCCTAGCAGTAGCTGGCTGGACACAACATAGTACATTTATTGTAATTTTTCCCGATTACCACTGCTAATGCGACTTCTAGCGACATTCGCAGCGGATTTCGTAGTTATTTCACAGCGTAAAAAAAAACGTTGTTAAAGTTTATGAACGCTTCACTTAAGATCTGTTAGCTTGAAATGTAATCTTAAGTGAATAACTCGAGACAAAAGAAAAATCAAAGAAAAAATGCCAGGCCTGGGAAGAACACGCAGAACAGCCACTGCGAAAACTACAAGAGTGGCCTTTCTAGAGTCAGTTGTAAACACTCCTCGGGCAATTGATAAAAGTACACTTGCAAGGTACCCACTACGCCATAAATCATAATTTCTTTTGAAGTAGGGAAGCCCCCCACTGTGACATTACTCATCATTCTACGGAGAAGCGAGGTACCCGCTACACATCTGTAAGGCATTACGCGCACTTTGTGCTGTGGCTGATGACGATGAAGAATTATGGCTGAGCCCTTTGTATAACGGTGGAAGCATTCAACGACCCACCCGTTGCGAGATTCGCATTGTGTGACGCCTGGTTGTTATTTTACTCTTCTACCATGCTATACAACATACGTTAGCGCAATTCCTTGCGCGAGACGGCGCCTGTATAGGGTGTTTTCGCCAAGGAGTTTCAAGCACCGGCGTGGGCCTGTGGTAGGATACTCGAATTCTACGCACAGGGTCCGAATTCAAATCGTATCCGATCCTAGATATTTTTTCACTATATTTTCACTATACTGTCTCGTTAAGCGCGATAGCGGTGATACGGACACCGGCGGTGGCGGCAGCAGCGGCGGTGGACAACTACGCCACTAAAATCGGCTGTTGTAAATCTCATAACAGCTTTCGTTGTAAAAGGTTACTTATTAAACTTGTTTATGTGGTCCATAATGTTCACGAAGTAGGCAAACTTATTATTCTGCAATAGGGGGCATTCTGATTATGCTTATATGAACTGCAAAAGGACGTACCTTAGCGACGAAGGTGGTGTATATGCCGTTGAAGTCAAGCAGACAGGAGACGCTGACGTTGAATGCTACAGGTACAGGAGGGTTGCAGTCAGTAGTACGGTGGATGCCGGTATCGAAACCTCTGACCGCTCCTTCCTTCATTTTTACCTTGAGGTCACGATTAAGACCCCGTGTACTCTCCACCTGGGTTCAGAACAAACATGCATGAGGACATGCTCGCGCTGCTTCAGATTTAAGCTATATAGATTCAGGACAGGAAATGTTAAAGCAGTAATATGATGCCAGTGTTTAAGTGATTACTAGCATTCTCACCTCCACTTATATGCTTCAATTCACGCGTCCTTTTTCCACAGCATCCTTCTCTAAACCTAGTATCCATATAGTGAACATTACGATATTAGCAATTGAGAGAAAGTTATAGGGTCTGTGTTATTTTAATTTCAAGATGAATTTCAGCAAACAAAGAAAAGTGATTCAGACCGGTTATTCGAGTAAAATCATCCGATTGCTTTCCTTGCCCACTTCCATGGAGTGAATCTGTTATTGTTTATGTACTATATCAGTTGAACTAAAGCGACTTGATGCAACAAAAAAAAAACTGCTGGTAATAGGACACGTAGGACACCATGTAGTACCTGCAAAACGAGATTTTTTTCATGAGGCTGCAATGCGACCTTACCTTGAACTTAAATTCCGGGATTGTTACGTTTGGAAACAGTCTTGAATTCGATCGTACAAGGTTCGGCATTTTCTGGAGAAGGATTTGGTCCATGAAGGCATTGGAGTCTTTTGCGCCACCCGCCCAGGAAACTGTAAATGCGAACGAAGCATAATTCTGTACTGTTCTCAAAAAAGTCATTGGTGTTTAAATGTTGTTGTCTACATTCGTTATAGCAGTGAATTGCAGAGCTAGTGTAATAGCAGATTCGTATAAATTATGCGCTGTTACAGCATCCATGATGAGCTTAAGGGTTTTTCGCAGTTGCTTTTAACACGCTGTTACGCAGTTGGTTTTATGCGGTATAGTAAACACTTACCGGCGATAAGGGCAGCGAAAAGCAGGAGGTGGCCAATACCAGCCATTGTCTTGAACCTAAGGAAAAGATTCAGTTGTAAATTCCGAGGAGAAAACATGGCAATTTCATCTGCGCGGGCATAGAAGGATCTACGAATGACACGTAATTTAGTGCTACAAGGTAATGCCGACCTAATTAAATTATTCCACGGAATCGTATTGAATTGCGAATAAGATTAAGTGCATGCATAGCTAGAACTTATCAGAATCGCTGGGTTTAACTTATAGCGTGTTCTTTTTTTCTTTTCTTTTTTTTGCTACAAACTCTGTCGACCACATTTTAAAGTTATATCCTTTGGTTTATCGATTGGTACACACACACACACACACATAAAAAAAATAAAGACGCATTGGAACCGAGCCCAGCCGATAATAACGCAAGTCTATAGTCAAGGCCATGCTATACATGCGGAGGGTGAAGTCATTCTCTCTTCCGGCTACACCCTTCGCAATATCTGCGAAACTTCATCAGAACAGGGGCAGCAGAAGTGGCTACGAGTCACTGCGAAGGAACGGTCATACTATTGCGCAATTAAATGCAAGAGCCCTGCTGTTGCAACCACTTATCGGGAACCAGATGTATAACGCAGAACATTACGCATTTTGAACTGGGCAGCGAGAGAACAACGGCACATGATAGAAGTAGTAAGCACCACACCATTGCGTGTATTACTTCTATCTTGTGCCCTCGTTCTCGCGCTTCCCATTTCAAAAATGCATAATCATACAGCCTGGAAAAATGGCAAGTTTTCTAACACAGAACATAACTACTTCTTAGTGCTGCATTTGCGTTTGACCTGAGCAATATGAAAAAAGCGATATAGTTATGCACACTCAAAGCGCAAGGCATTCCGAAACGCAAGGTTCAGAGAACTACAAGCCACCAAATGCAACTATGGCTGCATTACAACGCGCAATGTCTGTGTGACGAATGCTCCGTTCCAGCACTGTACTTGTGTGAAAGCGCATCAGAACCATTTGGGTTATTGCACCTTAAGTTTTTTTTATTATTATTATTTCAGGCTTTCATCGTAATGGATATTGCTGGGGAAGGGCATTCGGGCTGCAGTTGACATAAATAGAACAATGATCGCCATGACACGATAACTTAAGCTTTGATTCCCATTATTAGTACAGCGATCCTGTACAATAATTGTGCAAGCATCATAACCACTGTCTACTATTTTCAGTAACTTACTTCTTTGCTAATTCACAGGTAGATGGGTGTAACAAACTAAGGGCACGCAATATTCAAGAAAGAAGAATAGAAATAGTTTTTAAAAAAGCACACGTCTGCATAAAAACTACCAGCGAAGATCTAACAAACAATTACGCCATAATTTTCTGTTGTCCTGTTAAAAATATCGCTACGCCAGTTTCCCATAATTTGGTGCCCTAAGATCCACCTCAGCTAGTGGCGTATCCAGGGGGTGGAACACCGGGCCCGTGCCCCCACCCCCGAAACTTTTTGTGCCACGGCCTAGAGAGCCCGAAATGACACTCGGCCACAGCTGCCTGCCCGGCCCCCACTTTAGATGAAAGGGGGTGCAACCCCCCTCTCCCCGAAAAAAGAGAAGGAAACGAAAAACGGAAGAACACGGGAGGTTAGTCATTCCGCCTACGCCTCTGACCTCAACATATGCACTGGTTGACCGCGCGTACTATATCATTAAGATAGAATACTGAATGAGTGCTGCACTTTTATGACGCTTTGGAAATTAAGCTACTAGGCATCATTTGAATTACGTCAATTTAGCAAGCATAAGGTGCACACAATAAAAATATTGACTCCAGTAAAAGGCCTCAAAGCTGCATGTGTGCTTATAAGAATAGATGTTCTCGTTTAATAGCGGTAGTGGCACTGAATAACCTCCATTTGAGCTTCAGACAGGATGTTAGCGTGGCGACATCACACGACATGTACAGCCGTCCCTTTTTTTAACCTGAACGCGCGAGCGTCTATCGCCCAGTCGATAAGGGGCGTTTAACGGAGCACAACGACGAAATGAACGAGAATACATGCATGCCTGCGATTAACAGTCCTATGCAGCTGTCTTCTGCTAGGCTGTTCCGGGAACCGGCCACCAGGACGCCCGGAACAGGCGCTTACATGGTCGATGCTCGCGTGTTCAGGTAAAAAAAATGGGCGGCTGTACATTAACCCTCGCCTCTGTTCCAATTTCGATTGAAGTAAACAGGTTGTACTTACTACGGTATCCGAAAGAAAGCGCGTGTCCAATAGACAAAGTTGCAAAGTTGTGCCTTGCGCTATTAATATGATCACCTTAGACAAATTGGTTCTAGCTCTTTTCCTGCCAAAACCTGCACGCACAATGCTAGCGTGCTGGTTAAAGCTTGCCCGCACTGGAAGAAAAAGTCGTGTTCCACAAAAGCATACGCACCTTTGCTGCCTCGGCGATTGGCGCGTCGCGTGTGGCGTTTTCCTCGTGCGACTAGACAGCCTCCCCCCACTGCCGACCCTTTTGGCGGTCGTCTCGAGTTGCCGCTTCAGATAGCGGTGGCTGAACGGCCGGCGGTGTGTCGTCAGCGGCAGCGCCAGAAAACCAGTTCGTGCGTCGATCTGCCCCTGAGTTCGGTGACGTTCTTCTCGTCGTCGTCGTCTCGTTGCAACCCTTCGCTGCAATCAGAACTGCCAGACGGTCGCGTCTGCGCGCGCGGATCTGTTTATGTAAGCGCTACGTTTGAGAGCAACCCACGTGCTGACACCTTTGTTTGGGACGCCGTTTCCTGCGTCACTGCATACTTGCCGCACGAGGCTCTTATCATCAAAGAGGCCGCATCGCATATCGTCAGTAAGCGCAAGCCCGCATTGCTCGACAAAAACGTGACGGTGCCAATAACAGGAAAACTGGCTTCATATAACCGTTGAAATAAATAAGTACAAAATCTTCAGGCGAGATATCCCGGAATCCGGTCAGTTCTGTGGTATTTCTGCAGCCATAACTCAGTTACATCGTACAAGCTTCTTCTGTTTTGTTTTCTTGACTACGCCTCATTATTTTAGGCAAAAATATAGTGACATATTAAGCCAGGTGAAGTTTTGATGTTAAAACATAACTTTAAATTATTTCAGACGGTACGTCGCCCCTTCAATGTCAGCTAGCGTTGAGAATCGGGCAAGACAGTTCGTCACTCTTAAAATGAAACGGCGCAACGAGGGAAATAAAGTTCGCTTAACCAAAAACACGTTGCGGGGCGACTCGGTGATACATTCTTACTTAAAGTATTCGAGCGCTATACTTTTGACGAGGACAGGACAGATAAGTGCATGACAGCGCCCATCCTGTCATGCTCTTCTTTGTCCTGTCGTCGTCAACGGTAGCGCTGGAATATTTTAAGTAAGAAGGCAAATGAAGGGACAGCCGAGGAGATGTGAAAGAAAGACAAAATATTGGTGTTGGTAAAAAAGCTACATAAAATAATAAAAGATAAAGTAACAATCTGAGCCCTGCCTCCAAAAGAAAGGACAGGGCTCTGACTTCCAACTGGTTCTATGACTGGTTTTATTGCCAGGTTTCATGAAATATATAGTCACGCGAAAGAAAGCAATACCAAGCCAGCGTTGCGCCATGAGGAGACTGCACCATTAGTCACCCAACAGACGTCAACGTTTCATACATGGTTTAACAGATTAAGAAACCACGTACGTTTCGTGTGTTTCAATGTCGTTTTTCCATAGCTAAGCCAACTTATGATTTAACAACCTTCTAAAGACATTTCTTATACGTTGATGTTCATAGTTCATTGATATTTTACCATTGTTTTTATTGCCGATAGTGACGGAAATAAGCAACGTAGTAATAATATTATTCTGAAGGCAGCATCACCGCTAACTTTAAGAAGTATGAACAGAAGCGCTTCAGCAACTCCTTCAACAGCATGTCGCTCTGAGAATCCAGTGGCTCGTCATTTGAACAAAAGTATCTACAGAGAAAAGCAGCATTACCTTAAATGATGAATTGCTTCAGTGGCTGTTGTCCCACCACTGTCATGCTGTTGTATGGGCGGTTCAGCATCCCTTGAACGTATATTTGCCTTTAAACATATATCGTGGCTACATGATCAAAGCTTTCTTAGAACAAAATATTTAAGAAAAGTTCCCGCTCATCAGCAATTAATGTTACGTTGATTTTTATTCACCTAGAATCCAGCAATAAGAACGCTAAAAACAACGGGAGGAGGTGTAATACACGTATCGAGTACCTTGGCGTATTTATGACGGTGAGAAAAGTTTTGGCGTCGTAAAAGTGCACTCCCCATCGCGCAGATGCATATTTTACGGCAAAATACGATCTGACATGCATACTAACACCGGAATATACTTTACCCTCTCAGGGAAAGACTCAAAAAAAATTGAATGGGTAGACTTGTGTGGATGACGCTCAGTAAGGGGTCTCCGTCTGGACAACTAAACGTTTATATCCCCAGATCTCGTTTGGTACCAAATATTTCCTTCATTATTTGTTGTTTTGCACGCATTCCCACTTCTTAGAGAGCTGTACACTGCGAGTTCCTCTGCATTTCTGTGACCTGCTTCTGGTTATTCCTTTTAAGTTGGTTTAAGTGTGAAACTGGTTCACGCACCCAGGTGAACATGTGACGCCGTATGAATGTTCATTAATGACTTATGCCACCTACAATGCTAACATTGTTCTTCAATTATTCCTATACTTCCGTAGCATTCCCTTTTCATTTTAAGAGCGGATCTCTTTAAGCCTTTCGTTGCACCGGGTAGTGCTAAAAGTAATTATCATCATCATGAACCGGCACGCGCTCGCTTCGTCCTCTTTCAGCTCTGCTTTGCTCCCACAACACGTACACCGATTTGTCCGACGTGGAATAGAAAAACTATGATGGGCCAGTCTGTGACGTGACTAAAAATCACGAAACATCATGTATACGAACTAGACACGGAACTAAAATCACGTAACATCCCTTTAACATCTAGCCACGTGACTAAAAATTACGTAGCATCTAATCACGTTACTAAAATCACGTAGCATCACGTAACTAGTCACGCGACTAGAATCATATAAGATCAGGAAACTAGTCACGTGACAAAAAGTCTTGTAACATCACGCAACATCTTGTCATGTAACTAAACTCACGCAACATCGTGCAATAGCTCCCCGCCATAAATCACGTAACATCTAGTTACGTGACATGTTCCCACCAAAAACTACGTAACAGCTAGTCACATGACTAAAATCACAACATCATGTAACAGGTAGTCACGTGACATGTCTAGCGAAGTCTAGTCATACTTAGTACTACTACTAAAAACTTAGCATCTCGAGCAAAAGCTTTCGCATTAGTAGCAAAACTTAGCAGGTCGAACACTAGCTACGCTGATGGTTTCAGCGCCACTAGTGCAAGCTGTGCACTGTTTTTGTTTTAATTAAGGACATAGCTAATCACCTATAATTATTTAGTCACAGCTCGTTTTTATTCTTCATTTCAGCTATTAAATTGTTGAATGTGCAAATTTTCACTCCATAAATCGAATCCTTCCCTATTCCCTCTAGTGGGTATGTACCATGGTTTGAAAACGTCGCCACCATCATTCGTGGGACGATGGAACGAAATTCTCCCGGCGGCTTGCCGCAAGTCTCAAGCAAATTGCTATAACCAAATCTTCCCTATAGTCGCGATGCAGTTGTCTCGCAAGGCAGGCGACCACGATTCACCAGGAAGCCAATATCCGTGGTTCGGTCAGCCAGCCAAAATTCGACTTTGGCCTGTGTTCCCGTCGAAGCACTTTGATTGCTTCATCAAGCCCGTTCAACCGTCTGTGAAGCTTCATCGTCTGACCTGAAAAGATAAGCAAGTCCGGGAAAGACTTGATGCCGTCCATGTGGACATTGCTCCGGAGAGAGAGTGGCAGCTATGCGTCTCGTCGGCGTCCTGGTTTGTGCCTTCCTGGTGTTCTCACCCCGGATTCATCAAGTGTGCGCCGACTTCACGCTCACCGTGTTGCACACGAATGACGTGCACTCGCACATTGACGAGAGCAGCAAGTTCGGCGGCCTCTGCACCGAAAACCGGGAACAGTGCGTCGGCGGCATCGCCAGGATAGTAACCAAAGTGAGCATTGTTATGCCGTGCTATATTTTTTCTTATGCAACGTTCTGCCCACAAAGTGGTGGGCGTGGCATATCAAAATAATAATTGCTGGGGTTTCACGTGGCAAAAGCAGAATATGATTACGTAAGGACGTCGTCGTAGAGGAAGGCTTTGGAAATTTCGAGCACCTGGGGTTAATTAGTGTGCATGTACCTATAAATCTAAGTACACGGTCCTCCAGCATTTTGCCGCCATCTAAATGCACCACGGTGGGGACTCAATCCTGCGAGCTTCGGTTCAGTAGTCGAGCACCACAACCACTAGACCATCCAGGCGGGTGCGCAAAGAAGTAAACTATAAAATGGCCTTCTGGAGTATTAACTCATGTCTTGTTCAAACCAAAATATTCCCTCAAAAGAAGCCGTTCGCTGTACTATCGCGCTCAGTATAAGCTCCACCGTGGCCGAGCGCACTGCAAGGTTGTAAACAGGCGCCGATCATGGCATATTTTCGAGTCATCTGGAGAGAATTTAGCTCTCCGTGCGAGCGCGCATCACCTCCACTTGCTTGCTTTCGCCCTCAAATTTAACGTTATCGAAGATGATATCCCCGCAGGGCAAAACAACAGGCGAGCGTCAAACCAAGGGGAGGCGATGCACACTCCCACGAACTGTCAAACTCGCCCCTGATAATTTAAAACATGTCACGATCCGGTGCTAATGTACAGCCGTCATTTTTATGAAAGGGAACACGCGAACGCGTGTGGCGCGCTTCGGCGGCTGCGTGTAGCGCGTTCAAGCGGGAGCGAGAGCAACCACAGCCTCTGTTCGCGTCATCTCGTGGCGAGCAAAACAACCAGCCATTGGAGATATGGAACCGGCGGCAAGATTGCAACCCCCTCCTCCCCTTCAAGGCGATTACGGAAGATGCCCGGCATCTTCCGTAATCGCCTTCATCTTGCATAATCGCCTTGAAGGGGGAGGGGTTGCAATCTTGCCGCCGGTTCCATATCTCCAATGGCTGGTTGTTTTGCTCGCCACGAGATGACGCGAACAGAGGCTGTGGTTGCTCACGCTCCCGCTTGAATGCGCTACAAGCAGCCGCCGGAGCGCGCGGGCCACGCGCTCGCGTGTTCCCTTTCATAAAAATGACGGCTGTACAATCTTACAATGCGCTTGGCCACGCGCTCCTGGGATGTATAGCTTACTGAGTGCGATAGTACACCATGTTTATTTTCACCCAAATATATAGTGCTGACGCGTTTAATCCATACAAAAATATTGAAGTAGACGCATATTTCGAGAGGATTTCACTGTACAAGCGTAGTTTTTTAGTATTTAGAAAACTGCAAGCTATATCCCCCACAATTGCGGTGGGAATAAAGTTCAATGGTAGACACCGCTTGAGCGCTAAATTTCAGCGTGATAGAGCAAGTCATTTAGCCAGGAAAAGCCCCTGAATATGACTACTTTATTTACGCAACATTCAGTTTGTGGTGCAACACGGCATTTAGAAAAGTTCACGAACAATGTTTTCTATGGACACGGCTGGAAATAATCTTAGGTGGTGATTCAGAGGCATATAGGCATATGCCGGTATGCCGACGTTGCTCGCTAAATGACCCGCCACGGTGGTCTAGTGGTTACGGTGCTCGACTGCTCACCTGAAGGTCGCGGGATCGAATCCCGGCCGCGGCAGCCGCATTTCCGATGGAGGTGAAAATGCTTTAGGCCCGTTTACTTAGATTTAGGTGCACGTTAAACCCCAGGTGGTCGAACCCCGGGTGGTCGAAATTCCCAGAGCCCTCCACTACGGTGTCCCTCATAATCATATCGCGGTTTTGGGACGTTAAACCCCATCACTTATTGGTATTAGCTGCTCGTTAAGTGAGCACTAGCTGGCCCATCCCAGCTAGAATTTCAAGCAATTTTACACTACTGCACTTCAGGTGTATTGTGTCATGCATTTGTAATGCATTAGTAATCGGCGCATTGTCCTTCTTTTAGGTAAAAGAGCTGAAGAAAACCTATCCTAACACAATATTTGTGAACGCCGGCGACTTCTACCAAGGCACGGCTTGGTACACTGTCCTGAAATCGGCACTTGTGTCCGAAGTGATGGTCGCAATGGGCTACGACTACGCGGTAAGTGACTCGACTGCGTAGCATTAGTGTGAAAAGAATTGGTTAGACTTTCCTCTTGCAGCATGTCAAAAAAAAAACTTCCTTATCATCTACAGCACGGCACACTTCCATATCCGTATGCCTACATTACAAGTCCTTCCTAAGAATAAAGTGACTATAGACACCGTGAACGTTGCCTGCAAACAGAGCGGCCATACTTTTAAGATGATACTCCGTCTAGGCAAAGATATACGAAAGAAATCTGCTGAACATGTCGCTAGCTTTTGTAGCCTTCGGCAGAGTTACTAGGATATGAGATTTCCGAGTTGCGCATGACCTCACAAATGGTCGGCCGGCAAGCGTCGACGGGCGATCTTGGAGGACCACAACAGGCGACGTGTATTTAGTTCTTGCGGATGTATCTTAAGTACTACAGCAATATTGGCACGCATAAAGAGGCTTCGGTGACATATTCGCGTCTAAATTAGTGACGTACATTTTCGTATTTTCGTGGGAAGTGCAATCTGCGAAGTCATGCATCACTGACGTAGTCATAATAAAAAAACGCAAGATTTGCGTTCGATGTTGCATTTGAGCAGCGCAAACACCCACAATTTGGCGAATAAAACGCACAATGGACGCATCTGAAAAGATGTTAGCAAGGCCAAATAAGGCGATGCTTTCATGCAATAGTACTTGTGCCGGGTTGTTCGTTCGTGCTCCACTACTCTTATGAATGCGACTTTTCATTTGGCTTCCTAATGATACTAGCGAGCGACTCACAGGCCTGAAACGTATATCCTTATATTAAGAATGGCATCGGTAGAAACAACCATAGAGATGAACAAATTGTGCTGAAAACGAACAAATTGAATATGGTTTACTTTGCTACCCATGTGTGCTGGTTCGTCCACAGTGCCTCGGGAACCACGAGTTCGACAATGGGCCCAAGGGACTGGCTCCGTTCCTCGAGAAGGTCTCCCGTTCAACTCTGAAGATAGTCAGCTGCAACACCGACTTCTCTCGCTCCAGCAGTCTGCGCCACATCGACGTGCCAAAGTCGATCATGGCGACGATGCAGAATACCAGGATTGGCATAATTGGTGCCGTTACTGAGGAAACCAAGGTCCTCTCCAACCCAGGTGAGTGGCTCGGAAAAAGGCGAAGGGCAATTGTAAATCATATTTAAGCGCTTCCGACCTGGGCTAATAATTTTGTCTATTTTTATCGTGCCCTAGAGTAAAACGATAGAAAATCGCCAAGAAATTTTCGTTTTTGATTTATGAATGTTACGTAGTGTACAAACTTATTGGGCTGCCGGCAGTAATATTACTGTAGGTAGGGGGGGGGGGGGATGTTTAACGGCAGAAGCCATAGCCATCATTCTTTCCAAAAACTATCCAAGACTGGAATAGGTTACCTGCTGACGTCGTCAATGTAGCTTCAAATGACGTGTTTTTGCCCTGCTGAAATGATTGTTTCTTTGATCTTTCTCTTTTCTTTTTCTTTTATTTTTGCATGACCCATGTGTACTTATCACTTTCTTGACACGGACTGTATCTATTATTGTTCTTATCTTTTGTACTCTTTTTTTCGTTTTTTTTTCCCTCACACGTTATGCAGAAGAAAGCTGTGGCTATACTCCGGTATCAAATCACTTATTTTAATTCCTGTTGAAGTGACTCAACCTTGTAGTGTTTTTTGGCACATTTATTGTATACTTCTTGTACAATTTATGTTGTCAATCTGCTGTAACTATTGTTGTTGTTGTTACCGTTTCAAATTTTTTTCACGCTTTGTGTATGACAATATACTGAACTGTCCAAACTGACTGCAAACCCCTCCCCCTACTGTAATGCCTCTGGCGCTGTGGGTACCGAATAAATAATAATAATAATAATAATAATAATAATAATAATAATAATAATAATAATAATAATAATAATAATAGTGCTCTATACCGGCTCTGCACGTCAGCCTTTCACTCAAACTAATTTTTTCGACAATCTTTCATTAATACCTTTAGTTTCTTATTTATTCACTTGTCTTAGCTCGCCCAAATATTGTCGTGTTTATTTGATACCTCAACTGTCAATTGTTGCTCAATAGAGACACTTTTCACGCTAGTAAAGCAACACACTGAAATACGGCATCGATCAGGAATAAGAGCTCCAAAATTTCCATGGAGCTTATACTTACGACTCCTATCTACTCATCTTTAGCATTACTATCAGCCTTTTTTGGATTCACGATTATACTCACGTCTACTCACACGTATTACCAAAGCAGTGTCGTTCATAAACCACTTCAAAATTTATTTATCAGAAGCTAGTATTACGTAGAGGGATGTCCTGACCCCCCCCACCACCGAATCTTCCAGGGAAGTTCTTGATAAATATATCTCATGTTGTCATCTCTTTCAAGAAAAATGACCTCACTGGTTTTCGCGCATTCACAATACGTATTCGAAGGTACTATATCATTAGGCGCCAAGAAGGGTACCGATTACGTGAGATATTGGTGTTAAAGAGCATTGACACCATGGTCGAGAAAGCTAATTCTCGGCTAACGGACTCATGAGTCGACTCACTCGGACTCACTCAGACTCAGATCGAGCCATGAGTCTGAGTCTGAGAGAGTCCGGGCGAGTAATGGTTTGGTGAGTTTGAGGCTGAATGAGTCCAGTTGAAGAAAATTTTTGTGAGTGTGAGTTCGAGTGAGTCCGGCTCAAGAAAATTTTGGTGAGTCTGAGTCTGAGAGAGCCTTAAGTGCAAAATATATTTCATGAGTGAGTCTGAGTGAGCTCCACAAGTTTTGCCGACCTATGCTTACCTGTCGAATTCATCTTTTTTTTTTCAGGTGTGAACTTGACAGCTTTGATAGCACTATTTCAGAGGCCTGGTTTTACAGAGTAATAAAACGTGTACTGGCTGCCGTACACGTTTGCCGATATCAAATAGCTTAGTAGCCTTATCTGGCACTAGATAAGCAAAGTGATCGCTAGAGTAAAACTTAAAACGAAGAACGGGAACAGGTGTGTCTGCCCCACATGTAGTTATCCGTTAAACACTTGTCAACGTTGCATATCATAGTGTCTTGCTTATTTTTTCCCTGCAGCTTGCTATATTTTGCTATCCCGCACGCTCTTTAAATTTTCATTATCACAACCTACGCAGCAGTGTGCTTCACTTTCGACTTAGCTATGCTTTATTTAAAGCTAAGAAAATAATTACCACACTTCGGGAGCTTATTTGCTAACAATCAATCTTATTTTCTTTCTTCCACCATTTTATTATCTTTCATCCTCTTGCATTATGACGCAAACGCTTCGCCGTTATAGCTGAGATAGGCATAGGCGTGCGTATGGTTCCCCATCAGAAGATAGGGGGGGGGGATGGGGGGGGGGGGGGGGGGGGCGAAGACACATCAGCGCTCCCTCCGCTTGCTATGTCAAAATATGGGGCAGACTTGCCCCCCCCCCCTGATGTGACTAGGGAGGGTTGCCCCCCCCTAACCCCCCCCCCCCCCCGTGTGCACGTCTATGGAGATAGTTATGAAATACGGACGCTGCTCACAACTGAGGAGCCGCAGTGCTCCATAGTCGCTAATACTGCTAACGTTGCTGTACGAAAGTGATGCCGTCTCGCCATCTGGCGTTTACATTGGCGTTAGGGACACACTTGTCCAAGAATCTGACGGCAGATGGCACTAACGACTTGGTCGAAATAGAGATTTCGGGATATTGTCTGTGCTTACGCGCGCTTGTTCGCAGGTTAAATAAGGAATGAATTCAGTACCGAAATGCATCAGGTAACTCTGAAAATGCTACATTGTGTAAAATCTCGCTACGAAAAAAGACTGCCAAGGCCAATGTCACAACAGAAGCTAGGGTGTAGCCAGAAATTTTCGCCAGGGGGGGTGGGGGGGGGGGTGGATGGAGGGGGGAAGGAGTTTTTTCCAACTTCTATGATTGTTCGTACTTGGGTTTGTATGTTTGCGTGGATATACACACATAAAAAGTTCAAAATTTTCGGGGGGGGGGGGGGTGGGGGGTGGAGGGAGGAGGTTTGACTCCAACCCCCCACCCGCTGGCTCCACCAATGAACAGGAGGATGATGTTACCATCTTCTATTATTGTTATTTTTGTTTGCGATACCATACACAGTATTTATTTTCTAGATCTATTTTAGCAACAGCGGATAATGTAGCCTTCCAATTTGTTTTATTGAACTAAGTATTCGAAATCCACCGACGATAAAGTTGACTATTGTGTTTTTATTTGGCTGTTTTGCGATGACACTATTGCCATAACATTTGGCGAACTTTTACAAGGTATGCCACCATATTGATATCATTTTTCATGACGCACGTAGATAACATGGCGTCCGGCAGCTGACGAGGACCGCTTATCGGTTAGCGTTCTCGGTTTAGGCATTCAGTTGCTAAGGAAGGTCATTGTTATTTTATTTCTTTGAGCATGCTGTTGTTACTGGTTGCGTAAATTAACGTGAGTCAGTTGAGTGTCACACGACACACGACCCAACGCTAGCGCGCAAGCCAAGCTTGCAGTGTAGTCATGCAAGAATGGTCGTATTAGTAACGTTCGGTCTGTTTACACCTTTATGTCACCCTTGTTGCCAGACCACGACTGGGTCACTTTCGTGGTTTCAAATTTCGTTCAATGACTCGTGTATTCTTTACGAAATCACGCTACCTGTGCACTGACGATGTCTAACAGTGCTTTAACACCGACAATGTTTCCATGTAATTTCCTGTAGGTGTGGCATGCACGCCGCACATGTGCGCCGCTTCTTTCGCGTCTTGATTGCGAGAAATCTCACGGTAGCTCAGGCATCTGTCGTAAGTTTATAGTGGCAGCGAGAATTTTATTGTACTTCAGATTGGTGGCGACCTGCCTTGAAGTGAAGCCTTCTTCACCTCACTCGACAAACATCATGCTCCCGTGCGTCAGCGTCACACAATGTGGAGTTGTGAGAGCTTGCGATTCCACATAGTATGTTAACGGTGCCATCCATGACCGCATACGTTTTACGACATATTAGGGTGCCCGTAGGTACAATTTACCATTGTTGGATAAAGGGGGTACATTTCGCATAAAATAAAAATTGAACGCTGTTTTAAGCAGCACACTTATTTATAAAGCATTTAATTCCCCGAAGCCACGCTTAACATAAATTCCGATGTGGGCGCCGGGTCAGAATGATTTTTTTTATAATTCGTATCATCCCTAAATTCGCAATAACCGTAACGGTATCGTCGAAATATCCTTTATGACATCGGGCGCTTGTTGAAAGCTTGGTGTCTGACTTTTACGTAGGCAGATTGGCAATATTAGCAATATATGACCATGGCGAGGGTCCATCGCGAAAGTCACTTACAAAAAAAGATGAACGAAGAATATAAATCCCGTTGGCTTTCCCCCACGAATATTGTCCTTGACTCTACAAAAAAAATAGTACCTGCTACCTTTTCCGGTGAGTACTGACTTGCCACATATGGTGTAACTCCCTTTAAAGATGGACGTTTGCTCTCTTTTGGAAAGTCGCGCCACCCACGACTCTCCAAAGAAAGTGTAATGACCTCCAAAAGAGAGTAAACGTGTATCTTTAAAGGGAGTTATGGGGGTGACAAGTCGGGAATAACCAAAAATAGTGAAATGACATTTTTTTCTTTTTTTTTAGCGTTGAGCCACCTACCTGCTTTTCTCCTCAACGAAAACGTTCACAAAGGGCTACCAGCAGAACATACAGTGATTTCTCTGTTCTGTTGTAATACTTTACAGGGACAGTTAAATTCCTCGACGTGGCTAGGTCGGTACAGAGGGAAGCGATGGTGCTGAAGAAGATGGGTGCGAAGATTGTCATAGCCATCACGCACATAGGCTATATGCAGGACATTGAATTGATGCGAAACATCACCGGCGTGGACTTGGTCATCGGCGGCCACACGAATACCTTTCTCTACAATGGTACGTGCCACTCTGTCGCGTATGCTATCTGCACTTTCAACATTATACTGCAGATATTTGGCCTGTGGAACCGGAATCAGGAGAGTTTTGTTGCAAAAAAAAAAAACGTGTGCGGTGTGTCTGCGCAGTCTTTCGCAAGAATGTGATTAGCCCGCAGGTGCACTTTTTTAAGACCTTTAAGTTCAGAGTTCTAACTACTGCTCCATTCACTTGCCAAAGGGCCGCGTTGCATTTTCTTAGCGCACGTCACGAGAAATACAGACAGACATGTTTGGTTTTTGTCAAGGGTCCTAACTAAACTTTTTCCACTCCATTAGACAGCGCATTCCTGTCTACATTCGGCAATGAAGCTATTAATTATTATGGTCTAAACTTAAATTCCAGAAATGATTTTTTTTTCGGTTCCGAAATTTTTTCAACAATCATCCGAATTAGCAAGCAAGGTGTTATGCAAAGCTGCATGTATAATAAATATGTGTGTGTTACTTTTGTTTTTCTTGGTTTTACCAATGTTCCAAGATTTTAAAAGCTCATTCATTAACCGACAAGCTTGTCTTCTACTTTTTTTTTTTTTGTTTTTGCTCAAGGAACTGATCACCCGCCGGAAAACGTGCCCGTCGGTCCTTACCCAACGGCAGTGAAGATGAGGGATGGCACCACTGGTCTCGTCGTCCAAGCATTCTGGTTCGGCAAGTACCTCGGTTTTCTCAGAGTCACCTTCGACGACAACGGGAGAGTGAAGTCCTGGTCGGGAAACCCGATTCTGATAAATTCGTCGATACCAGAAGGTACGGACACTCAGGCATATAAACGAAAAACTAAGCTCTTCTGCTATAGTAATTCAGAGAGACTAGTCTTGCAGCTTTGATGACTTTGAGTCGCATTCCCCTCGCACAATGTGTTAACCTTGATGGCAAGGCGCATATCAAAGCGCAAATAATAAGGAGCATGTCTAGCCTTATTGGCAAGCGACCGCTCCTAAGTCCAAGTGTCATCTGCAGTTACAATGACCCTCCTCATCTGCCGCAGTTGCCATGAGTACCACTGGCGCACACTCCTAAGGGTTAGATACAGTACACATAGACAAGTACACAAGAAAGTGGACGGGACAATAGCCGCTAAAGCATGACGTTAGAAGGGAGGCATGAGATTGTTCTGAAAGCCTCATTAGAAGACACGCTTAAAATCAAGTCGTATCAGCAATGCCATGTCAAGGTGTAATTATCGTAAATATACTTACTAATTCATGATTAGGCTTCTTGCCCTACAGCCTCTATGTTCTTTTCACGGCTGTACTAAAAAAATCAGCTTAGGTATTTATTTTCCGTAACCTCAGACACAGCCTGACACATGTCGTGTTCAACAAGGGCGTAGCTAGAAATTTTTCTTAGGGGGGGGGAGGGGGGGGGGGCGCTTTCAACTATACTTTATGTATGTTCATGCGTGCATTTGTATGAATGCGTGTTCATATACACATGCGAAACATATAATTTTTGGGGAGGGCGGGGGGGGGGGGGGGTTGAACACCTGAGCCCTCTCCCTCCCCCTTGCTACGCCAATGGTGTTCAATACCACTTCTCTTCTACCACAGACCCTTACATACTGCGGGTCATCGAGCCGCACCGTGAGACGGTGTACCAAGCAATGCGCCTTCGCGTGGGCAGCTCGAGAGTGTCCCTGGAGCACGCTGAGGACGTGTGCCGGCTGCGCGAGTGCAACCTGGGCAACTTGGCGGCCGACTCGTACTTCCACTACTATTCCAACAGGAAGCCACGCTCGCGCAACGTCTGGTCGAACGTGAATGCGGCTATCGTGAACGGTGGTAGCCTGCGCGCACCGATTCCCAGAACAGGTGAGTCAAGCGTAGACGCTGTATGAACTCAACGAAAGATGCCTTAAACGCGAAAATTGGCCGCCGTTGCCATCGACGTCAACGCGAGTGATGCAAAAAAAAATCATCACGTGATGACGTCACCGTATGACGTCACATAACATGAAGCCACATGATTACGCGATCACATGACGTTGTCGCTTGGTCAAATGTGGGCCGATCACGGAGGCAGTGCAAAGCCAGGTGAGGTGCAAAAAGCTTACAATGCCTACGATCCTGGAGGCTGTGCAAAACTACGTTAGGTGCAGAAAGCTTTGCGATTGGGCAGGGGGAGAATAAGTACATCAACTGAAAAGAAAAATAAGGTGGCTCTTGCCTTCAAGTTGTCTTTGGCGAATATATAAAGGACCCTCTGAATTTTCAATTCTGCCTTGTTACGACGGCAATACGTCCGCAAAGAAAAGATCTGTAGCGATGAGGCGCAGTTGTTTTCAGTCATCTCGCGTAACTTCGTGCTGCAGTGATGTCACTCTTTCATACTTATAAGCTAGCGTAAGGACTGTGCAGCCCCGCACTATTAATGCAGTTATTTGTGCATATATTTTGATCGAATGGCCTTACGATATAGCAATGTTTCAAGCAAAACTCAACCATTCGAGCTGAGCCTTTTTCAACAGCTGCGAAAAATACTTGCCGGCACTTGAAGCCACCGGCAACGTCATGGCGTGAAAGTAGCATACTACCATGATTGCCTCCACGTGCAGCCAGTTTTATTTAAAGGTTCATAAAACGCATGAAAGTGCAAGGTTCTCTTCAACGTAACCAGCACTTACGAAGAGTGCTATCGGTTGTAAGCATCTTCAAAGGATAGCGCGCACTTACTACGGGGACAAAGGGAGAAGAACACGACAACACAAGAACACGACAACAGTCGTGTTCTTCTCCCTTTGTCCCCGTAGTAAGTGCGCGCTATCCTTTGAAGATGAATACCTACCAACTCGCCCAGTTTTCTGATTTGTTGGTTGTAAGCAGTCCTGTCCTCACTTGCTGCTTTTCATTCTCTGTATGTGCGTCTTTACACCTGCATTTCTCCTTGACCTCTGAAATTATGCAGACATTACACAAGACAGCGATGCAAAAATAAGCGGTCATCATTCGCAATAAAACAAACCTCAGCCCTGAAAGCAAGCCGTGTTTGTTGTGCTTAGGTGGTGTTATTACTAATCCCTTGGCGAAACTGAGGCTTGCAGAAATATGTTTCTCATTTACGTCAAATCTCCTTATGTTATACAATTAAGAATACACCTAAGCATGGTTCATCAAGATGGTGTATTGTTTTGGATCCACGTAGTGTGATGATGGGAACCTTCGTAACAAAAAACGCAATACTGAAGTAATTTCTGTTCATCGCAATGAGTCGTCGAGCCCTCTGAAATTCTGAGATGTACTTAATTTCATGAAGTCCTCTAATGAATCATCTCTAGACGCACATGGTGCCAAATCTTCTACAAGAAGCACGGTGTCACATCATCAGCTAATTGAGGCTAAACTAACCTGATTCCACTTAGACTGATTAAACCGACGAACAGT
This sequence comes from Rhipicephalus appendiculatus, assembly GCA_030522465.1. Classification (NCBI taxonomy): domain Eukaryota; kingdom Metazoa; phylum Arthropoda; class Arachnida; order Ixodida; family Ixodidae; genus Rhipicephalus; species Rhipicephalus appendiculatus. Next base: position 2,770,765 of record JALIZH010032913.1, read on the forward strand.
GTACATTGATAAAAAAATGCAGAATGAAAAAAAAAGGACCCCTTCGTTCTCATTTTATTTCATTTTTCATTTACGAGTGCCGCCTTCCTTGCCCTTTACACGAACAATATCTCGAACAGCCCTAGATGGCGTTACTTAAACTTATCCGCAAAATTGCCTATAAAGGCCATTGTACTCAACGACACGATACGCCTCATTTGATTTCAATATAGCGCACTAGAACGTTATTGCGAGATCAATGTGTGTCAGTTGTGACGAAGGAGCCTTTCTGCTAAGGACCGTATGGGGCATTTACTTGTCGTGCAGCGAGCGTTACGATGGGAGATGTCTTGTCGGCGCTGCCTTTCGGCCAGACAATCGTCGTCGCCACTATGAATGGAAGGAGCCTCAAGAGGATGATGGAGCTGTCGGTGGCGGCGTACAACGATTCTTCACCTGCAGGGTTCCTTCCTTCACGTGTCGGGTGAGAAAGACAGACAGCGCTGTATAAGAGCCTTCTTAGGGAAACGCCCCCTAAAACAAGAACAAATTACGGCACTCATTTGCTAAAATGACACGTTCCACTTTTGCTGAACAATTATTCATGACTAATAGACGTCATTAAGCAAACTGCATCTATCCATACATTTTGAAAGCGATCAAAATGTCCTTCCTAGATTTTTTGTAGCTTTTCTTGCTATAGTAATGTGACATTCCCGAATCATTTATCTATTTATTTCGTTATATATTAATTCGTTGTAATGTTGTTTGTATTGAGTTTGTTCCTGTGTATGTAGCATTGTTGAATTAGTCTTATATCTGTACTTTCATATGTTACGTAAAGTCTTGCTTCATTATATTTTGTTCATAAAGTATGATGTTTGGTATTCAAATACATGCAAGTGGCTGCATGCCGTTCATTTTGTCTCGCTATCGTGTTATGATTACTTCACCTCTACGGCTCTGCTTCTAGTGTATCTATGGCGCTGGGATACTAGTCAGACGTGTCATTTCGCCTTTTGTTCTAGCGCCTGGGCAATCATGCCATGTATTGTCAAAAAATAAAATAAAGAAACACGGGTGACTTGAGCAAAGGCGCGTCACATTCAATATTCTTCACTGGAGCCACTCATTTACCTTGCTCTTCGCTCTTGGATACACTTGCGTAAGACCTTGCGTAATCAATGTGGAAACGTTAGTGAGACCAACTGCGAAATATTAATGTATTTACTTGAGAGTAGTAAGCAATACCGCAAAAAAGTAAAAAAGAAAAGAGTAAAGATTTAGTATATACAGTCGAGGCGCAGTCTGTAACGTTCTTACCATCAGCAAAAATTTTCAAAAAGAAAATGAACAATAACACAATTCGTTAGTTTATTTCACAGACATTTGATACTTCCTTGAAATAATTAACACCGTAATATTGAGCTTGTCGTTGTTAGCACTCGGAGTTTTATGATTTCACTTTCGATAACGTCGACGTCAATAATAGACCTTGGTAGCATTTTGATACGCTAGAATGATGTTTCCAGTCATGTGTAAAGTTTAGAATATAAATTACGGAATAATTAATTAACTTAACTAGGTGTTTAAACACAATTCCTTGTTGTTGTTGTCGTCGTCCTCTAAAAACGCTCTCTCCGTGGCCATAAATAAATGCGCAAAGATGAATGTTTAGAGGTAATGAGGGCACAATTAATAGTGCTGTCGCATAGTCTCGGGAATGTCACCAACTGTTCACTCAAGAACCGCTCAACCGCTCAACAGCAAAGAACGGCTCCCTCACCTTGGTGTTCCTACGTTAGTGCATTAATTTTACTTTTATCTACAGCCACATTTCGTACGCCAAGCATAACGCAACAATTTTTTCCTGTTCTAACGTTGGCTCGCAAGGAAACTTTCATAAATGAACTTAAAGCGATGCAAGTTTGCAATTTGGTATATACAGACCGTCGCCGCGGTGCGCATCTCACGACATGTTGTGATTAGTCTTCCAGGAAAGAATTTAAAAGCCGCATGCCCCTTGTACATTAGTTCGAACGAGATAACCGAACAAGTTTGCGTAAAATAAAAAGTAAAAGGTTAGTAACATGTCTATATTTTTTTTCGTCATGCCCGTCTGATCGTCTGCGTGATGAGAATTAAAATGCTGAAGTTTCAACAGCGCAAAAAAGCTCGGCCACGGGCAGCAAACAAACAGGACAACCGCTGACTTCCAAGTGAATTTCTTTATATGAAAGCGCCATAGAAGTGTTTGCGGGAACAGTTACAGAACAGGAAAAAAGAACGGAAAAAAAATGCACCATCATAAACCTATCGGTTGCACTATCTGACAGAGAGCTCTGTTTCTTAGAATGCGGGGGTTCGCGCAGCAGGCCACTGTGACTGTTAATGCTTTAGAAGCTTGTTCGGCAAGCTTCTTAAGCTCGCGCCTTGTCCGACGGCGGCGGCGATGGCGGTGGCGTGCACACTTCTCCGCTCAAGGCGCCGGCTTTCCGGTGATTTCAGGAATGTTCACTAGATGGCGGCACCGCTCAAGGCTACGCACACCACTCTCAGCACATGCGCTTCCTTTCTCTTCGCCGGGAGCTCAGGCAGTGAAAACTTCGTTACCGCTCGGCCGCATGAACACGGCACAGCAGCGCGGCGGGCTCGTCACGAGCAGCAGCTGGGGCTCGCCGCCCGAGCGCCGCATGTAATGTGTATATAACAACGTTGTCACGTCTATATATGATGGTAGGAGATGTGTACGGAGGATTCGCGGGATTACCCGATCATCTCCGAGCAAGCTCCTCCAACATCATTCACTTTGTGGATATGGCGTGATTTATTTTTGTGGGACTTTTTTTGTTGTTGTTTTCTCGTCAGTGCATTTTATTCGTTCTTCTTTTCTCCTGTTCTGTAACTGTTCCCGCAGGTACTTATGTGGACATGTTCATGTCAATAAAAATTCAGTTGGAAGTCAGCGCTTGTCATATGTGTGTTTGCTGTCCGTCGTCATGCATTCTTTTTTTTGTGCTCTTGAACTTCAGTATGATTAACCGATTATCCCAGACAGCTACTTTATTGAGGATTAAAGTGCTTTGAAAATTGCTCACCTGTAGATGTTTTCCTAGTTTCATATTTAGTCAAAGGTAAATGCACACTGTCAATTCTATCAGAATTAGGTGCTCAACAAAGCCCGTACGTGGTTCGAGGCGAATACGTTTCACATACCTAGGTGAAATAATAAAAATTGGGGGACCCTTAACCTTCGCCTTTAAGAGTTGAACGCGACAGCGATATCCTTTCCCTAGTGCGTACTTCAATCACTTAGTGCATACAATGTAATGGGTAGCATGCTTTAAACCAGGAGCAATTATACACAGCAAATGTGGGAAATGTTTTCGAACTTGCTATGCACCCACTACGTGGTGTTAAGGGAATACGCGCAGTAAGGTGTGTGCCGTTTGTAATGGGTGGCTGGCTTTAAACTATGAAATCGTTATGATAGTCACATATTCTGATGCCTGATGGCAATGCACACTTGTAGCACGCAATATTCCTGGGATATTACATTCGCTTGTGATGGCTTACTGTTAGGGCGAAAGCGTTATATGCCTCATCGAACGCGAGAAATGACTGTCGGCAGCGTGAGCACAAGCGATGCAAGAGGTCATCATGTGATGACGTCATCTTTTGATGCCATCATTCCCTCGCATGTCGCCGAAGTTTGTGTGGTCATCACAAGGTATAGTCGTTTGGTTAAAGGTGCGCCGATCTCAGAGGCACTGCAAAAACACGTAAGGTGGACTGAGCTTTCATTACATCCGATACCGGAGGCAGTACAAAATTGCGCTGGGCCGGGGGGGGGGGGGGGGAGGGGGGGGGTATTGATGCAATCGCCTGAGACGAACAAGAAGACGGCTTTCACTTTCAAGTCGCCTTAGACAAATGCTTAACGGACCAGGGTGATTTTTTATGTATTCTTAATGACACGCAGGTATGAAAGTTGTGTTCGATATGACACGCCCGGCCAACCAGCGACTCGTCCAGGCTACAGATCCTTTGCACCAGATGCTATGTTCCCGTCTACGAAGATGTGCGGGACGACGCCGTGTACAGCGTCGCCACGACCGATTTCTTGGCCAAGGGTGGAGATGGTTTTGACGTGTGCGCCAACGTCAGCGAAGGAGGTGAGAGCAACGTAGTGTTTCAAGCATATTCGTGCTCCGTAGCTTGCAAACACCGTGATGTGCGTCCTCTTTCGCCGCGCACACCTAGCGATTCATTAATAAAGGGCGCCGATCGGTGCCACAAGCCGTGTCCGTATTTACCGGTGCCTCGCAAAAGCTTTTCACCGGTTGGAGGCATCTTTGCTGAAACTCGCTCTCTTCATTCCACCAAAACTTCATCGCCCCGCAAAAATAAATGGCACAGGGCAACAGCACTGTACGAGCCACTCAAACAGTTCAAACATAGCAAAATTTCAGGGGATGATGGAGGTTTGAAGTGGTGAGAAATTCTTGAACCAGGAGTTTCGCTGGAGACAACGTTTCGATGAGTAGGACTTGTCTTCGTAGGGCATTGGCGAAGAATAGTCAACTTTTGTCGAAACATAGGCTCCAGTGACATGCCTTGTTCAACGATTTCTCGTTACTTTCTTCTAATTCGTGATTCTATTTTGTCGTGTATTCACATCAGCAAGTCGCTGAGGTCGTGCGACAAAGTTAATCGCAAAGCGAGAACCGCAAACGGTCGCCTTGGTAGGAACAAATCAGCCACTTGACGGCTCATCCTTAGCTCCGCGGATGGAGTAAAAAAAGACTGCTCTATCAATAAGCGCTGCTGGAGTAGGACGTCGCCGCTATACACTGCTGCAGTTATTCGACGTAGGGATGGCGATTTCAACTGTGCGATCACATTTAAAAGGCATCGATTGCAAGACGTTTCGATGTGGCGACGAGCAGGTCGTGTTCAATGGTGTCCTCTGGTCGCGAGTGACTCCTTGGTCACTAGGCGCTGTTTGTCAAATGACATCTGGCAAATGCATGTGTGGTATTCTGGAGCAATCATTCATAAATAAGAGGACCACCCATTCAAGAAGAACAAAATGAGGGTCTGCACATAACAAGTTTCTTTGGGCTACATGGTGCAACATAGCAAGTGCTTACAGCGCGAGCGGACGGAGTCAGAGCAAAGGACAAGACAGGCTGCTCTCCTCTTTTAGTCTCTTTTTGTACGCTCCCGCTGTACGTGCTGCCAATGTGAGCACCAGTGGTTTTGAGACTCGGCTGCTTGCAATCTCCCCGACCCACGGGGCTTCTTGGTTGAAGGCAGTAACAAACACCTGCCAGAATCGCTTCGTTTTATAAAAAAACAACAGTAACGATAGAATACTGGATATATGTTTGTTATGTTCATTGGACTGCTCCTGAAAACACTTCTTGCCACACGTTTTTGGTAATTAATGATATGTATGCCTGAATAATGTCCGGATTTTCGTGTTATCCATCTTTTTCAAGGTCCGGTTGAGTACGAGCTCCTGGTCGACTACATCAAACAGATGTCTCCAATCAAGGCCGCGATTGAAGGTCGAGTCGTGCTACAAGGAATAAAGACCAAGGCAGTCGTGGAAACGGAACTGACGTATTAAAATCGGAAATAAAATTGTAAAGCGGATTTAAATATTGGATGTACGAAATCTGTGCTTTTTGCTCAAGACATAATTGCACGTCGAGCAATACATTCCCGACTATAATACGTATTTTCTTGCATTAAACTTACAAGAGAAAGAAACAGATACTAAATAAAGGGTGATAACAAAAACTCGATGACCGGAGAGCTGTAGATGTGTGAAACACTGTAATGCGCTACCGCGAGACACCATGGTGCCCTGAATGTCCAACGAACGTTATTATTGAACAAGACAAGATGCCTTATTGTGGACACTTACACTTACTGAACATTCCGGCTGCGATGTACGTTCTATCTGGTTGGACATTTTTTTTTTTACTGTATATTACATCTGGGATGTCCATTCAGTCTCACTGGCCAGTTCTCGCTGCAATCTGGCAACGTTGATGGCCCCTTTCTCCTGGCGAGGATTGCAATTCCTTACAACTGCAGGTCTAGAGGTGCACATATAACCGGCAGACACAGACGCTGAAGAACAGCCTGAAAAAATACAGCCCCGATCACCTGTGTATCGCAATTTTAGTAGTTCTTTAAAAATAAGTTGTATTATTGTTTCCACATGAAAATTTCACCTGTCTTATCGACCTCCACGGATACTGATAGACTTTTTGCGCTTAAAGGCCAACTCCGGCGATTTTTCGAGGTCAATGGATCTCAGTGAAACTCGCTGGGTACGTTCCTTTGCACATTTCCGTCATTTATGCCAAATTTCAAGCTTGAGAGATGCGCTGATTGTTTGCAAATGAATTTTAAAGATTGTCTGCAAATGCCCACCCGGCTTCCCACAATTATTGGCAACATTGCGTGTGTGGCGTGTTGGTTTGCCGGTCGACGGAAGTGACGCAGCCGATGGATTCGCTAACTTTGGCCGCTACAGCGTATATTGAGCTGGCCACAAGGCGACGGTGTTTGGCCGGCGCTTCGCTGGTTTGGCACGCGATTTTCTGTTCTCTGTGGAGGAGCGCGCGATATTCCGCGCCGGCGGGACCAGCATGCCTTGCACGACTTCCGGTTCGTAACAAACTACTACGTCATACGTAGACAGTACACTCGGTTGGGTTTCGGTTTCGGTGTTGCGTCTTTTTGCTTATTAAAAATTATTTTCGAATTTGCTGAGCATATCAGCTATCGGGCGCGTGACAAGAGTGTCTCAGGAACATAAAAGCACCATTACCTTGACACGGTCAAAAAATCGCCGGAGTTGGCCTTTAAGCGTGGCATGTGAAGATAAATCTCGCAATGCTGCGCTTATCTTATTAAACCGTGTTGAGGCAATGCATACGCAGTGAGCCTAGCGTATCACGGTGACGTATTACACGTCTCGTACAACACAATCTTAATTGGCAATTTGCATATCATTAGTTGTTTTTGCTAAAACTTTACCTTTGCTGTGTCCTCGAAGACTATGAAAAGTTGAATGCTATATATATATATATATATATATATATATATATATATATATATATATATATATATATATATATATATATATATATATATATATATATATATATATATATATATAACTTTGGAATAACTGGAACGCCATGTTTAACTTTCGGCACGACACATTAATTTTCTTCCGTTCCAACATGTATTTAGCTGCCTGCCCGTCCGTTCGCGGACGCATGTACCTTAATATTCCTGCTTCCAAGAGGAGGCCAGGTACCCAAAGCAAATGGCGTAATAAACCAGCTTTCCTCTGTGATCCACTTTTAGGCAAGCGAACTTTAAAGGTGCGCCACAGTGTTTGGCAGCATTAGACCAAAATGAAACCTAATAGAGCAACAGAAAGCTTACCAAAAATTTAAAAAAATAACCACACCGGACAAGAACATCGACACGCTGCCAAACGAAGCTTAGCTGTGTGTAGATTCCAACGGGGCACGTTGAATCTGCTGCCACTCTTTTTATCAAGGTTTTCATTCAGATTAAAGAATGTAGTGAACAGGATGTAATTTCTAAAGTGTTGAGAAGATCCTAGAAAAAACGTTGCGTGGTTTTCTCTACTGAAACAATAGTTCTCAGCTGCTTGTCGGTGCTCACGTGGGAGTACTGATTTGCCCCAATTACGCAGCACATCCTCGCGTCGGACAAGCAATTGTTCATCGATCGAAATGTCACTGTCTGGGAAGGCTGCCATAAATATAAATAAAAACGATACGCGCAGCATTCTAAGTGTTAGTAGTTATATATCTAGTGTCGATTCAATGTCCTATTGACATAATAATCGCTTATAATTCTTACTATTGCCTAGAACCACCGTTTTGCTTTTCACGTGATCAGCCAAACATTGCATCGATGACAATTTTCACGCTAGTCAAAAAAGGTCGCGAAAGTTCAAGAAGCATCTGTCTGCTCACCTTTAACAGGAGTAGCTGTCAAATATCGCGTTCACCAAATAATACACGCTTATATTTGTCACCCCTATTCATCATGTATGTGTCTGCCAATAAAAAAACACTTGGTATTTTCCTGAGCACATAGTACGCGTGTCCCAAAGCCTGCTTCTACACAATTACAATATGCATTCACAAAGACTCATCGACACGCGTTCAGATGAGCCGCTCAAAAGTACGTCCGCAATTATATGTCTGCTGACAGTTGGCACGTTGCGAGACCGGTATAAAATGCCGATAATATTCTGTTCCCTTGTATTTCATATCTGCAACAAAGGGGAGAAATACTTGTATGACGGCCGTGCACTCTTGCAGCTATAATGGTGTTGTACCACTTGTTGTGTCCTTGCTACACTAATACCTTTCATGGGAGACTTCAAAAGATAAATTGCCGATGACTGTGGACTCGTACTGCGGACGTAGCGAGGCACCTTGGCCACAGCACTGCCCGTTCAGTGCTCGCAAGATACTAAGCTTGCGGCTAGCTCAACTGCTACTCTTAGAAGATTGCAAATGAATTGACTAATCCACAACCTCATTATCACGTAGATTTGAACACGGGTAGATGCCACCGCATTATTCAGAGCGAAGCTCTCTCGGCGTAATTGTACTGGGTTGGAGAAGTTAAGAAAACCGCACAAGTTGTCATATAGATTCACAGCACAGGAGCGATCACGCATAGGTGTGTCTCCGTTTTATTTCCGTAATGTAACTCATAGCCCCTAATTAAAAAAAGGAAAAGTGAACAACGTAAATGAAAAAGGTTGTAAAGTAGGTTGAAAGGAACAGTTAAAAAACAGACGAAAAGCCGTTTGAATTAGAGTCTATGTCCGTTCGCCTTTTCGTCTGTTAAGTGCGGTTTGCTTCAGGGATCTGTTATGGAATCCACTCTTTTTATCTATGTAAACGGCATTTATACGAGAGCATAGACCCGAAAATCCGTTTATATTGCAGCTTTTTGCGGCGCCCGTTGAAAGAATAAGGTTGATTTAGTTATGTTACAAAATGATTGGTACATGACTGAAAGATCACTCGTGAAAATGACATGTGACACGTGATCGTGAAAGTGACACGGAGACGATCCATAGTGCTTATTTCATTAAAGTATTTCTCTCACCCCCTCTCTTTCATTGACCCTACAAGATCTTTTTATGGTTTCTTTGTTGCGCTGCAGATGACGAGACGAGGACGCTAGGACGAAACAGGGACACAGGACAGGTGGTGCGCAAACTTACAACTCGTTGTAAGTTTGCGCACCACCTGTCCTGTGTCCCTGTTTCGTCCTAGTTGTAAGTTTGCGCACCACCTGTCCTGTGTCCCTGTTTCGTCCTAGCGTCCTCGTTGTAAGTTTGCGCACCACCTGTCCTGTGTCCCTGTTTCGTCCTAGTTGTAAGTTTGCGCACCACCTGTCCTGTGTCCCTGTTTCGTCCTAGTTGTAAGTTTGCGCACCACCTGTCCTGTGTCCCTGTTTCGTCCTAGCGTCCTCGTCTCGTCATCTGCAGCGCAACAAAGAAACCATGAACGACCACCAACTAGCCCAATTCATCGCTCTGCTAATCTTTTTATGAACATGAAAAATTAAGTATAGAGTAAGTGAAACGTCCAATGATTAACTCTCCCTTTCTCGTTCCGTTTACATTTTTTTTTTTCATCTTGATGTGAGAAAAAGTCAGCGTTTTCATCTTTTCTCGGACGATCATTAGGTGCTTTTTGTTGGGCTCCCCTAAAAAAAGATGGAACGTCATATTTTTCTGAAGCAACCTTTATGATGATCTAAACAAAACAACATCTCGTGGCATATATCTTCAGACGGTACCACGTAACTTTTGCCACTGTTTACAAATATGCGAATGCCACGAAGGCGGACTGATCAAAGGAAATGTTTACCGCCGCATAGGGTAAGTTAGAGAATTGTAGGCCATCCCGACAGACTCGCGATCCAGCTCTTCGTTGCTCTTTACGTGCTATAAAAATATGTTTACCAAGCCGGAAAGGAAGCCCACAACGCATGGAAAAAACGCGCCGATCGTTGTTCTAGAGGTGCGTCGTCTAAGTATAGCGTGCTTCTGTCCAGCTGCGTGCTTTCTGTCCAGCGTGCTTTCTGTCCAGCTTGGTAAAAACATCTGTATAGCACGTAAAGAACAACCGAAAGCTTCATCGAATGTGTTTCGCGACCATCCACAATTTCTTCATTAACATTTTCGTCCTATATATAGTATTCGAAAATTTGAATAATAATGAATGATTATGCAATTAGGCGAAATTACAAAGTTAGTGTGATACGCTCCATGCAACAGTAAAGGACGTTAGTTTTCTTCTACCCAGCGATGTGGCACTTTTAAACTTTAAGGCGAAGCTTTCATTGAAACCATGTCTTGTTTTGCTCAGCTTTTCCCCGATGTACGAATAAACCTTGTTTTTTTCTCTTCATTCGCGTTTGACAGCATATGTGCCAGCCAGAACGAGTGTAGTGCGTATATGCGGTATATGGAATACTCTGTGATAGAGTGTTACATCGCAGTCGTGGCATTCTTTGATGGAATACAGCTAATGGATTCGCCTTGCGCTGATGAGCATTCAAGCATTATGTTGTGGATATATGGCCTTGGTAGAGCATCGGACGCGTTATTCGAAGGTCGCAAGTTTGGTACCTGCCAGTGGCAAGTTATCTTTTCGTCACTTTTCTTTCATCACGTTTACATTAAAATTACTACCAATAAAATCCCCTATACTTTCCTTGGCGTCATTGTCTGTTAGTTCTCATTCATATATTGCCTGTTTCATGGTTGACAATAGCAACTTAGCGTAGTGAACGGCTAAAATATTTGTTGCATTCATGTCAGCATGCGAGAAAATTTGTCATTTGCTCCCACCTTTTATTTCAAAACTCACGTAAAAATTATCGCAAAGGGCAGCTCTAAAACAATCCACAGGTGGGCCTCACGCTGCACAAAACATGCCATTCAAAAGGCACTTCAAAAAATAAAGAATTTGTTGTGCCGCCTCCCCAGACGGCGCCGTAGGCGGGCTACATTTCTTTCTGTGCAAAGTCTCCTCCTGATGAAGTCATCGCTTTCCGCAGCCCAGAATAACTAGAAATGAATCAGTAAGAACAAAGCGTAATGCTAGTCTATACCATCGCAATTCTTGCTTGACAGACCCGCAGACCCTGCTACTAATTAAAGGTAAGTCCAGATTTGCATCGCTGCCTCTCGTGTATCATATTAATGAGAACTAACAGACAATAATGCCAATAATGCCTGGGCATTATTGTCTGTTAGTTCTCATTAATATTGTGTCTAACAAGGAAAAAGGAGCCCTTAAATTTTCCGCTCCTTCTCGTATATCATAGTAGTTTGCGGTTTTCGTCGGACACTTCTAGTTTTTAATGCCTGCAAGCGTCATTATCAGCTATATCAGCGATAAGCGCGGGAAAATCGTGCGTAAGTTATTCGTCTGTGATAGCAGCGTGCGCTATCGAAAAACAAAATGAGAAACATGACAAGAAAAAAGACCAATAAAAATTTAAGAATTAGAAATAAAGACTGAAAATATTACGCGCTTACAGAACAGATTTCTGTGCGTGACACGAGCCCAGGGCTTTAAGTACACAGGCCCAAGCTGTAACCAGGGCCACGTATGCCAGCTCGAAGCCACGTCGAGCTGCAACGATTCGTCCAATGCGTCGCCAGTTTTTCCACTCTTTTCTTCACATTCTTTTTACCAACTACCACATAAAGCTTTACCTGCCCATCTTTCGTGCTTCAAACGCAGCCCACTCCTTGGCAAAGAAAGACTAATCCGTCTAAATATTAGAAAAACAACATTGATACATTTTCGATGTCGCCTCTCTGGTTTCATGCCGCAGTAGTCAAGGACACAAATGCGACGACAGCTTGCGACATCATTGCCAGCGCTGCTCTCTATACAGCAGCGCGAATATTACTGCTTTACTAATACGCATCAACGAACGTTTCCTTTCGATAATTTATGTGGACTTCGAACCATAGTCCCACTTTCATTCACTCTACTAAGGCAACTGCTACGTCTCATAGAGTGAGTCAAAGACGCTTTTTATCTGTAACACGTTCTCAGACGGTTTCGACACTGGCATTTAGAAGGCGCTATAATGATGGTTTTCAAAATAAGCCGGAGTAGACGTTCGTCATGAACTTCGTCGGTAATCCAGAGCCGTCAACAACTGTAGGTATGACAGCTAAAGCGAAGCGGGTTCCCTGATACATTAAAAGATGTGCTACGACACCTACGTCACTTATAAGTCTCGCAAATGAACAAGATCAATTTGTCCAGTTGCGTTGTAGGCGCCTAATATATCATCTATCGCATCGTTCAATGTTAAAAAGAAAGACAGATATATCTAGACTGGTTTAATCAATTCCACCACAGACTAAACATTGTAGTTAATGTCTATTTCCTAATCAATCTTCCTTAAATAGCGAGTATGTGTATACAGCTGGAAAAGATAACTGTTAATATTACACCGTCATTTTCCTTCGTGTGTACGTACATACACATACTAAACCCGGTTTTTCAATGTTTTTCAATGTAGGATATTTTCTTTTTTGATGCGATGGCATAGCTCATGAAATTAAACTGCTCTGCCAAGTCCATCATTCTCTTTTATAAGATTTACTTTCCGTGGGCAGGAGGCATCAAAATGATAATAATAATAATAATAATAATAATAATAATAATAATAATAATAATAATAATAATAATAATAATAATAATAATAATTTATTATTATTATTATTATTATTATTATTATTATTATTATTATTATTATTATTATTATTATTATTATTATTATTATTATTATTATTATTATTATAACGTGTTCATGATAAGACAATGAAATGCAGCAGTAACAGCCAGAAACCGCTGTAGGTAATTATTAATCTGTGCCACTAAGTCAGCTTCACATCAACCGTATTTCGCACCGAATAGACTCCCTCTTCGGTAGTCCCCTTATGCAGGTTGAACATCTTTTTACCCTGTTTGAGGAGAGCAGAGCATCTGGAAGCCGTGAACAATGACAAACATGAATAATTTAAAATATGGGGCTTTACGTGCAAAAAGCAAGATATGCAATAAGAGGTACGTTGAACAGTAAGACCAAATGTCCTAAGGTGCATCTAATTCGCGGCAAACGAACGTGTGTGTAGTCTGTCTGCGTCAAAACAGGAACACCGCGGTCGTGATAGAGCCCACAGACTTTCAGGTTGGCAGCGTGGGTGTGACGCCAGCGATAGTGGTGAACGAATTACGGCCCAGTCTGAAGCACAGAGGGTATGGGCGCTGGTGCCGAGCATTGTATGAAGTAGCACATGAGTGTCGTTTGTTTTAGAACGTATGTTTAAACGAAACTTCCTCGACATTGCTCTAGACTTAAAAATCAACTCAGTATTTTCTCATATTTTCTATGTTATTCAAACGAAGGTAGTGAACGTAGTTTATGCTCAGTCACAGGACTAATATACGAATAAAAAAGGGAAAAAAATTATTCATTTTGTCCAGCCAGCCAGCTAACAACAAAAAGGGACACTTTGCAATAAATAAATAAATAAATAAATAAATAAATACCAGATATAGGCCCTAAAGCTTAAATTTCCTTTGTTTGCTCAATAACCTCAGTTAGCAGCCCCCGATTTCATGTGCTTTCATAATGCGAAGAATGTTAGTACATATGGCATTACACTTACAAAAATTTTCAAGCTACATAAAGCGGCAATTAATTGCTCCTTTACGAAACCAGCGCCTACTTTTCACTAGTATAGAGTGACCAATGTTGCAAATATGGTATCTCTACCATATTATCTCTTTATTAAATCTTTGTTTGGCGTATTTCCTTGTTTCATAGTACAAGTATACGCTGGCTACACAATATAAGTGTTGGTTGAACCGCCGAGGCATTCGCGGTAACTTTGCCTTCATAACACTCCATTCAAGTCAGTTCAAATCGCAAGAGCGGTACGTTATGAAAGATTTTCATGTAAAACTCAATTTTTGTTGCCACCTTTATAAAGTGGCCCGTGCAAAAAATAGGAGATTAGCTGAGGCACCCTGGTCTTATCACGCAACATGTATGCCATGATCTTCCCTTATTATTGGTGGCACAGTGTTGAGTTCTAAGATTGGAGCAACAACGTCTATTTAACAAAAAATTGACGAAAATTCTATTTCTCGTCATTTTCAAGTGAAAAAAAATATTAAAATCGTACAACAAATATACCGGCTAAGCTCAGAGAACTAAGAGTAGCGCTCCTTAATACTTTGCGTCATCATATTACAGAGACACATTGCTAACCAACTTCATGTGCACGATCAGCAACAATGGTACACAAACCAAAATGTGAGGCAAGGTGGACACTGTTAACCGTGCTTGTGTCAATCATTTTATGGTTACGTCACAGCGTTGGTAGCGGTGAGTTGAATTTGACAATTATTCACACCAACGACATCCACGCTCATCTTGAAGAAAGCAACAAATACGGAGGGACTTGCTTTGACGGCAATGTAACCAATACCACTTGCGTCGGAGGAGTGGGCTCGAATAGTTCGTAAAGTGAGTATATATAAAGTCTCGTTATTTCCACGCCACCACTGCAAAGCGGCCATTTGCTAAATGAAAAAACCTCCGTGTATTGCCATGAACAATGCACGCCTATCACCGTAGGTCATGCAGCACTGGCAAATACGTAGATTACAGCGTCTAGCTTGTACGTCCGGTTAAAAGCGGTAAAGCCCGAATGTGACCAATTTCGTTTAATTTCAGCAGTAGTGTCTACTCTGCTACGTCAACAGGAAGGAAAAAATTGGAGGCGACCCTAATGTTTGACTTAGGGGTCTATTAGTGGCACTATCACGTCGTAGTTCGGTTGCCCTGGTGCATTCCTAGAGTTAACTGTGTGCTTCGTCACGCTGCCGAAGTCGGATCTCGGAGGCCACGTAGAAATAAGCAGGCGGTTGAGATCTGCTCCGCCAGGTGCCGCAACCATCCCAACTTCTCGCAATAAAACCGGCTGCTCTTGCTCTTTTTTAATGAACTCATTCAATTAGTTTTCATTAGAAAAACAAACAGTAGGCCTAAATTGGTCCTTATTTTAAGTGAACTTATCCTTCGATATTATATATATCCAATATAACTCTTGATTTGAACCAGAGCCATCAATGTCGCACCAGTTATATTTTTACAAGACGTTTTCTGAATATCCAGAAAACCGGAAGGGCTAGACCGTAAATGCTTGGAAGAGAAACAAGAGTGCCACTCGGTGCTCGTGCCCCTAAAGTAGAAATTACTCAGGATAACAATCTCAGATGCATTCGTGACTCGTTGTGAGTCACGAAAAGTAATTTACCTTTGTCCGCCGCCATCTATCTTTCTTGCTGTGTGAAAAATCACTATTTGAAGTAATTCTTCGTTGTCTTTTTCATTGGGTATAGTTCCATCGACGGCAAATGAATCGCCAATGAACGTGCGATGTGGTTAATGTTTCTTTTATAACAGTAATGCATTCAGACAAGTCCTCTGCTTCAAGACTACCAAGTGCGACAAACAAGCTTCAACCTTCATAAGATCCAGATGTTTATCACATAAAAACAGTATATTACAAGAACTAATGTGTAATTCAACGTGATCTTTCATATACATACCGTAATATGACCGAGCAAGTGGCCCCCTCCCTTTTTCGGAAGATCTGAAATAAGCTCCAATGACCGAGAAAGCGCCCCCCTCCCCCCCCCCCCCCCTGCGGCCACTTTTCTTCCAATACGAGCATCGCTTGTGTAAAAGCAACCACAAGAATGAGTACACTGAATGCGTATCTAATATTGTTAATGAAATTCCGTTGTCAAGTGGCCGGTCGTATATCATGTAGCCGGTCGTAAAAACAGTAAATAAGTAAAGCATTTCCTTAGAAACATGGATGGGCATTTTTTTTTTTTATTTTTAGCGGCTCTCCCGCCACCATCTTGAATTTCGGTCCGGGACCGAGCAAGCCGCCCCCCCCCCCAACCCCCCCAATCTGGTCGGATTATCCTTCGCCGTAAGGAGGGGGGGGGGCTTGCTTGGCATTTAGGGTAAGCTTACTGTGAGCTGAAAAAAATTACTCATCGGTGATGAGGTGAACCAAGAAAGAAAAGCTTTTGCCCCGTCATCTGCATCACGGTCCATGAGTTTGCGTGGCTTAGCAGTTCTTTCATGTGTAATAATCCAGCCCCTTTTGGAAAAGCAGTTAATATACCAATAATTTCTCGATTCATTAACTTCCGGATCCATATTCTTGGCAGCTATATCACGAATGAAAAGACTGAGACAAAGCGGCGTACATATAGAATATATTACGGGTGAGTTTCGGTGCCGCCGTATTGGGCTGCCAACCTTGCCATTTTGTCCTTTTAGCAACTGTGCGAACGTAAAGACGCATACGCACGAAAACAATTGAGTTCATGCATTCAACATTTCCTCACATTATCAATTCATATCCCAATATATAAAAATAAGAAAAAAAATCATTTAACATTCCAATATGGCGGGGCCCGTATGTGTTACATAAAATCGTCTACATGGGGTAATTGAAAAATAAGTCGTGGTTGCATGAGAGGCATGGTACATTGGCGAGTCACGTCACTTTCGAATTTTCGCGTTTATCAGTGCATTTATCTTGGATACTAGCATAGCAATAGACAGTGGGACATTCAACAAATCCAGGACCCAATTTATTCTTCTTTCACGGCCATTAGAAAAAATGATTTTTATTTTATCCAGCGTCTTCGCGTGTATGTTCGGCACAAAGTCTGAATCTCTAGAGAACAACAAAAGCATGCGAGCAATACACGCGAACGTCGTGTACTTGCACAGTGTTCGCAGAGTCGCTCGCATCCGACTCGCAGATACGTCTGCTGATAATGTCACGGTCGTGAAGCAGGTGGCGTTGAATGGGCGTATAGTGAAATGCAATGTCTTTTCAGCTGCAAAATAACACGGATTCACGTGTTTTTGGAGCCGCATTTCACTTCTAACGGGTGTGACAGAGTACAGCCCCGATCAGAAGCGCGATGGGTGAATCTTTCAAGAAAATACGCTCCCATCAGCGTATAAAATGGACATTTGGTCTCACAGAAACACGCTCAACAGTCTCGTCCTTTAGATTTAAATGCCGCCACAGGTGACCACTGCTAACGATATCTCATCCCCTACCTATGTTGCAGATGAAAGAAATTAGAGCAAACGCGACGAATTCGCTCTTCGTGAATGCCGGAGACTTCTTTCAAGGCACTCCTTACTACACCCTCTTCAAATCAAGTGTCATATCTGCTGTCATGTCAAAGATGGGTTACGACTTTGCGGTAAGTTTGAATTGAAAACGGGGAAAAAAAAGGAAAAAAAAGGATGAAAAATGAGAGACCAGTTTATTTTCCTTTTTTTTTCCTTTTTTCCCCTCTTTCTTACTTCCTCTTAGATGTTTTCGAAGGCGAGTGAACGCCGCTAGAGACAATAGTTTTAACTCATCCCCTGACGAAGGGAGGACCCCTCCCGAAATTGTTGGGAAATAAATATGTATATTCTTGTTGACAACGCCTCCGTTGTGTTATAACCCATTGCTTAACGAAGACGACTGGCCCATCGAACTATTATTCTCACTGACTACACATATATATATATATATATATATATATATATATATATATATATATATATATATATATATATATATATATATATATATATATATATATATATATATAGAGAGAGAGAGAGAGAGAGAGAGAGCAATTAGCAGAACATAATCGATAATAGCAATAAGATAGGAAACGTTTATTCGACATTTGGACCGAAGGCCGGTGTTTATTAGCAATGAGTGCACGGAATGTGTTTCGATGTACTGTCAATGTAAAAAAAAAAAAGAAGAAATAAGGGGATGGGAGCGCGGGGAGGAGGGACAGGGATGGAAAGAAAGCAATGTAAAGAGACGGTTGGGCATAGGTTTACCTTGTAAGGGAATAGGTGCGGCAAGGTTGGGTTGGCCGGCTTAACAAATGCGGTCAGATCGTTTCCTCAGAAGCCAAGCTATCTTTCTTTTTTGAAAGGAAAAAGAAGGTTCAACTAAAGTAACCTAAGATGTGCCGCGAAAAATGCCTTAAGAGAAGTCAGGGTGTTATGCAACATTATTGAACACGTAATTATAGCAATCGCTAAAGATAATCTGTTTTTATTTCCAAGAAAATGAGCTCCTGCCATACGTGTATGTCTGCAACGAAAGATAAATGACGAACTTCGAATTAGAAATATAGCACTGTGGAATGAGGATGACGTTCAAATAAGTAACTTCGTTGTTGAGAGTGAGATGTCATGTAAGCCTGAAACAAGGTACCCAGCAGTTATTGGTCCAAGAGAAGGAAAATACAAGAAAAGAATTGCAGATGAATCGACTACGGGGATGACACGCGATAAGTCATTAGGTTCGGTATATTAAGTAGCACTGCTTTGCAAATATAACTTACTGGAAGTGTATTACAAAAACGAGGACTCCGTCGTCGAAATGGTTGTTCGGAATCATTACAAACGAGCTATATCTACGCTACGGTGGCCTGCTCCGTCCGTTTTGTAGCTTGTACATTGTTGATAGCCGTACAAAAATGAATTCCTGTTTTCTCTAGAATGATTGCAAAAAACAAATTTCTGGACAAATCTAATAATCTTAGATAGTCGCTGGTTTAGCACACGCCACTTAATTAGGCCGCAAGTGCTATCACGCTTGGCATTACTTTTCTATCAGATCACGGCAAAATAACTGAACTGAATTGAATTTATTGGACATAAAACAATTTGCGAAAATACAATATTGTGAGAAATGCATCCGTATTCCCAGCCTAAGGCTAGTTGGGATTCATTCAAAAGTAGGCCTAATCACGAAAAAAAAAGAGCATGTCACTTATCAAAAAAAGAAGTATACAAGCACAAATATTTTACTAAAGTTATAACACTTGGAAAACTGATTATAACATTACGTATTTAGAGGGCTTGACTGATTATACGTATGAGCAGAAAAAAATAGGAAAAGGAACAAAAATATGTAAGATATCGTACAAAAAGAGCATATCAAACAGCAAGGCAATAAATGAACATATGAAAATAATTTACTGACTCTGGGATGCTTTGAAAACTAATTACTACATACTATGTATCTGGAGAGCATAGCAATGACATATAAGGACAAAAAGAAAATGTATTGTTGTTCATACATACATATACATATACATATACATATATAAATGTAAAGGAGCGTATACATAAGTAAATGTAAAGAAGGTTACTCCCTCCACCCAAAGATGCAAACTCCGCACCTACAAGTAGCCCTTGCCCGACTACTCTAGAACAATATACTAATGACAATTGAACCTCGAAAAGTAGTAATCACATGTCTACCATGAAAAGTACGGGGAGCCGAGCACGAATCTCTCGCGGAAGGGAAACCTGCACGAAGCGACTAATCGCGAAGTGGTAGCTGCAGGTCGAAGAATGATGGCGCTTGGCGCAATCACAGAAGGAACTTCGGTCGCGGTGACTTATCAGTCACTCGCGCCTTCTGACGTTTCCGAATGAACAAAGGCGTCCAAGTAGATGCAGTCAAGCCACTGCAAAAGTGATCAATGCCATTGTATTTCTTTCTCACAGCTGTCGCTGAGATTGTAGCACATATTGCTGAGTTAACGATTGCTTTTAGAGATACTGCACCGCAAAGGCACGGCTACAGAGAACGCACACAGCGACACATTATAGGCACATCGAGTAGTGATTGTTTGACTTTTCTCTAGGGTTGTGCATTTGCGCTACAATGTGACTTTCTGCTATTTACGGCGTCGTGCACGGATTTCGTTAACTTTTGTGGATTAAAAGTTACTTAAGTTCATCGCTCGCTAAATAAATGAGCTGCCAGCTGAAAGAAGTTTCCTAAATCTAAAAAAAAAAGCATTGGCTTCGCATTTTAAAGTTCCTTAAGGCTTGGAGATTCAGGCAGGAAAAGGTAATTACTTTGTAAAATCTGTTTAATAGACACTATGTCATTTCTTTCAGTGTCTTGGAAACCACGAATTTGACGACGGACCTGACAACCTCGCTCCTTTTCTACGGGAAATGAACCAATCTAATGTAACATTTCGTCGGAACAAATACAAACTTTTCGCAAGACCCAGTACTAAAAAAATACGACCTTGCAAAGTCTGCCATAAGAATAATTGATGGTATAAAGATTGGAATTCTTGGCGCAGTAACTCCTACAACGAAAATTGGTTCGAACCCAGGTGGGTAGTCTGTGCATACTAAATTGTATAGGTCATTCAATAAGCGCGAAACGTTATTCGAAAATGCTTTATTAATCGAATTACGCCACTGACTGCTTCGGGATACCTGTATTAGGGGTGCGTCAATGGGACTGTGTGAATGGCTCATGGGGATAGCACTATGTGGTTTCGATACTTAGAGTATTCTCTCTTTCCAGGACCATACGTTGAATTCTACGATGAAACATATAGTTTTCAAAATGAAGTTGAGTCTCTAGTCAAACAAAACGTAAATATTATTATAGCTGTAACACACAGTGGGTTTGAGCGTGAAATTGATATTGTCAAGAACGTTACAGAAATAGACATTCTGGTTGGTGGACACACAAACACATTCCTTTACACGGGTAAGTAGACTAAACGTTAGCCTGCAGCAATATGTGTTCATGCCAGATTTATAAATTATTGCGTTGTCCTGCTTAGGGGAAGATCATCCAAAGGAGGACACGCCCGAAGGTCCGTACCCGTACGTTGTCAATAGATCAGACGGTAGCAGAGCCCTCGTGGTGCAGGACTTCCGCTTCGGCAAATACCTCGGCAGACTGGATGTGACATTCAACAGCGCTGGTCACGTTGTAGCTTGGGGAGGAAATCCTATCCTTCTGAACGCTTCTGTCAAGGAAGGTAAGGCCCAAACGCACGCAAACGTTTTTTAATCTAGTGTCTTAATCCAGCCAGCGCGTTAATAGAAAGAGTGATCAGCAAGCAAGAGGGAAAGGTAATGCTTGTCTTGTGGTTGTATCTGAAGGGCATGCAACCATATTTCTGCATGTGGGGAGATAGAGGAAGTGTAAATCTTGCTGAATCCCCTGGATGGCG
The DNA here is from genome assembly GCA_030522465.1 of Rhipicephalus appendiculatus. Taxonomy (NCBI): domain Eukaryota; kingdom Metazoa; phylum Arthropoda; class Arachnida; order Ixodida; family Ixodidae; genus Rhipicephalus; species Rhipicephalus appendiculatus. The sequence goes on from JALIZH010032913.1 coordinate 2,792,001, forward strand.
ATTGTCATCAAACTGAAGCTGTGGAACACGCCCTTCCATGTAGGGATAGGGTATCGTGTTGGATAGGGGGGAATCGTACTCTTTCGTTAACACGGCTTTCCGGAGTGGTTTGAGTCGGCAAAATTAGTGCAACATGGGCATTTATGCTGCGAAGCTGTGTGTCTCTAGTTGGTCGAGACCACTCGTGGGCTCCCCACGCACAATGAAACACCGGTAACGCGCCGCGCGACAGCCAGACGCTGGCCGTCAGATAGAGCACAAGCGGCAGCTGGCGAAGTGGTATATACAGGGTGTCCCAGCTATCACGCAGCACGATTGTAAGGAAGAGAAAGGGCGTTACGTGAAGCAAACCTACTAAATATTATTTCGACTTAACTGAAGTTTTTTTTAATGACGTAAAATTAATTGGTCATAATTATATTTGTATCTTGATAACTACTCACCGAATAATCAAATTTTAAATGAGGCTTATGAACGCGCGTTCAAATGACGTCTAACTAACCTATTCTTAACAACGTAATAATTTCGTGCTCTTTCACGGTTGAAAAAGGAAGCACGCGAAATACGAAAGGGTATGTATGTGTGACTAGATTGCAGCGCCCATCACGAAGCAAGCTCACTGTGAGGTAACAAGTTCAAGCTTTGGCCTTGAGTCAGCCATAATTTCGACAGTGCTCTGGCCGCGTTATCAAAAAGAACAGTCGACTGCGAGCGGTGGATAATGATAATGGCGTACGATCGAGCGGAAGGAATGCAGAATTGCGACGCATGTAGTTTGCGCTCGCCCTGTACCCTTGCCATGATGAGGAACCCTGTCTCTGGCAACCGAAACCAGGCAGAGAGGTTGCTTAGAGTTAGCTTATTTTGAGGCCGCTGCTTTCTTTTGTTGCTAGGAGCGTAGTAACGTGTTATTTCTCATATTTCGCGAGCTTTCTTCCTCAGACGGGAAAAATGAGCACGCAATAGGTAAGCTGTTCAAAATAGCGCAGTAAGAACTTCATTTGAACATGCCCACATGTGCCTCATGGACAGTTTTATAATTAGGTGTGTACTTGTTGAGTTACAAACACATTTATTACTGATTAAATGAGCCTCATTAACGAAAATGTTAGTAGTGCATGGCTACTCCAGTGTACTGGGAACAATATGCACTAGGCTAGGTTTAATTCACGTAAACCTGTCCCTCTCTTCTTTTAATTACGCGTATATATATATATATATATATATATATATATATATATATATATATATATATATATATATATATATATATATATATATATATATATATATGTATATATATATATATATATATATATATTGCGCGTGTTTCACGAAATGTGTTCGAAATCCTCAAAAATCAGAGAAATGCGATATTTCTTCGATGCCGTCAGAACTATTTTTTTCAGTAGCCGCAGGCATCTTAAGGTGGCGATGGACATCATTCATTGGACAATTTTGGACAATTTATTCTTTGTGTTTGGTGTGTAGTGCCTATCTGTTTCTTTCTAGCAGTACCCCAGTAAACAGCAATTTCCGCTTTTTCTTTCACTGCACAGCTTAAAACAAGGCGGAAGTCTCTGCGGCACTACTTCTCGCAGACAAGCTAACGAGCTCTTTGCACTTCTTTCGAGTTTAACGTTGTATAGATCGTTAAATGGACGATTGTCTTTCCTAGCGAGTGTGCCGGTATTTCAGCAAGAGCAGGCCTAAAATAGCTGCTGTTTTGGAGCAACAAGCCAAGGTGACTGACACAAAATCACACCTTTCTCTTCTTTTTTTTTCAGATGAAGAAATGATATGCGTATTGGAGCCTTTCAAACAAAACCTCACAGAACGGAATGAAGCAAGTGGTGGGTAGTACCAGGGTCCTCATGGAGCACAAGCACGACATATGCAGAATGCAAGAGTGTAACCTCGGCAATCTGATAGCGGATGCTTACTTTGAGTACTACCTTGACGAGGAGAACAGGACAAGTGGCCCCAACTGGTCAGAGCTGAGCGGCGCTGTCGTGACTGCTGGCAGCATCAGAACGGGGCTTCCAAGCTTCTGTAAGCAAAATAAGCTGTCATTTAATATTACACTATAATTAAGGCAAAAGCATTTAGTGCTTCAGCAGACGATGACCTTGCAAAACGAGGCGCGCGGTACGAGAACCCATGGCGCCTTAATAAAAATCAGGGTTTGATCCCGAATCCAACCCGGATACATTGCGTGGCAGCCAAGTATTCTACCACAAAGTCACGCCAGTGCTTGAAGCCGCTTTGGAAAAAGAATCTATACAGTTGTCATGTCGGAGAAGGGGTCGCGTTAACAAATCTTATATTGCGTGGCACAAACGTAGAATCTCACCAGGCGTCATACCATGTGAATTGCGTTACGAGTAGGTGGTTCAAAGCTGCCAAGCCATTACGATAGGCTGAGCAATAATTCAAAATCAGCATCATCAGTCACCGCCTAAAAAAGTGTGCAGCTACTCACTTGACCTCTCAACCCCCCAAGATTATGATGATGGATTTTGCCTTCGCGTCGCCTTTGGCGAATGAATAGGTACCCTGTGGGTCTTCGTATAAAGATGTCTCATTTAATGGGTGCAGTAGGTGCGCTATTCAGAAAAATGTTGATTGAACTTATTACTCAGTCTAACGGATTAACTGCTTCTTGCAATCTTGGTACCAAATATTCCCCATCAGCCAAACAAGAGATGCGTGAGTCACTGCTCAGCTGAGGAGGAGCAGCAGGTGATATATCGTTCATAAAGTTCCTTAGTAACCTGTTTGGAAATATCGGTATAATCAATATTCGGACAGTTATTCAATATTGTTGCGACACACATCCTTCCTGTATGTAGACGGACTAGCACACTTTTTTTCTGAGTGTCTTGTTTGTTTGCATTGCACAGATAATGTAACCTGGGGAGATGTGGTGTCTGCGCTACCGTATGGAAATTCCCTCGTTACGATCATACTTACTGGTGCGGACATTTGGAGGATGTTTGAGAACTCCGTCACAAAATACAACACGATAAGGGAGATGCAAAAAGGTCGCTTTCTTCAAGTATCAGGTAAGCATCACTAAGACACAAAATGGCGTTCTTACATCCTGCTAACGGTGCAACCGCACCTGTTTACTCGCAGCCTTTTTGTCCAACTAACAATGTGGAGGCGGAGCTTCCAATTTTCGAGCGCGCTAGCTTCTTTTAGTGCAGAAGGAAAACGGTTACGCCCCGGGTATGTTGTCGTTCACGGTGATGATGAGGAAAGAGTATATCGTATATGTATTTGCTTGCATCTGGTGATAAGCCATTGGAAATGAGCAGACACACGCACAAAAGAAAAAAAAGACATTTATTCGACGTTTCCTCGACTTTCTTAACAAAAGACATTTCTTCGCCGCACAGTACCGGCACGCAGACAAGTACCATACAGGCACTGCGCGTCATTCGTCTCTTCTTCACTGCCCGTTGTTGTTGTCGCTGCTGTTACTTTACAAGATTGTAACCACTGTAACAATATGTGTATGACGCTAGGAGAAGGCGAGAAGGCAAGTTGGTCAGATGAGTTTTTAATGCTTTGAACTTTTTTGAATATACACATTACTACTGTCGGCGTTCCTTTGCACATGTTCTTGCTGGTTGACTGCGTAAAGTGTCTTTCTTGTTACATTTGCAGGGTTCCGAGTCGAATATAATTTGACAACAGAGCAAAACCGAGTGACATCTGTCAATGTTCTTTGCGCAAACTGCAGCGTACCGATATACGAACCAGTCAACTGTGCGGCCACCTACAAAATTGTTACCTCAGACTACGTTGCAAAAGGTGGTGACGGCTATAAGTTCTCCAACTCTGTGATCGTCAGCGATGTCGGTAAGCCACAGTTTTTAAAAAATTTGCGCAGTTTTACTCTACGTGAAATCTCTAGGAAGTGCGGAGCAGCCATTCGCCGGCCCTTCGGCGATGTCGGCGTTGCAAACGTGCCACCTGTTCGGCGTCCATGGCGGGAACCTTCATTTGTGATGCAGTGTCGCCCTCTCCCATCTTCCTTTCTGCCTCCTCCTCACCCTCACTGCCCACTTAAACCCCCCTTGCTATACTATATTATGCACGGCTATGCTATGCTTTATCCTCCTTCTTTCCCTGCCTCTTCACCCTCACATCAGGTAGTCAAAATTAAACGTCGTCTCCCACTGAGGCGTGCCTCGTAGTCATATTGTGCTTTTGGCACGTAAGAGACCCATAATTTCATTTTTTACCCGATATTTATGGTAGCTGCAGTAACTGATTACGCTGAGCTTTATTTGAATTTCCCGATTGCAAGTGGACTACATGTTGACGGTAACATCTCCCAGGCCACATTTGAATAGCTAGCTAGCAGCTTCAAATGAATCCACAAAGTCCTTATTGAAGTATTGAAGGACACTTTGTAAGTTGCCAAACTGTGTTTGGTGAAAGCCTGCGGCCATTCGACTGACTATGCCATGTCTTTTTTTTTTACACTCCCAGTGGAATCGCACACAAACGGAATGTGTGCGTGTTTTCTTTTTTTAATTTTTACCGCGAATCGCAGCGAGACGCGAGACTAATCTGCCTCCGTTTCGCATGCGTTCGTATTCTCGCGCTTTCCGCATCGTGCAGACGCCATGCGATTTCCAGCGTTCATAAAGCTCATTTATCTTCCCGGGTGATGGGGAGACGCCACAGCTGGCACCGTGCCAGGGGATCGGACACCGGTCACCGGTCACCGCGAGTATGAGACATTAAAAAAAATACACCAAATGTTTACAGCGCACACGACTGCAGTGCCAGCGGCCGTGGCACTGCATTCGGCCCCCCGTCCGGACTCTTTAGACGCGAGAAAACGGTGCTTTGCCGACCTGTGGCTTCGTGTCGCTTTCACCGAATTCTTTGCCTTCCGAATTGTCGTGAGAGACAGTGCTACTTTCAACCACTGCAGCGAGGAAGAAACACTGTAAAACACGTCCTTTGTCGCTATCCTCGCTATAACGTGCACGGACTGCAGTCGCCAGCTGTGTTGGTTCCACCTTGACGACGGCCCGGCCCTGTTGGAACATTCGATACTAAAATGCCGCCCCGAACTGTCGTCGCACCGGCAATCTTTTAAGGCCTTATAAAACTTTCGAAATGGATAAAAAGCCAGCGGGAAACACGAAAACAGAGGAAGAACACGGGCCAGCCTGTCCCGTCGTGTTCCTCCCCTGTTTTCGTGTTTCCTGCTGGTTTTTTATCCATTTCGACATGTACCAACTAGCCCAGTCAATTACCTTGATATCTTATAAATAAAACTTATCGCGTGGCACTTGCCTATAGAGTACGCTATAGCACACCCGCTCCGCTCCTTCCTTCTTTTTTTTTTTTTTTTTTTTTTTTTTTTTTTTTTTTTTTTTTTTTTGCTTTCGCCCCGTCTGCTCTTCTCTCTACTCTTCTTTTTATCTACTCTTTCTGCTTTCCGTCTCCGCTTAGTGTAGGGTAGCAAACCAGAGTTTATATTTCTGGTTGACCGCCCTGCATTTCTTTGTTTCTTAGCTTTCTCTCTCTCTCTCTGCCTGTCTTTCTCTAGCTGCTTATAATTGGCTCTCTCTGTCTGGAAGCCGATCACTCGCCGTAATAGCCATTTTTGCGACCAAGGGAGCCTTTGTTTTTCACGTGGGGCACCATATTCGACCGGAATGAAAGGTACTTCTCTGCACTGTTGGTTCAAATCATGAGCAAGTGCTACACGTGGCAACATGGTTAGGAGAGGCAGAATGTATGAATTAGAAGGTATCTTTATTTAAATTAGGCCGTCGACTTCCTTTGCCAGCCGTTGCTGTCTCTGAGCCTTCTCTCAGATTTGTGTATCGTTTCGCTCATCGCACAGGTCCGATCGAATACGAAGCCTTGGAGAAATACATCGTTAAAATGTCACCGATCTGGACACCAGACGAAGGTCGCATAAAAATCACCTGGAATAAGACAGACGAAGAAGCAGTACTCAATTACACAAAACTAATACGCGATATCGAGAAATGTGATAAAGGTGAATGTGATGTGAAACAATAAATCGAATGTATTCTCAGGAATCCGGCACAAATATTTGTGTATTTAGTGTCGTAGTAAAAACAACTTCTATGGAGCTTCTTGGCTGCTTCCAAATAAAGTTGCTGCACAGATTTTAGGTATCTTAATTTCAGAACATTGCTATTAGTAGCTGCATCAAATAGATGCTGTTAAGTTCTCGCTGCTTTCTCGCTCGTTCGTTGAGGTGATCGCATGCTCCCACTGCTTCATTTGAGCTGATTCAATCATTATTGCCTCGCGAATCGACCACCGCAAAAATTTTAGAATCCGTCCTGCACGAGTGGAGTTACAAAGATTTGTAGCACGCTGTAATTCCTTTCTCTCTTCTATCATCCCGACGAAAGCGCTGGAAGCTAAGCAGGGAGGGATGGCACGGGGCACGAAGGTACGTCACGCGGGCCTCGTGACCTTGAGCACTTTTTTTTTCTTCGAACACGCGGCTTTTCAGTGCAATCGCGCGCGCGCGCGTGGACACGTGGCGGCCTCCAGCGGCGGCCGCAGTAACTCCCGAGCGCGACATGCTCAAATCAGCTAATGGCTTGGAACTTGAGTCTATGGCGTAATGATTTTTTAGTATATAGCAGCATCATTTGTCGAGAGAAGAGAAAGCGGTCCTTTAGCTGTCTTTGAGAATTTTTTGTAAATTACCAGGCCGCGTGCTGCGCTATAATATTTGGCTCGCGTGTTCTTGGGAGCTTCTACTACCGATCGGCAACGTTTTCTGACCATTGCTCAAAAAGTGTTGCAGGGCCTCCTTTAAGGAGAAAAGGTAGTACTGAGAAGGAGGGTCACATATAATTGCCCGTAGCTGTCTTGATACAAGGTACGTCACATAAATTACGGTGCAAATTATTTGAACATCCTGTAGCCCAAACGTTGATAAAGTTTCAAAAACCGTTTCAATGTCCCGTAAAAGCATCTAAGCAGAGCTAAAGCTTTTTATTTTCTTTGTCGGACATTGAAATAATGAAGCTTTAAGCCAACTTAGCCAAGTCACAATTGCACCTGATGAAAAACTGAGGCAGCTACGCACTCGTAGTGCGAAAACTGTGAAAACGAGGGAGCTGGTGGCGTTCCCCCCCCCTTTCCCTCCTCCTCCCCTTCACTTCACTTCTCTTTCCTACCCCTTGCTATACTATACTATATATGGCTATCATTTGCTTCACTGTCTCTCCCCTCCTCCTCTCCATACTTCCCACGCTCACTTCAATTTCCCACATCCTTGTTGTACTATACTATAAGTACGCAGCTATGGTATGCTTTCTCTCTCTTCCTCTTTCTTTCTGTCCCTCTTTCTCTACTTCTTTATTCTCTTTCTTTGATTCTCTATCTTTTTTTCCTTTTCGTTCTCTTTCTGTCTTGCTCTATTTTTTTTTTGTGTCTGTTTCTATCTCTTCTCTCTGCGTATTTCTTTCTCGGTTTTTCTTTCTTTTTCTGTCTTTCTTCCCCTTCCGTCTGTCTATTTTTCTCGTTCTCTTTCTTTCTCTCTCTCTCTTTGTGTACTCATTCTCTCGCCCATCCGAGTTATTGCATCCCACGCAGCACAAATCGGCACACGTGTTCTGGGAGCGAAGCAGAACATGAAGAGCAGGACGAAGAGAGCGCTCGCAGATTTTGACGATGATAATTTTTGTTCACGAACTAATGGGGTTTCTTCGAGCATAAACCGATCCGCTGTTTACGCTCGGAGCTAATCTCTCTATGCAAATACAAAACGCGCATAGTCGCAACAAAGATCATAGAAATAGATTACAGGCACACGATGCCAGTTTCATCTGTCTTCCTTGTCGTCACTGGGCTATAACGACACTTGCGCAGAGGATTAGAAGACATCCAGAGATGCACCCAACAAGCCTCTTTCCAGCAGCTGTTCACCCCCCCTTCTCTCCTTCCCATTTGCAGCGTATCAAACCAAACACTCGCGTCTGGTTAATGTCTTCGCCTTTGCCCATCCCATTGTGTCCCTCTCCTGCATCTTTCTCATGAAAGCTGCACTCTTGCAACCGCCTCTCCATACTTGTCGACTTCTCCAGATCGCACACAAAGCTAACGTCAAACGTGTTTTCGCTTACGTTGTGGGCGATATTTGTAAAAGTTTCATAATGTCGTTGTGGTCGTGACCGCGTGGTTGTATTGTCTGGGTGATGTAGCTCCCGTATGCAAATCTAAACGTCCCGTATACATTTTCGGAGACGAAGCGTTGCACCTTGGCAGTAAGTCAGTAAAAATATTAGCCTATAAAGGGACACTAAAGAGAAAAACGATGTTTTGAGTATTAATAAATTACAACTTCACAATACCGAAAACACCACTCTTACCGCCAGAAGACACATAATAAGCGAGAAAGTGCATGGAAAGAAAATTAGGCGGGCGATGCCACCTTGAAATTTCCGCACTGAACGTAATGGCGTCATGGATTTTGACGGCATCTACTACTAAGTCCTAGGTAGCTCCTAATCCGTAAAAATTAAATACGTTAAAAATCATTCGAGGGAGTCATAGACTTTACATATCAAGTTTCAGGAGATGTCGCTGAGCCGGTGTAGCCAAAATACAAAAAAAAAACACACTACGAAATCCGTGAAGTCAAGCGCGGTGATTTCGCCCCCAAATTTAAAAATGAAACCTCGACCTTTTCCTTTTCCTTTTCTGTGAATAAACTGGTGATGGTGAAAATAACGACATTGTAGTTCTCATAGGGCAGTTTATCAATCTAAACCAACTCATTGTTTCACTTTTGCATCCCTTTAAAAATATGTGGAAGAATAATGTAAGGGTTGTTCACAAGTTGATATCTGTCACCGTCGCACACCGAACACGCCACATGCATGACGCGTTCTGGCAGTGGCAATACATTGTGTCTCTGAAATGCATCATCCCTAATCGCCTGAATACTCATATTCGTTGAAAGATGAGTTCTCTCACAATATTCGTTTGTTCATTAATTTACTTTCCCCGAAGCCTACACTATAGCAAGTATGAGAATGAGCCCTGAAATAAATAAATTCACCACTGTGAAACCGCATTGCTTACTGACTTATTTTTGCTTTACACGACACACCAGGAACATCTCGCGGCCGGAACATGTAACATAGAACGCAAACCCACGCTAGGTTTACTTAGCGAAAGCCTGAGCGAAATGCCGAGCAACTAAGTGCTGTTCATTCAGGGAGTTCTTCCATATTTCATCAGGTTAACAACCCAATACGATGATCGTCCACTACAGAACGTTGTCCTTCAAAGATCTGGACGAATATGGGAAGTGTTACTCTCTCATTGCCCGTCCGTTATCATCCCAGCAAAGTCGGTTACTTAGCTCGGACTTGACATTTGAGATTACGTGGCAATATTATGAATCAATAAAAAAATTAAACAAGGCTTCTACGTCAAGCTAAATTTCGGATGCTAATGCACATAACCAAATCGACATGTGTCTTTTGGCGTCGCAAATAAATGTAAAAGCTTAATTTTCTACTAATCGCACAAGAACTATTTCAGGTACTCCGGGTACCCGATACATTTCTGATAAAGTGCATAATCAAAATCAGCACTGGAGCCATTGGCACAATACTGCTGCTATGTCAATTTCTGCTTGAAATCATGTGTAATGAAAGAAATGGACCATCGCTTCACATTCGCGCCACGGAGTTTACTTTCAACGACTTCTCATCATTCATCGTGCAGTAAGAAGCAAAAATGGCCGATACTTCAATCATCATTGTGATCATTGATTATAAGTCCGTCACATTTGACATCAAAAAGATAGTTTTCGCAAACAGAATTCTTTGAAGATGTGTCGTTCAACGAGCTAACGAAGATATCATTACCGTATTTAGAGTTGGTCTCTACTTGCTGTTTGATTGACGTTATGATTGACTACGTCTTTGATGTCCTTTCGAAACCTTTGCGAGTGGATGTGGCCTATACAATTTGTGTTTACTCCACCACGTCAAAAAAAATAATAATAATAAATAAATCTATGCCATCTGAGACACAGTGGATGCATGTATAGATCGCTTGCCGATAGGCTGCCTTCAAATTGTTGGACGAACAAATCGTTTATCGTGAATAATTTTCAGCGCAACGGGTTAGATAAAGACACAAAGAAGAAAAGGACATATCTAGGACATATCTGTCTGTATGTAACCCGTTGCGCTGAAAATTATTCAAGATGAACATCCACCAACTTGCTCAACTTGCGATTATGAACAAATCGTTTACAAGATAAGTCAATCGGAAAAAAACGCGACCTTTCTATCATTAAAGCTCATGTCCATGGTCTTGAAAAAACTATATGAAAGACGCCCAAGCAATTCAAGTACGACGTCGGAACGGAGCATGACGCACCGGCCGTCATTTCTCGACGGCACTTAATTTCAGCAACAGCAATAGAAACGCTCTGTGATCAAAACGATCTGAATGACATCAGTGAAATATCGAATCTTTGGAAATATTTTTTCGTTATTCGACTCTCAGAAGTAAAAGAGAGTGACCTTTGCAAGCTATTCAGCACAAAGGTCATAAAGATGTGATTTTAGACTTATTACAAATGACTTTTTAATGAAATCATGTGCTACTAAAACACAAAAGTAACGTTTGAATGCCAACATGGTGAAAACGTAGTTGAGATCGAAAGAAAGCTCTCTCTGTCTGTCTGTCTGTCTGTCTGTCTGTCTGTCTGTCTGTCTGTCTGTCTGTCTGTCTGTCTGTCTGTCTGTCTGTGTGTGTGTGTGTGTGTGTGTGTGTGTGTGTGTGTGTGTGTGTGTGTGTGTGTGTGTGTGTGTGTGCGTGAGTGCGTGCGTGTGTGTGTGTGTGTGCGTGCGTGTGTGCGTATTGTGCGCGCGCGCGCGCGCGTGTGTGTGTGTGTGTGTGTGTGTGTGTGTGTGTGTGTGTGTGTGTGTGTGTGTGTGTGCGCGCGCGCGCACGCGTGTGTGCGTGTGCGTGTCACAATGCATTAGCCGCACACGGGTACCAGGCATCACGACACCAGGCACGCATCACGGGTACCACGCATCAACTCCGAAAACGTTGCTTGTGCTGGCAACACTCCATAAATAAACAAAGACGGTTACGACATCAGAGGTCACGATGGCACTTTCTATTAGAGCTGTGCTGAAGTTCGTGAACTGCGACGATGAAACGCGGTATTTCCGTCGAAGATAAAAGGGTGCTTGGCTGCTTATCAGCTTACTTTAATCTGTCTCAAAAGTTTCAGGGGTCCGCCGCGGTAGAGCAGTGGTTATGGTGCTCGGCTGCTGACCCGAAGGTGGCGGGTTCAATCCCGGCCGCGGCGGCCCCATTTCGGTGGAGGCAAAATAGTAGAAGCCCGTGTACTGTGCGATGTTAGTGCTCGTGAAAGAACACCAGATGGTCGAAATTTCCGGAGTCCTCCACTACGGCGTTTCTCATAATCATATCGTGGTTGTTGGACGTAAAACCCCAGATATTATTATAATTATTACGGATTTCAGTGACGAGGAAGGGGAAATAGTTGCCCTGTTTGTGCGAACTTGAAGGCTCTACGGCGAGCCGCACTAGTATTATTCTTCCTTTCTTTTAGTATAATGAACCTTTCAAGCCAGCTGATGGTTGAAGAAGGCAAGCGTCTGTGCGTAGCATGCAGGCATATCCGAAGGGTGCAATCACTTGGGCGCGGCGGGGACTGCGACGATGAACCGCGTTATTTCGTCGAAGATAAAAAGGTTCTTGCTGCTTATCACATTACTTTAATCGATCCCAAGGATTCAGTGGTCCGGCGCTGAGTTGGGACAGCAGTTTTCCCGATACGTCATTCTATTTCCCGATACGTATTCGATACGTCATTCGATACGTCATTCTATAGCAATGATATGGACACTCTCGGCTGGTGTATTGCCGTCGTCATCACCGTCATTTTTCGTATAAAGTCCAAATGGCTTACATCAGGCCGCGCACCATATGTTCTACACGCGACTAGAAGCAGGCTGAAGCAGAGATGAAACGATCCATCTTTGTACGAAGTGCAAAAATAAACGCCGACATACACAACATGGACGAGACACAAGCGCTTAACTATAACTAAGCGTTTATTACGAAATGCGAATACAATAGGTGTGAAACAACAAACAAACAAAGCAAAAGAAAAAAGAAGCCCACGTGTCAAGACGGTCATTACTCATCTATTTCTGTCTAACACACCATCTAAAGAGCGAGATAGACGGTGCACTCACACATTCAAAGTCATCACGTTTCATTTCTGCAGCCCCAACAATAAATAGGGCTAACGAATCTCTTTCGCGATATAGAATACACCGTACACGTGTTATCAAAGTACGGCACACAACCCCAATCATTACACTGGATAGCCAGGATCCGCCGATTTTTTCGTATTATTATGATGCTCTTTTACCCGCTAATTGACACACCTTTCGGTCTGCCCAACGTATGCGTGGCCACAAGACAAAAGGATTCCATATACGACAGTCTGTGCGCAGGAAACGTAGTCATTATGATGACTTATTTTACAACTTTTTTTTCTGAGTAAGACAAGTTTCGATACACAGTTTAGACACTTTCCCTGGAGCAGACTTCTCAACAAACTTGCCTGATCTGATTGTTTATGAAAAGGCCCCTAACCACCTTGCAATGAAAGATCAGGGGAGTGGTTTCTTTGTCGCCTTCGCTACCCTTCCTACAGGCGATATCTTGACTTCGCCACTTATTTCTTAAAATCACGTGTATGTCATCACCAAGTGTGGAGCCTATCAGGATTTCGCGCTTCTCGGCTATACGCATTTGTTTCTCCTTGCGAAGTCGAAAACACACAAAATGAAGTGAAATCACTTTGATCGCGCACGATAGTCATGCGAGACAAGGAAGAACAAGTGGGCCACTGCATGGCAAAGCAGGGTAGGAGACAATTCCCAAATGATATTTCGCGTATATGGACCAATGGAGAGTATCTACCGTAATTACGTCACTTGAATCGCTGTTCTTACGTCAGGAAAGTGCCCCAGAAAGACGAAAAACGCCAGGAGAGAATAATGCGCTCATTTTTTGTCTTTTCAGAGGCTGGCGAAACGAGCCGGCCATCTGCGTCGCACGAAGGGTGCATGCGATCACATCACCCCGCGTACCCGGTCTGCAACCGATGGCTCCTCAAACAGAGGGCACCCGGCTCAGTCGTCTTTCGCCATGTGAAGGAGCGTCGGTGTCGGTGAGGGGGGCTGCGTCGCTCGAGCAGAAATTGCGAAATTTGGTCATAAGGACGTGGTCGCGAGCGCTGGCGCGCGCGCTGTCTCGACAGACATCAGAAGACGGCTCGTCATCATGCTATGCTCTCAACGATTACTTTACGTTTAGAGGCCTGACAGCACGAAAACCGTTTCGGTGCCTGGAGCTGCCGCATTCCAATTGGTTGCTACCGCATTCCTTGCTCCGCCCTTGCGGCGAAGCTGTGTTTTTAAGAGCGGACCTCTTTAAGCTCTTCGTAGCGCCGGGTAATCGAACCTTGATGATGATGATTATCTCCTCTCGATAGCACTCACCCACAAAGAGAGATAGGCCAAGAAACGGGGGGCAGGATGCTTAAAGTAAAGACCCATGAAGCTGTCTGAAGCTGCCAAACATAGTTTAAAAATAGAACATCGAATTAATGAAAATGCTGAATGAGCAAGGCGGTCAGACTATGCGAACATGAATTACCATCATCATGAACCGGTACGCACTCGCTTCGTCCTCTTCAACTTCTGCTTCGCTTCCGCAGCCCTTGTTCTTGTTCTTGTTCTTGTTAACCTTTCACTGTGGCTCACACCCACTGTGGGGGATTGGCCAAGAATTGAGTGGTCTTATAAACTGTCACGGAAGTTTAAAATAAATGAGGCTATAGAATAAAAACCTTATAAATTTTATATGAAATTTTGATAGTCCATGGCAAGGCTCTTCTTTCTTTTCCTTTCCTCACTCTTACGAGCGAAGCTTTTGAAGCTCTTTGTTGCGCCAGCTAGTGCGAACAGGAATTATCATCATCATGAACCGGCACGCGGCCACTTCGTCCACGTCAACTTCGCTTGGCTCCCACAACACGTGCGCCGATTTGCCCGGCGCGGGATACAAGAACTACGTTGGGAGAGTCTGTAACATGGCTAGAAATAACGTAACATCACGTAACAATCAGTGATGCGACTGAAATCGCGTAATATTACGTAACAACTAGTCACACGGCCAAAAAATCACGTAACATCACGTAATAACTAACCACGTGACTAAACTCACGTAACAGCACGTAATAACTAGTCACGTTGCTAAAAATCACGTAATATCACGCAACATCTATAAGTCCTAGCTGTTACTAAAATCACGTAACATCACAAAACAACTGGTCACGTGAATAAGAATCACGTAACAACACTCACGTGACTGAACATTACGTAGCATATCACGTGACTAGGAATCATGTAACATCACGTAACTACTCGCGGGACTAAAGATCACGTAACACAACGCATCTTGTCACGTGACTAAAATCACGCAACATCGCGTAACAGTAGTCACGTGACATGTTCCCGCCATAAACCACGTAACAGGTAGTCATGTGACATGTTTTCGCAAAAGAAAAAACATAACCGCTAGTCGCTTGACCAAAATCACATCACATGAGAGGTAGCCACGTGACATATGTCTAGCCAAGTATAGCGATACTTAGTACCCCTAGCAAAACTTCGTATCTCTAGCAGAAGCTTGGCATTTGGCATTACTAGCAAAAGTTAGCTAGGTCGGAACATTAGTCCCACTGATGGTTCCACCATTGCGCCACTAGTGCAAGCTGCGCACATTTTTTAAATGCGAAGCATTTCTTTGCGTACTTCAGACACATTGAGCGTTTCTATCTACGTATCTATCTATCTATCTAGCCGCCTACGTCTGGGTGCTCTCGTGATCGCCTCCTTAACTTAGGGTAGACCAAAATTAGTATGGGAGGGAAAGAGGGTTTGAGTCCGTTTGACGAATATGTCTGGCTGCATATTTGAATAGCGCAAAAAGACACAGGGACACAGGCGAGAAAGACGATACAGGCGCTAGTTGGTAGGAATGCATATTTGAATAGCGCAAAAAGACACAGGGACACAGGCGAGAAAGACGATACAGGCGCTATTCAAATATGCATTCCTACCAACTAGCTCGACTTTCCGTGATGTCTGGCTGGTCATGGCATCAATTAACTTGAAAATCCCGTCGCGTAACGTCGTCAAACCCTTTCCTGCACACACGTGTGGTACATACCCCTATACCCCGGGCCGCGGTATGCGCCACAGGTGATTGACAGTTTATATCGGCCCATGAACGGCGACAACAGGCATTGCTAATTTAAAGTGCTAGAGCGTTAAGAAACAGCTTGGACCGGACGAATGCAAAGATTAAACATCAGGGTCCCAGCAGGAATCGAACCCAACCATTCTGCATGGACAATCAAGTATTCTACCACAGAGCCACACCAGGTCTGGAAACTGCCCTTGAAAAGCGCCCTATGCAGGCGCAGTGTTGGTGGAACGTGAATTGGGGTTGCAGTGCCAGCTATCTAATTTTATAAACATTACATATGTGCGCCTACGATACAGGCGTCACGTCAAGTCAACGTCCATCCACTGAAGTTGGTCTACATAGTACTATTCAGGGCCACCATCCTCGCAAGCACAAGCGCTACATATCAGCTTACCGCTTCTCGTGCTAGTAATACCCATGTTGCTGTTGCCTTTGTTGCTCAGCTGTAAACAACTGGTTGTATAAAACATATACGACTGTGCAACATATGTCTGTGTGTAAAACATTTGTACATATCTTAAGCGTCATTTCGTAACATTTTGCTCAATACAAAAATTAAAGCCACAGGTCACCTTCCTTCCGCATACTTCGCATAACATTGATTCCCATGGCAGGTGAGATCTGCCGATTTTTTTTTCTCGCATATTGGAAACCTGAAATTATACATACTGTATGGTCCAATTTCCTTCTTGCGGACAAAAACACAAAAATTTAGTACAGGTGGCTTACGAGGGAATGATGTGTGCATGTAAAAGCCAAGTTTGTTCTGCGTGATGAAAGCATCAATGAAACGTAACAAGTTGATGACTAATTAGAGTAAATTTCTGGTTTCATTCAATTAACTGAGTTATGTTTCTAGGAATTAGCGATGGCTGATCCTAAGCAAGTTCATTTGTACAAGTGCATCTATTGAAAATTAATCGATTTCAACGGAATTCGGACGCGCACACAGTGTGGGAAAACAAACTAACAAACTATATAACAAAGCGGTGCGCATTGGTGCACCAATGTGTGGCGCCGGCTACTCCTCTTCGCTCGCATAATGGTCGCCGTTGCGATGTTGTGAACAAGCAGAGAACTACACAAATAGAATCATGGACGAAACACTCACGCGCTTAGTCCCAGTAGTTCAATACAAAAATGTGTCCACCCAACAGAAAAGTTCACAACACAAATATTCACTCATAAATTCACAATGTCCACACATAACATAAAAGTTCGCCAAGATGTTGCTACACTCGATCATTGGGCACTAGCTGCAGTGAAATCACTGCCTCTCTCCTTTTTTAACACGAAAGTGTTTAATGCAGGGGACCACCACGGCTCCACCGACGTATTTCCGTACCAGATATGGGGTTGTAAAATATACACTAACAGATGGCAAAGAAAAACCAGAAGAAAAAGTTCCGTTACCGGGACTCGAACCTACAACCTCTCGCTCCGCAGCGCGCGGCGCGAAACGACTCGGCCATAGATCTCACGTTCCTCAGCTTACCAACGGCGAGCTATTTATATACACCATTTACCGTTGGCGGTACTCCGAGCGCGGAGGAACTTCGTGTTCCCGTTATTACTGGCGAAATGGCGCGACTGGCGCGAAGGCGCTTTAAAGGTCGTGCACCCGCGCGTTGCGATGCGCGTGCGCCTCTTCTGGCCGTGGTCTCTCGTGCACGCGCGCTTATCTCTTGATGGGGGGTGGTTTGTACGCCTTGTGCTTTCCCCGTAAGTTTGCGCTGAGAGAGCACGAAGGTCACTTCGCTCGTTGCAGTGGCCGCGTTTGCGATAGAAGCGTGTTGCTCACGTACAAAGAAGTTTGTTAGTTCGCGCTCGTCTTGTGCATACTTGCGCGTTCGTTTCCTGCGTCCTTCTTTGTGTTTGAGCAGCGCACTTTAAATATCGAGCTGTGACAGTTGTTGGTTCGCGCTCGTCCTCGTGCTTCCTTTCTGCTTGAGGAAGGCTCTGAAAGTTTCGAGCTGCTTGCCGTTCTTCGCATGACAATACAATTTGTTGCTATAGCATTCATTCCTTAGCCCTTGGGCCAAAAAAATACAAAACAAACGCTCAACTACCTCTGTGAAGACACGTTTCACTTTCGTGTTATACCGATTCCTAAGATCGTGCTATACCGATTCCTAAAATCTCACGAGAAAGAACAAAAATCGCTACCCCAGTGATCTTGTTATTGAGGGGTTCGACTCTACGTTTGTTCGTCTGGATTATCATCTTCTATACATACGCCTTTGCTGTCACGTTAAATGATTTTCTACTAACGTATCGCGTTATCGAAGCTAGAATAGGGTACTTGCGAATAACTTACAGATGACGTACTCGTCACCCGAGACAAAGGTTTTGCACGAAGCTTCAGGCAGACACTATTTACAAGTCGCCCTATGCACCTGCGCGTGACAGAGTCGGTCTGTGCTGAGAACTTTAAGGCAGCTCAAAAGACGAAACACTTGTAAATGTATGAGTCAGGGCTATTGTCTGCATCTGTTCTACTATAATATTCCACCTTTTGCACTGATATATAAATTTCTAAGTAAGTCTTGTGAGCTGCTTGTAGCATCGACTCGATCAGTTTCCCTGCCAATAGAGTGGCTTTAAAGGTCCCAGCGAGATGAAATTGAACTCAGATGCTGCGTAAAGAGCTCGCCGGAAAGACATTTCTTGCAAACACGTAAGCCTCTTATTCAATTCGTCGTTTCATAGGCAGGGTGTAGAAATCTACGACTTCTTGCTCATACTTCGTCAATGGGATCGTAGACCATACATTTCGCAGCCCTTCCTTTTTTTCAGTTTTATTGCGACAGCCGTAATAGGGACACTCGAGTTAGAATTTTTGCCTTCGCAGGTTCCCCATATATATATATATATATATATATATATATATATATATATATATATATATATATATATATATATATATATATATATATATATATATATATATATATATATATATATATATATATACATATATGTATATATATCAAGTCACGTTCCTTGCAGGCGCGCTTACAAACACTAACAGTTGCATTTGCTAGTTTCGACCACTTCAGCAGCCACTTTGCTGAAAGCCTCCGCATGAGTAGGATATTGGTACCGATGGAATCAACATGTTCCTGGCAGATTTCCATGAACTGGGCTTTTTTGGTGGCTGATATTGATCATTCATCAAGGATCATCTCGTGGGCAGCATTGCTTATCGCCGTATCCAGGGATACGGGGTGCTGAAAAGTTCCTGGCTTTGTCACATTTCGCTCATAATTGAAACATAATCGTAAGACCATATGAAAGCTTGATACCTTCTTAAGTTATTGTGCAAGTATGAAATATGTCCGGCTTTTCATAACCAGTTTCAGTTTAGACGGAACGTGCAATGGCAGAGGTATATGCAGATTTCTTGTAGGTAAAGTTAGCGGGCGTCACGAAGTTTTTGTTTCTCCAGGAAAAGTCCACATAGGACATTCAGAATGAAATGTCCGCAACACAGGGGGATGTGTGTCGTTCCTCTAGCACACTCACAAGCTGGCTCTCTCGTTCCAAGGAATGGTATTTTACCATTGAATATAAACCGAACAGTGGCCACTCAACAACCTCAAGGGATACGGCGATAATCGACGCTGTCCTGATCCTTGATGAATGACGAATTTCAGCCACAAGAAAAAAAGCCCAGTTCATGGAAATCTGGCAGGAACGTGTTGATTCCATAGGCACCAATATTCTACTCATGCTCAGGCTTTCAGCAAAGTGGGCGTCCGAAGTGTTTTAAAAGTCAACAATGAACATTCGCACACGTCCAAAGTTGCGGCTGCTACATTGAAGACCCTCGCTTTCCGATTGTTACACCATCACTCCCATTCCCTTGACCTGGCCCCTTCCAACTACCACCTGTTTTCAATTTCAAAGAAAACCTTGCAGGGGCATCATTCTGACGAAACTGTTGGCGCCGAACATGCCACTGAAAGCTGGTTTGACGAGCTATAGCATACTTTTTTTATTGCACAAGAAAAAACATAGCGCGCGGTTTTCACTATTGGGGCAAGGCTAGAACCATCAGTGGAGCTAGAGTTCCAGTTAAGTCTTGCTATTAGTGCCAAGCATTCGCTAGAGATGCTAAGTTTTTACTAGTAGTACTAAGTTTGGCTAGACTTCGCTAGACATGTCACGCGACCACCTGTTGTGATCTTATTCCCGTGACCTGGTTTATGATGGGAACATGCCCCATGACTCGCTATTACGCGATGTAGCGTTATTTTAGTCACGTGCCTAAATGATGCGGGATTTTAGTCACGTGACTACGTGTTACGTGATGTCACGTGATTTTTAGCCACGTGAGCGTTGTTACGTGATTTTAGTCACGTGAACAGATGTTACGTGATTTTTAGTCGCGTGCCTAGTTGTTACATGATGTTACGCGATTTGAGTCTCTTGACTAGTTGTTACGTGATGTTACGCGATTTCAGTCTCTTGACTAGTTGTTACGTGATGTTACGCGATTTCAGTCTCTTGACTAGTTGTTACGTGATGTTACGCGATTTCAGTCTCTTGACTAGTTGTTACGTGATGTTACGCGATTTCAGTCTCTTGACTAGTTGTTACGTGATGTTACGATTTCAGTCTCTTGGCTAGTTGTTACGTGATGTTACGCGGTCTTTAGTCGTGTAACAGACTCGTCCGTCATAGTTCTTGTATTCCCTCCCGGACAAATCAGCGAGCGCGTACCCGTTGATAATGTTGATAATTCCTGTTCGCACTACCCGGCGCAACGAAAAGCTTAAAGATCACCGCTCTTAAAATGAAGCAGCCACGTAGAAAGGTCACCTACTTCAGGAAGGATTACACTGAATAACTGTGTGCTTTCAAAGCTGTGACTGTAAAATTTTTCTGCAAAGACAGGGCCTTTTCAGCAAACCTATATGTTCGCCTCGGAACAGAAAGAAATTGGGAAGTCTTTCAAATGCGGAGCTCTTTAGGGGGTTAAGGCTGTCGTATGCTGTCGTATACTGTCGTCGTCGTTTGGCGTAACGCAGGCAAAACCACATACAGCATAGCCAGCTGTGGAATGTTGAGCGCCAAAGAGTAGTCTTCTTCCTGTTTTCTTCGAACGCCTTGATGATGATTTTAACGCATCTTCTTCCTCTTGTTCTTCGAGCGCCTTAATGATGATATTAACGCAGGCAACACTACATATAGCATATCCAACAATAGCATATTGAGAGCACGCTCGCGCCAAAGAGAAGTCCTCTTCCTCTTGTTCTTCGAGCGCCTCGATGATGAAATAAAGTTCGGAAATCACTACTATGGCTATAGGGAAGCACGACAACACAAACCATGCATAAAAATACAAAAAATTGGAAGCAAAATAGGAATAAAAATAAATAAGAAGAGACAAACGCAGAAAGAACTGCAAAAGAGAACAAGAAAGAAAGATAGGAGGAAAGAAACAGAAAATCAAAGAGAAGCAAAGAAAGCTGCCCAGCTCCGCACTTCCTTCAGGCTTGGCAGCACTAGGGCGAAGCTGCCTTAACTTTCCTAAAAAACTAAAACAGCAATAACAAGAAATAGAGGATCGCAAGCACTAACAGCAAGAAGGGTAGGGGAGAGAGAGGGTGCAGTACTTGTACAGTACCAACAACGCACAAAAAAAAGGATAAAAAAAAGAAAAGAAAGGCAAAGAAAAAGTTGCCGGCGTTTGAAAACTTCCCGTCATTAATTCTGTGTATCACAAAGCGCATGTCAATCTGCAAACACACGTGTGGAATTCCAGAGGACGCAGCTTCACTTGTATGTTTTGTACGTGAAAGTAGCTGATGAACGCACGCGTCTTACAAGAAGCCCTTCATTTTCTTCTTAAAATTCTTTCTTAGGAGGTCTTCCCTGCTACGAAATGACAGGACAAGCCTTTCACAAAAAGCTAGGTTGGGGCGTGCGTCTTGCGCCTGTACTGAGAACAGCAACAGAGCACATAGCGACGCTTTACCTTTGTTTGTCACCCCTCGCCCCAATGCCGGTTTTCGTAGAAGCATCGAAAGTATCACAGCACTTAGTAATGTCAGTATAGACACACACACACACACACACACACACATACATACATATATATATATACATATATATATATATATATATATATATATATATATATATATATATATATATATATATATATATATATATACGTAAACGTAATACGTAAATCTCGTAACATTGCGCAACATGGAGTCACGTGACTAAAATCACGTAACATCGCGTAATAGCGAGTCATGGGGGCATGCTCAACTTTATTCAACATCAACGACATTAGTTTACAGAAAAGTGCTTACAAATGTGGTAATACACAAGGAGCCCCAAAGTTAAAAACTGTCGGGGGGGGTGGGAGGGGGGGGGGGGGGGCTCCCATACATGATGTGAACGGCAAAGAAGATATACATCATTCGGTGGTTACATTATCTTCGGTAGAAAGGAAAATGTTACAGCGCGAAAAAAAAAAAGAAAAGCCGGCAGATCCCACGCACTGTGGGAATCGATGTAACGCGAAGCAGCCAGGAAGAAGCAAATCATGCTTTACATAATTTGCATGTCATGTTTTACATGTTACCACCTGTCATTTGTGTTCGTCATACAGTCACGTCACGATATACCAATTTTGGTGTATGTCAAGCTAGCGAACTGGACGCAAGCGCACCATGAGCGTGGCATGTAAATGGCATTGTAGATGACATGCATGCCAAGATTTTCATGTTACTACCTGCCACTTATGTTCGTCATACAGGCATGTCACTCAATACCAAATTTGGTGTATATCAAGCTAACGAAACGGCCGCGAGCGTGCCATGAGTGTGGCATGCAAGTCATGTCGCACATGACATGTCATGATTTCCCTATTATCACTTGTCATTTATGCTCGTCATACAGTCATGTCACTCAAAACCAAATTTGGTGTATCTCAAGCTAACGAAACGGCCGCGAGCACGCCATGAGCGTGGCATGCAAGTCATGTTGCACATGACAAGTCATGATTTCCATATTACCACTTGTCATTTATGTTCGTCATACTGTCACGTAACTCAATACCAAGTTTGGTGTATATCAAGCTAACGACACGGCCCCGAGCGCGCCATGACCGTGGCATGCAAGTCATGTCGCACATGACAAGTCATGATTTCCATATTACCACTTGTCATTTATGTTCGTCATACAGTCATGTCACTCAATACCAAATTTGGTGTATATCAAGCTAGTGAAACGGCTGTCAGCGCGCCATGAGCGTGGCATGTAAATCATGTTGTACATCACATGCTGGTCATGATTTTCATACTACCAGCTGTCATTTATGTTGGTCACGCAGAAATGTCTCATCGTACCAATTTTTTGATATATCGAGTTAAGAAAATGGCCTCAGGAGCACTATGGCCATGGCGTGTAAATCATACTTTTCATGACAAGTTAGTCATGATTTTCCTGATATGACCAGCCATTTATGTTCGTCATACAGTCATGTTATGCCATACCAAATTTGGTATAAATCCCATTAACGATACGGCCAGGAGAGCACAAAGTCGTAGGCGGCTAGATAGATAGCTAGATAGATAGATAGATACGCTCAAAGTCGCCGAACTTCGCTAAGAAATGCTTCGCATTGAAAAGCCTCGCTGTTAAAAGTTTATTCACGGAGGGACGGCGGTCAGGCACCGCCTGACCGCCATCGCTCCGTGAGTGTAAATCGCCAAGTGTAAATCGCCAGTGAGATGAAATTCGTGTCAGGCATCAAATAATATGGAAGGTTCGCTAGAATATTCTATGGAAAACGCTGAAGTGTTCTCATATGTCAAGAACTTTTGCCCATGACATCAAAAGTGACCTTTCATTCTTTTCTGGTAAGCGAACTTGCCAACATTTCCTTGAAATTGTTGATGATATCAACAACCGTGTGCGCGTAAGCAGTTTTGACATTCAATAGCGTGTCTGAGAGACAGAAGGTGAAGCTTCCGAAGTCGTCACTGTAAACTCCTCCAAAGCACGTACGGCTCTTGGGGTAAACGAATATTCAACGTGTACGCTGCATCGTCTTTCGCAAGCAAGGGCAGCGCCGCTGAGTAGAACTGTAGTTTCTGAATCACAAGCATATTACCTTATCTCTCACTCATTCCTACCATCCAAGTATTTACTGTCCTTACACGGAATATTCATAAAGGCGTTCCACTTCGAATAATGCTCGCGTGCACGTAGCTCCGTGACTTTCTTCGAGTGAATAGTCAGCGTGATTAAATGTTCCGTCATAAGCCATAACTGGCAGAAAACTGTCGCAGACTACTGCAGAGAGAGTTACAGAATATGTACCGCGAAAGTAAAATATTCCGCGCAATCGTCATAACCACACAGCGAACAGGACACCCAAGTTCTCTACAGTTTCCTTTAACTGTCGTGGTGTTAACACACACAACCAGCTTACTTCCTTCATTCATGCTTCTGGTGCAGGCGTTGTAATGGAAACGAAAACCTTGATTAATGCGTAAACTTCAAAATTCCGAGCTGCAAATTTCAAATTCGTTCGCTGTTTATCCCAGACCATTTGGGAGGGAATATTCAGTTCAAGCCGGATACTGATGCGACGCCATTTATTGCTGTGAACGGTAAAACTGCCATCAAACGAAATTACTGGAAACATCCTCAGAAACCACATGTGCGCTGCGAGAAGTAACAAATTAGTTTTGATATAAGATATCAGAATTAACAACTGTGGTTTAATAACCCTTACAATCTTACTGTGAGCGAGCATTCGTCGCAGCAGTAGTGAGTTATGTGTTCTGAATTGTGGAGGAGTTTTCAATATTTGTTTTGAACGTTTTGAACTACCCGGTTTTTCACGTTAATAGAATCATTGATCCTAGTAACGCGAAACGCTTGATATATGCGGCAAGTCAGGACTCACAAAAAAGAAAAGCGCAGCTTGCACTAGTGGCTCAAGGCTGGAACCAATAGCGGAGCTAGTGTTCGACCTAGCTTTTTCTAAGTCTTTGCTAGTAGTAATGCCAAGCGTTTGCTAGAGATGCTAAGTGTTTGCTAGCAGTACTATGTATGATTAGGCTTCAGTCAGTCAGACAATGAACTTTATTCGTAAATTATCCGGAGGAGCCGATTCCCTTCAAGAGGGAGGGTCGGCTGTGGGTCGCACCCACGTGGGCACAGAAAGGGTGAGCCCATCCGCCGAAGTGCGGGCATTGGCTATCCTTCTCCGGTTTCAGCCGATTTCCCGCACTACGCACGCGTCCCGTGGTTTCGGCGGGAACGTGTCACGAGACTAGCTGTTGCGTGGTTTCAGGCGGGAAATGTCACCTGACCAGTTGTAATGTGATTTAGTCACGTGACCTTGCTGCTACGCGATGTTGCGTGATTTTTAGTCACATGACTACTTGTTATTTCATGTTACGTGATTTTATTCACGTGACTAGCTGTTACGTGGTTTTGCGGGAACATGTCACTTGACTAGCTGTCACGGGATGTTATGTGGCTTTAGTCACGTGACTAGATGTTGCATAATTTTTACTAACGCGACTAGATGTTGCGTGATGTTGCGCGATTTTAATTTCGTGACTAGATGTTACGTCATGCTACGCGACTTCAGTCTCGTGACCCGTGCCACGTAGAGGGCTCGGCCCCCCACGTTCAGACATTGGCAATAAATGTTTCTACCACCACCATCTCAATCTTAAACGAGTAGGCGATGGTGAGTGTTAATCCAAGACGCAGACGGCACAGCACGGTATCTTCCTCCCGGGAAAGACCACGTAGCCGCAGTCGTAGAGATGGGTCGAGAAAATACAATCGATGGTGTCTGAAACTGTGATGTGTGCGACATCTGCAGTGCCATGTACTGCGCCAGCTTAGTTAAATGTAGAGCCGCGTCAATCCTTGATAAAGGATAAAGGTATAGAAATAAGGTTTCTTTCTGCGTGTGCTTTTCCTGGCAGCTTCATCGGCGAGGTCGTTGCCGGAGATAGCGCATTGACTTGGTAACCACTATAACATAACGTTGTATCCTTTTTCAATCGCATAGTGCAGCATTTCTCGTATCTCCCACGCAAGTTGTTCGTGCGGTCCGCGACGAAGTGCCGACGAAAGACATTGTAGAGCCGCCTTTGAGTCGGAGAATACTGTCCATCGATCAGCCGGTTGTTGCTCCTCCTCCCCAAAAAGGTGCATAGGTGCCGGCGGGCGTTATTTCTTACTACTCAATCCTGTCGTGATGAAGTCATCGCTTGACGCGGCATACAGATGGCCAGAAATAGCTCAGTATGAACAATGCGAAGTGCTAGTCTATACCGTCGTGGCACTTGCTTGACAGACCGTGAGGCTAAATAAGAGTAAGTGCGGTTTCTCATATCTACCTCTCGCATACCGCTAGAGTGTGGGGGTTTTCGTAGGGATATTTTTTCGGTCGTTATAAGCTACATTCAAAACGCATTAGAAGCATTATCATAACAAGCGATAAGCGCGAGAAAAGCGTGCGTGAATATTCGTTAGAGATATGATAGCCCTAGCGAAAAACAAAGCAAAGCGATTGAGAAAAATGAACAATAAATATAAAAATTCGGGAGCCCTTACCCTATCGGCAAAATGGAGGCAAGCGAAGCTTACCGTGTGCGTGCCTCACGTTCCGCTTTCCTTTCATTCCTTTCTTTCTTTCTATCGCTTTGCACAATGATCCCTCCTAACTTTTTCCTTCCTTAATGCGGGGAATTGGACCTTAATCCACGTGATTTCGCGTGTTAGCACGCCACCACTTGAAATAATAAGGAAAGAAACTGACTTTCTTAACAAAAAGTGGACAGTGGCCCGACGGGGATAACATACCTTCAGACGTCATCATCTCGCAGACTGCCATGTTACGTACAATTCATTGTCATCAATCTCTAAACCGAGATGTACACGTGCTTGCAAACGCGTTCTCTTTTCATTTTTTGTTCCTTATAAATGCGCTTGCGGGCGCTGCTTTTCAGCCTATTTATTGGTGTGACGCCTACTGAAATAAATCGTATGCTGGAAGGCAGCGCTACGCCCGTGCACGTCGTTCTTCTGTCCTCTGTCTCGTTCAACAGTGCGCTAAAATAGTGAACTAGATCAGCTAGTTTGTGTGCATTCATACTTATGACTGTGCAGCGCCCACAAAAAAAGACGAGGGACGAAAGAAGTGCACTTCTTTCGTCCGTCGTCTTTTTTCTGAGCGCTGGACAGTGCTAAGTACGAAGCACGTTAGAAGCCTAGCAAGACTGCGGATACAATTAATATTTATCGCGAGGTATTGCATCGTTTTCGTTCATATTGCTCTTGACTAGGAGGCTGCGTAATGATTCCGATATCGGTTAACGTTTGTCACAAGGCGAAGATATTTTTTCAGGTAATGTCCCCAGAGACAGAAATTTCGACAATATGGCTAAGTCCACACTATCGTTCATTTTTCGTTTTAAATGTGTATTTATAAAGCTCACAAGAAGTGGCAATTGCAAGGCATTTTCGCGAGCTGAGCGCCATTTTTCCTGGGCATTCCAAACAGGCACACTTCTGGCACGCTTCTATCGGACAGAACCACACAATTTTTTTCGTGCGTACATATGAGACACATGATTTTAACGCGAGAGCGTTTAAGATCTCGTTTCGAAGAAATTTTTGGTGTCGACGCCGGCGGTTGTGAACGAAAAGTCATCGTTGTCAGTGAGCAAAAAATTGTCGCCCCTTTGCATTTGTTCTGCCAAGCCTGAAAAAAGAGTGGTGCTGGGCGGTCTTTGTTCCTCTTTATTAAAGACGATAATCTTTCTAGGGATACCTAAACGGAGAAATTTTGGTCTGTCTGTCTGTCCATCTGTCTGTCTGTCTGCTTGTCTGTTTGTCGGCACGTCGCACGATTCAGTTAGTTGGCCAAAGTTTAACCCCCGCCTTACGACCTCCAATGTTGATCGAGAAGCATGTGTTCATACGGGTGAGCGTGGGCAATTAAAATCAAATATTACGCATACCTGAGGCACAACATCAATACCGTAGTACTATTCACAGTGTTCCTTTAAAACAAAATCTATAGATACGTAATTAGTAAAGATCATAGTGTTTATTACGCGGCGCTGAAAACGCGGCGCTGAAAATGCGCCGCTGTGTACAAGACAAGTCTCCGCCCAGTGATTTAACTTGACGCGCGTCGTGCTGCCACCTGGCAGCAGCATAGTTCAACACAAGCCGATGTTCCCCGGTAGCGCTGTAGATGGCGTCCTCTTCGTTTTCTTTTATCAATGCCAGCCAGATGCGGCTGATTCATCGTAGAAGAGCGCTGTCTCAGGCAAGGCAAAACATATATGGCCGCTTGATGAAATACGACCCACTCTACAAGACATGATCAGAGAACGCAGAGAAAAGACCGACGACCAAATTTCAGCGGAGAAACGCCGGCGTCCGTCTAAGCGTGCCCGGAAAACGTCCGAAAAACGAGCCCAGCGGCTAGCCCAGCTATTAAATTGTGGTACTCATGCCGCTAATGCAGTGCAGTCGGCACAAGACTATCGTCTTTCGACGACATTTGCAGCGAAGCACGCGCAGATACGCGGCCAATTTTTTTTATTTCTGTCTCTTTGTCATGTCTGTCGCTTTCTGTCTCCTTCTCTCTCTCTCTCTTTCACGTGTATCACGTGCTTCACTTCACCGAGCAGAGTTTTAACGCGATAGCACTAAAGAGCTCGTTTCGCAGAAATTTCGGTGTTGGCGTCGGTGTCGGTGGCGGGGTCGGTGTCATCGGTTGCGAGCGAAAAAATATCATTTTGTCCCTGACAGAAAGATCGAGGGACATGCAAACAAAAGAAATAATAAAAATTATGGGATCGAGTGAGAATCGAACGCAGGCCGTCTGCGTGGCAAGCAGGTGTTCTACCACAAAGCTACGCTGTTCGTTAAAGACGAAACGACAAAAAAAAGCACTATATGAATGTCATGTGGTGAAAGGAGTCTCGTTAACGCATGTAATAATGCGTGGCAGAAGCGTAGAATCGCGCCAGGCGTCAGAACATGTGAATTGTGCGACGATTGGGTGTTTTAAAGGCCCATCCATTACAAAGCACTCAGAAATATTCAATAAGTCATCATCAGCTGCAAAACATCAACAAAGTGAGCGACTGCGAAGGTTCGCGTGTTGCCCCAATGGCGCGTATAGTGGGCCCTTCGCTGATTCTCAAAAATAACAATTATGACGTAGTGGGCACTTAACAACTGTACTTGCAGTAGTCATTCCAGGATAGTTTGAAACAGCCAATGTTACACGCACAGTCATTCGTTTTCATACGGTACGGTTAAGGCATGCATCGAAAACCAAAGCAAGGCTAGCAGTTCAGAAGACGATGCGCACGGTACCTGATTACGCTATCGCCGCCTACTCTTGAAGGCGAAGCTCAAGCGTTGGTATGCGTGAGTTCAGCGCTCCAAATTTAGCGCTCGCAGCTGCTGTACTCGGAAGTGGGGCTTGCCCAGTTCCTGTGGCGCATACCCACCTGTGGAGTTTTGCGCAACGGAGCACAAGTTACCAATGCCTTAAAGAGCTTCGCTGTTAAAATCGAGATAACTGCAAATAAATAAGTTACAATAATTTTCGGTTCGAGCGGGAATCAAACCTTGGCCATCTGCGAGGCAAGCAGGTGTTGTACCACGGAGCCACGCCAGTGCTTGAAGCTGTTTTAGAAGAAACTCTATACGAATGTCATATAGTGCGAGTAGCATCCTTAACCAATGTAGTAGTGCGTTTCAGAAGCGGATAATCGCACCAGGCGTCCAAAGATGTGAATAGTGCAAAGAGTGAGTGGTCCAAAGGCCCACCCATTACAAGCGCTTAGGCATAATCGTCAGCAACAGCATGTGCACGTGTTGCCTTACGGACTCGTATTGAGTAATTTGCCAATTAGCAAAAGGAAGAATTCGGGTACAGTGGGCACTCCACAAGTGTGGAGTACAGTGGGCACTCCACAAGTACTTGCAGAAGGTATTCTAGGATAGCTTGAAACGACCAAAGTTAGGCGTACAAACGTTCCTTTTCTTGCGGCACGGTTAAGGTGTCGACCGAGAAGCGAAGCTAGGCTAGCGATTGAGAAGGCGATGCGAACGGGGCCTGATTACGCTATCGCGTTCTGCTATTGAAGGCGAAGCTCTAGCGTCGTCCAAGTTTTTTTGGCGTATACATCAAGCACGGGGAATCAAAGCGAGCTCCCCATGAGCTTGGCATGTAAGTCATGGCGTAGATGTCATGCATGCGATGATTTTCACGTCACGACCTGACATTTATGTTCGCCATACAGTCACGTCGTGGAATGCGAATTTTGGTGGATATCCATTTGATTAAACGGCCGCGAGCGCCCCGAGACCATGTCGTGTAAATAATGCCTTTCATGACATGGGTGTCGTGATTTGCACCTTAGGACTCGTGGGTTATGTTCTTCATACACTCTTGTTATGGCATACGAATTTTGGTATATACCAAGTTAACCCAACGGTCGCAGGAGCACCAAGACCGTAATAAGTAAATCATGCCGTTTCTGACATGCATGTCATGATTTTCATGTTATGAGCTGTCATTTATGTTCGTCACACAGTCATGTAATTCCCTAATATTTTTGGCACACATCTCATTAACCAAATGGCCACGAGAGTACAAATTCGTAGGCGCCTAGATTCATAGCTCAAAGTCGCAGAAGGTCGCATGCATTTAAAAAGAAGGGAAATGTTCCATAGAACTAGCAAATAGTCCTGGTTCACAGTTGTCTATAGTACCTGGTAGCGCGACTTTTGATCATGTTGCAGTGAAGAAAAAAAAATTGGCTGCGATTTCAGTACTTCGTAATGCAAAACTTGAGTGCAGACGCTTAGGTGTTCTGATTTAGCTGTATATGATGCAGGTCATCTTAGAGAGACATTTAGAGGTTTTAGAGGTCATCTTGGAGAGATGGACACCATCCCACGCGGCCAAAGTCGAGTGTTGTGAGCTCATACCAATTTACGCTGAAAAAAAAAAAAGTGAAGATCGGATGAAATATAAACTCCTTATAGTAGACAACTGCCCGGTAAAAATTTCACTTCAAAATTGCTTACACCGATTTCTGGTGCGACGGCTAGACTCGAGACAGTTTTACCTTCAGAATATAGAGAATCCAGTAGTTTACGATGAATTATGCTATAAGCCAATACGAGCGCTAAACACTGTTCGTAAAGTTTCTATCACCAGCTCTTGTATTGACTATCCTGAGGCCGCTAGCACAATAATTATAGGACTTCGTAAAATAGCTTTTCGAGGTTATGTGTATTCGATGCGTTACTTTCCGTAAACTGAATTACTAACTTCAACAACAAAATAGACATAATTATTGGAAGTTAGCTCGTTAGTTTATGCACGTGCACCACCAGACTAGCCAAAATGTTTTAGCACTCGGCTCCCAACCAAAAGCAACAACTGCGGCCTGCCACAGATCATGCTCATTTTGGGTTTGCAGAGCAACGTTATAGCTACTGAACCACGACTCCCTCGAAAAGAAATTAAATACCCGTTACCATGATAAAAAATGGCCCGAATATTTCCTCTGCGTTGTAAAGCTTCAAATATCGTACACTTTGAAGTGAATGGTAATAGAAACAAAGTTCAGTCATATCAGCGAAAGTGCAGGGCACTTCACGAAATACCGTTCGATAGCAGCCTTGTAGGTGTGCGATTAAATACCAGTAAATTCACGCTAAAGACTACAGGGAACTCGAACGAATGTGAGCACGAAGACAATGCACGCAGGCTTTGTTTCCTCCGTCCTCTTGAGCACGCTGTATTTCATATAGCCGCCCGAATGAACGCACTCTAGCCTGCTTGCAGTTGTATTCGACAGTGCCAGCTGCGTTTGTAACCGGAAGTTGAGACGCATTTGCGACCGCGCCTACCCAGTTTAGCAGGTAAGTTTAATTGCTCAACCGCTACTACTAGCAGCTTTACCAAAGTAAAGAATATTTGGCAGTTATATGCATACAACTAAAACGGCATCTTTTTCTTGAGGAAATGCTACGCTGCTTTCACATGCATGTACAAGCGGGGACTTGGACACCGAGAAAAACACATTATGTGATTTTGTTTATGGCGGTATTGAAAGCCCTTCCAGCCGTATGTACATACATGCTTGTGATAACCATATGTGATGGACGCTGCTCGCATATGTACTCTTACATAAAGGGAACTTCCCGCCTTTTTTGCCTCCCTCTATCCCCAGTGCAGCACTTTACAAAAACTGAAATTTGGGCGCGTTCGCAGGTATTCATATTCGAACATAAGACAACAACAAAAGAAGGTACTAGGAGAACTCTTCTGGTGTTCTTGTTCCTTCTTTTGTAGTCGTCTTATTGAGCTCCTTGATCAAGGATAACTCTGTTTAACATATCACCGTTCTAATACGAAGCACTAATCAAATTCCCAAAGGCACTTTGACGGTTCTATCTATCTATCTATCTATCTATCTATCTATCTATCTATCTATCTATCTATCTATCTATCTATCTATCTATCTATCTATCTATCTATCTATCTATCTATCTATCTATCTATCCAGCCACCTAAGTCTGGATTCTCTCATGGCGGTTTCCTTAACTTGGTATATACCAAAATTGCCATCGGAGGACTTGAGTGCATGACGAAAATGATTCGCAGGTCATGACATGAATGACGTGATTCCCTTTTCGAGTGCGTCGTGAACCAGCCACGTGTGGCACATACACGCATATACCGCTACCCGCGCTATGCTGGTTTGCGCCGCGGGTTATCCGCAGTCTATACAACCCAAACTTTGGAAATCTTAGCGCGATAGCGCGAAGGAGCCTTTGTCGCAGAAAGGCTTCTGTGTCGACATTCTCGATGGGTGAAATACCTAGATGGAAGCATCGAAAAAAAAATCACGGCTCCGGCCGGAATCGAACCTAGTCATTCTGTATGGCAGTCGAGTATTCCACCACAAAGCCATGCCAGTACTGCAAACAGCTTCGGAAAAATACCCTATAAAAGCGTTAAGACCCGATGAAGCAAAATTTATTCAAAAACCTCGTTAGGAAAACACCAAATGTGGTTGCAGTATTGGCTATCCGCTTTTATATCAATGCAATAAACATTACCTATGTACTACATCTATGACATCGAAAGCTATAGTCAAGCGTTGCGCGAATACGCATTCGACAGCTATAGACTCATGATACATACCCATCATTGCATCGTAGCGTGCACTTCGGGGCAGTAAAACTGACGTCTCTCTTCCAACCTAAGCGCCAACGTTACGCCGGACTATGAGCTACCATTTGCACGCTAGTGTACTCGACGTGCCTGGTAAGGCCACAATTTGCGCGCAACTCAATTTACAGAAAGACGTCAATCGACATCGTAACACTTGGCGCATAGCAATATATCCGACATAGGCTGTTACTCATTGACTGCTTCGCATGAAATTGATTACCACAATGTGTGGGATCGGCTGGATTTTTCATTCTCCCTGTTTTTCTCTCTCTCTCTGACCGACGACTACATTTTAGCTTCATCTACGCATCTATCGGGTTTTAAACGATGTGGAGCTTTTGTACTCCAAGTAAATCTAGACTAAAATGCCTCGAAAACTGGGAAACACCATCGATACGTTGTCGGCGCCATGCCCGCAGCAGTCAAGAACAGAAATGCAGAGACATCTTGCGACATGATTGCCAGCGCTGCTCTTGACAGCAACGCGAACACTTCCTGCTCTACAAATACGCATTAGCCAACGTTCCCATCCAACGTTTTCGACGACCTTCGAGCCGGAATCACTTTCATTCGCTCAAACAAAACGTATGACACGTCTCATAGAGTTGGTCAAAGGAGCTTTTCTTTCCATACCACATGCTCTCGACGCTTTCGAACAATGACATTTCGAAAGCGCTACTAAGGTGGTTTCTCAAGAAAACAGGAGTCGTTTCAGGACGAACTTTACCGGCGATCAGGAAGTAGACGACAACTACGTCGCATCTGCAGCGAAGCAGCTTTCGTGGTAAATTTAGACAAGGTGTGCAGTGACAACTACGTCACGCATTTCGGTTACGATATATATGTCATATTAATGATCGGCCAAAGCATCTGTGTGCCTGTTGATTAAGGATAGTAATAACTACTTTAGGTTTACTCAATTGGGGCATATTAGTCATGCGAACTAATGCTTTTTTTTAAGTTAATTACTTTTGATTTGAAACGCAGTTCTTCAAAATATCATCTACGACAGCGTTCATGTTTTTAATCAAATATTTCTTAAGTGGTTTAATGAATGTCATTACGGACAGTAAAAATCGTATGTTCTTCCTGAGTAATGAAATTAAATTGTTCTTCTAGATCCGCAGCTCTCTTTTGCAACATTTACTGTCCCTAGGTATCAGACATAAAAAAAAGTAAGACATGGCGTGTTAATCACAAGACGCAGCAATACAATGGTTATAATCAGACACCGTTGCTGGGATAATAGACGTCGATCAATCGCCTTTCCATCAACCAAATTTTGCATTTAATGAACTCTTACTCCGGCAGTTTGCTTCTGCAGGTCAGGAATCTTTTTGTACCTTTCTGAAGGATAGGGCAGGGAACCTGAAAGGCGTTAGCTGAATCGAATGATTTGAATGATGCTTTGCATGAATTTTTTTTTAATCAAATGCTTCACTTGCAAAAAGCAAGATATGTAACTAGGAGGCGCGTTGAAGTTGAGGACCTAAAATCTGCATGAGCATCCCAATGCGCGGCAAACGAGCATGTGTGCGTGTTGCTCCATCAAAATACGAACACCGCCGTCGGTATGGAGTCCGGAACCTCAAGTTAGCAACGTCGGCGTGGCGTGGGCGATCGCGGTGTACAACTGCGGAACAGAATATATCGGAGCCAGTTCCGAGTTCTGATTCAGGGTTCTTCCCAACAGTGGGCGGCGGCGGAAATGCTCCGCTTCACTTCCTAGCGCTCCGCTAGGCCCCTTTGAAATGCGCGCCTGAGGAACCAATAAATAGCAACTGTGTGCGCGCAATGCCAGCGAGCAGTGCCTTCTGCCACCTGGTTATGTAAATAGTAGTCTAAACAGGTGGCCTTCTGGTATCAAATATCGCCCACTCCAGTGTCAGCGCAAGAATAAAAGCCCCATAAGCTTCCGTTCTATATGTGCGTCACAGGTGTCAGAAAGGCGCGAACAGAAATGAAAGGCGGATGTGTGTCGAAAAAGGAAGTTTGGAAACTTGAAATAGTTCAAGTTAATATCCCTCCCCCAACCTCCACGCTCTCAAAATGTACAGCCCTAAAAAGTTTCTGGGGAGAGCCTTGTTCTGACTGTATTAGCATTTGAATGTGGTTTGTTTTCAACATTTATGTTTAAATGGATACTTCCTCGATATGACCCTCGGTTTAAAAAAAGAATTGCAACGCTGTACTCTCACGCACGTTCTATGTCATTCACACGAAGGTAGTGGACATTGCCTTTTTTCAGACATGGAATGCGTGCAGGAAGAAAAATAAACGGACAAGTATGGAAAGTGTGCTCTTTCATATAGTGTACTGAACCTTCAGTTGCAGTGGGGTTGGCCATAAAGGTGTACCAAAAAGGCACGGATGATTATCATATAGCTGAAGCGCTTACACCCCTTCTTGTTTATGCACGTACCAATCTTCGAAGTAAAAGCTACGTTTGAATCGTGATCCGCCACTACGTAGTCATGTATTTTCGCAATATCTGTTGAACGTTTTAAGAAGATAGCCGAACGTGTTGCCCCTAATGCAAAGCCTTCGCAACATTATAGTTGTTTATAACAGCGAAAAAACAACGCAAAATTCTAACAGGACACACAAGATGAAGAAGACATGACAACAGCGCCTTCTTCATTTTGTGTGTCCTGCCAGAATTTTGCGCTGTCTTTCCCCTGCTATAAGAATGAACCAACTAGCCCAAGCCTCAACCGTCGCAAGCGTTATAGTTGTTTCTGCCTTAAAAACTGGCTGATACCGGTGCGAGTGATTGGTCACAGTGTAACACAGATTGTGCGCTAACGAATTACAGTGGCAAGCTGCAGGAAACATTTAAAAAGACTTTTCTAGTGGATCTAGATATTTATGATTTAACTTATTCAGGAAAAAACTGATAAAATTACTAAAATATTCCACCCTATAGTATTTAATGCTAACGACTAACAACGTCACACTCCGGAAACTTCAATGAACAGCAGCTTAAGTACGGCCTTGGCTTGCATCTAACTGACAGGTCCCGATAGACAAAATGGTTGATGTTAGAGTTAAGCCTAAATTACCAGTCGGCATTGCCAGAAAGATTCTGTTGAACGAGAAGAAGCGGCGGCCTGGCGGGATAAAGTGCTGAATGTCTTGTGGCATCATATAATGTCAAGAAAGCTTAGTTCACGACAAACCTCTTAAGTAACGCTAGTTTTAAAGAAAATGCTATCGGATATCCTCATTAATCACGGTCATCATCAATATAACCATCACGCACCTCCAGTGTCAGTACGTCGGAGTTTTAAATTTTGTTCCTTCCAGAGTAAGACTCATTTAGTACAACATTTCTGAACACACGAAACTCACTCACATTTTTAGAGGCCGAATTGGATATGAACTGAGCTTATTTTGTGATCGAGGTTAAGATGTTGTCGTTTTTTTTTTTGTAACGATTAATTCAGCGGCGCTCAAAAAAGTACTATTGTAGTGGAGAGCCACTCAACGGGAGCGCAATTTTCGGATAAAACCGACAAAATTACTCTTCCTCATTTTGAACACGGCTGAAATGTAACAACCTTACATTAATTGGTGTATTTAGCAATGGGTGTTTGTTCGTTTTCTTTTTCATCCGCTTTGCTGACCTGACCGTCCATTGTCCTTGGCAGGCTTTCCGGTTCTCCATTGAGTAAAACAGGTGGACATGGTGTAGTGGACCGAGTAAACAGGTGGACAGGGTGCAAGCTCGAAATAGTGAATTGTTGGGCTTTTTTTTTTTTTTATTGAAATGGTGAAATAGGAGAGGTTGGTGCCATTATGGTGGCACCGGCTACTCCTTCTCGCTTAGTAGACAAAATACGTACTAAGAAAAATAATAAGGTCACACAATGCAATACAGTAGGACACACGATGTGAAAATACAGCACAACCGAACATTACATGAGAGTTCAAATAAGTCTAATAGGATCATATGTGCACAAGTGTCGTATCACAAGTTCAGATAGGGAGAGTCAGTTCACATGTAGAAGTTCAAACTCAAATATTCTGTAATGCTTGACATACACAGCAAAACACACTGAGGCAAATGATTACACATAAAATCAAACGTACACCACAATATTACACTGTTCCTTTAGTATCAAGGGGAAGGCGACATCGAGTACAGTAGTTCAATATTTCCATAAAATATTTGATTCTTCAAGAAACTTCTTGAAGGCGACAAGCGCTCTTTTCTGAAGGCCTGCCGTTGGCCATGGACCTAGTATTTTCTTCATTGTGAAAGGCCTTGTATCTAAAAGTAGCAGACTTGCTCGTAGAACTTTTCGTTGCGATTCATATTTTTTGCACTCGATAAGTATATGATGTACATCTTCGTCAGGGTGGCCGCAGGAACACTCTGTACTAGACGCACGTTTTATCTTGTGTAGGAAGTGTCGCGTAAATGCCGTGCCAAGCCGTAAGCGGTGGACTAATGTTTCAAATCTCCTATTTTCTCTTAAATCTGATGGAATGCATAGCTTTATGCAAGGGTCTATTAAATATAATTCCGAACTTTTAGACCTTTCATCGAACCAATTGTCTTTGGTGAGGCTATCGGTCATCTTTCTCAGGAGTAGACGGATTTCACTGCGTGAAATTGGAAGACTAATTGTCTCTTCGTTATTGTGTGCCCGATTTGCCGCGGCGTCCGCTGCAGTGTTTCCTGGAATGCTGCAGTGACCTGGTATCCATTGAAATGCGATCACGTGATTCATTGCTGTCGCTTTTGTGTGTTCCTTTAGGGTCTCATATAATAGGGAAGAATTTAGAGAATTTTTTCTATCGCTTTGCAACGATGCTAGAGCGGCCTTTGAATCGCTAAAAATGACCCATTTTTTGCGCTTTTTTTTACTGATGTTATAAAGCGCAACGCGGATAGAATTCCAAACAGTTCCGCAACAGTAGAAGACGTCACTCTACATAATTTAAATGTCTGCTCTACTGCCAAGTGTGGAATGACAAAAGCTGAGGTGGAGGAATTTTCATGGCAAGAACCGTCTGTATACACGTGACTATACTGCGGATATAGGATATGAATCTGGAATAGTGCCAGCTGCTGCGCGAAAATCGTGATCATATCCCTTTTAGATATTATTCCCTCGACCGACAACTGTATTTTTGGTCTTGGCAGCATCCAAGGAGGGAAATTAATATTTACTCTGCTTAACTCATATCTCGGTAATAATGCTTTATGTTCTTGAACAATACTGTGTAGCTTACACTTATTTCTTTCGATAAGTGCGAGGTTCAATGGATGCGTCTCGTGCTGAGTTAGAATTCGGTAAACGTGGCGACAAGTTTCGACCGTTCGTATCACGGAAAATGGCGGGTGACGAGCTTCAGCGATTACGAGAGAACTCGAGGTTGCCTGTGGGACTCCAAGGCACACCCTTAGCCCCCCTTGCCAGTAACCTCTGAAGACGCTCCTCGGTAGTTTGCGATAACCCCTGGAGAATAGGTGCCGAATAAGCAATCTTTTGCTTTATTAGTGCGTTATGCACTTGCAATAGTGAAGAGACTGATCCCCCCCCATGTTGTGCCAGCGAGTCGACGGAGTACGTTTATAACTATGTTGACCTGTTTTTCTAGTGCGCGAATGTGCGACGCCCACGACAGCTGTCTGTCAAGGGTACACTCTAAAAACTGAAACTCCAGCAGCAAGAGTAAAGAAGCTTTGTTACTCTCTCTGCAGAGAGAGTAAGAAATTATACTCTCTCTACAGAGAGTCACTTTACTCTCTCTGGCCAGAAGGAGTAAAAGGGGGGCTTTCACTCCTTCTGGGAAAAGAGAGTAAAGTGTCTGTTTTACTCCGGCAAACCGCAAGAGAGTTCAATGCCTGTTTTACTCCTTTACCATACGACAGCTTGTTTCACAGCTTGTTTTACTCGTCCCATTCTCCCCATTGGAGAAGCTGCAAAGATAAGTCCGCGCAGTCTTCTATCTCGGACTGTCGCTCAGTCGAGAGAGAAAACATTTTATTTTAAAATAATGGCTGCGGCATAGCTCGGCTAGGCCCGGTTACGAAACACCAGGCCCCTAAACCACCGGCAGACGCTCGCGTGCTCCTTTGCTAGCAAATGCGCGCGCTCCTTGCGTTTTGACCTGGGACGCTGAGGAAGGCCATTCGGACAGACAAGCCGACGAACGCATCCACTGTAACTTCGTGCGCATCTGCAACGCCACTAATAATTTCGCGCGGCTTGTCACGGGGTATCCGTTCTTCGCTTCAAGGCCACGCGCTGATGCACAGCGTAACTCACTCAAAAATTATAAACTAAATAACCTGATTTTATGATAATAATATTTTATTCATTCAATCAATCCTGCGGGAGGGATCGTCCTGGGTCCTGGCGACACGGGCCCGTTGAACGCCTGGAGGCTCTCGAGAAGCCCGTCGCATGCTGAGGGCATCACCCCACATTTTAGTGCGGAAGGGACGCAAGATGACAGGGAGGGGAGGCAACAATTTTTCGGCGCACTCCACCGTGACGTGGAAAGCCGTTGGGGATCTGCCGCAGGCCGGGCTAGAATTCACGTAGCGGTCTGGGTTCTCGATGAACGGACGATGAAACATATGCCTCCTCAACGTGTCGTGTCGAAAACCGCTGACATGCCCAAAGAATCCGGGATCGTAAATGCACGCGATTATGTTCACTCGTACTGAAACACTCCCAGCGCTCCCAAACATCACACCTGCGTTTTCACGACCACTTGTGCTCGGCAAGCTTTGCTGACACTTGTATTTGCGAGCGCAAGGCGAACGCCAGTAGTGTTTCGGTGACTTCACATCCCGGCTTGGTAAACATGCAGTCCCATAATCTGCTACCTAGCTCTGCTCGTACTTTAAGCGAGTTATCGCAAGCATTTGTGCCCGCGGCAGTTCTGCACCGTTCTGCGCAAGAACAGGGGTGTGCTTGTCAGGGGCCGAGCGCCAGTAGTCGAAACAACACGCACATCTCACTCATATGTGCACCCCTCCGTAACACGCAAGAAATAAAATGGTCATTTTTAATCGGTTAATCGTTGGGGTTTACCGTCCCAAATTGCAAAGTGCAAACGCGCCTCTGGCTCCTATATTTAATTGCATCTAGCACGAACTTTCGCTCACGGTAGAAGCTGCTTTTTCGCTCAAACCCAAACATGCCAACGCCGCCGAAACCAAGCTGTCGCGATAGGGGGAAAAAAAAAAAGACGCGAGTTGCATCAAGCGGCTGCGAAACGGCGAGAGAGAAACGCCAGAAGCACGATAACAACCGTACGACGCATGCGCGCGCGAGGAAAGAAAAAAGAAACGGCGAAACAGGGAGAGGAGAAACGTGCGCGCGCCCGAAGCAGCTGAAAGGCTGAAACCCTGAAACTTTGTCGTCGCCCGTCGTTGTCTTCGCCATTTTGACGCGTTGTTCAGTTGTTGAAGTTTGGTGATTGCTCAGCTGCGTCGGCGGCGTGTGTACTTGTGTGCGCGACTGTGATCTCGACGCTGGACGTGAACCGCATTTAGCGACGGCAGTGCAACATCCCGTGCTGTGTGCGCGTTGGTTTTGTGATTGTCTGCAGACTCAACTGCGTGACTGAGTGCCCGGCCAACACATGGTTCGGCACAGTCGGGAATATGAACGGTAAGTGGTGCTTCTGTTTTCTCTGCTTCGCGTCCTATCGTCGTTCAGATGTGTAATAGCGCATGCTGTGTCGCCTGTAAAGTACAATAAATAACATTAGGCGCACATACGTGTGATGGCTGATGCGCGTTTAAAAAGCTTTTGTGAAGGCACAGACGTCGCACGGCCAGTCTATCAAAGCTCGCATGCGCCTCGATAAAGTCAATTTGTGCGTTATAATTTATTTGCTTCTCATAAAGCGTGAGTGCGGCAGCGTGTTTGCAGAAAATATACACTTACGCGAAAGCCCGCGGTTATCATGCCGTAATAAGTGATTTAAGGCCAACTATGTTTTCATTTGATTCAGTTGTCATTCTTGGCCGCCTCAGTGGTACAATGGTTACGGTGTTCGGCTGCTGACCCGTAAGTCGCGAGTTGGACCCCGGCCGCGGCGGTCGCATTTCGATGGAGGCGATATGTTAGAAGCTCGTATACTCTGCGATGTCAGTGCACGTTAAAGAACAGGCTTCTGAAGTCTTCATTAAGGCGGGCCTCATATTATAGTTTTGGCACGTGAAACCCTCAATATTAATGTTATTATTAGTATTCATACTGGATGTGTTTGTGCTTTTCTTCAGTCTCAGTGTCGACTTGTGTGCGTTATTAACCTGTGGCATCACCCGACGCTCATGTTTTGGCAGAATTTACGCTGGATACAGAGTGCACTGGGCGCCCTTGTTCTTCCGCCGTGCAACTATGAAAATTTTATCGAGGCACAGAATATTAGTGAGAATAATTTTCCATAACATTTTTGCATTACACTTTTTTTCCGTGTCTAAGACAAAAAAAAAAAGCATTTGCATCAATATCGCAATAAAGTTATTTTCCTTCCTTCCTTTGCATCAGTATCATCATCATCATACCATGGTCTAATGACGTTATTAGGTTGAGTTTAATTGACTAGTGGGAATAAATTCTGCTGCAGGGATATAATTATGGCGATATGTGACAGTCATCTGCTAAGTGACAGCATGTATGGTGAAGCACATGCATTTTACGGTATTGTCACTTAATTAGTGACATATATCAGCACTGGAACCTTCCTGGATTTCATGTGAATATTCTCGGCCATTTGAAGATGTGTGAGCTGTGCCCGACTAATGCAGTCACATCAGCGCAAGTGAGCTCAACGCAATCGTGATGGTAGAGGGACAATCGTAAATAATTGTCTTGCGTAAGACTATTATGAAGTTGTGAAGAAAAGCTAAGCAGCCGTTAAACATTATGGCAGTTAAAAAACAAATAGTGTTCGGCAAGGGCAAGACATCTTTAGTCATTTGTTATGGTTTACTTCTGTAACCCACGTGTAAGCTTCCTACATTCATGCTTCGTGATGAATGTAAATATTGAATTTACTGCGGCATCAGAAAGCAGTAGCACGCAGGTCACCGGATAACTCCATCGCAAATTCACAAAGGACGTGCTGTTGTGCGCCTACTCCATGCTGTACCATGCTCTGTTTTCAGCTCTTTCATTAGAATGATACCTGGTAAACAACCTAATTTATAAGAAACTCAAATGCTGTGCTTTTGACGAAATAGGTGTGGAGTGAGCTTGAACCTGCAAGTATTTGGTTTTTGGTCTCACCACAGAGGCAGTGCTAATTTGGTTGGCCATAGTGTGAAGTACTTAGGGCAAGAAAAACGCAGCACACAAGGAGATACAGTGGAAAACTGACTGTCCCTTGTGTATCTTCCTTGTGTGCTGCGTTTTTCTTGCGCTAAGTAATTTTTTGTCGGTATGCGCCAACTAGACCCTCATGAAGTCTTGTGTAGTGTGAAGGTTATCAATGTTTGTGCAGTTGGCAATGCTACACTACTGAACTTGATGTGTATATTTCGAAATGCTCCAAGACTTTATTTGAAAGAAGGAAAGGAAGACATAAATGGTAACACAGGCATGTTTGCCAGCTGTTAATCTGGCTGGCCATGCTGTGCAAACGAAGGGCGTACGAGGGTAAAAGATAACAGAGAAAAACTGTACAGGAAAGAAGAGTATGACACCTTTTAAAGCCTGTCTCTAAGGTCACTTTGTGTAGGAAGCACAGCAATGCTTTTAATGCTAATATTAAATGGGAGCAGCAATGACAAAAATCTTACAGCGTAATACTGTGAAATATTTTTTCCCGTAGTAATAGAAAAGCCTTATCCACACTGTCAGTTTGTGTATTGTGTGCTGAATTAATTTTTCGTGTTCGAGTGCTTTAGGATAATAAATTTAAGAGCTAAAGAAGTGTTTCATGCATGGACGTCAAAGTGAATTTATGCCACTTATCTGATATAGGTACTGGTGTGCTTTACAGCTGATCAGTGCGGCGTGAAATACTGAGTCACTTAAAAAGGATTGGTTCCATGCACCTCGTGATTTAAGTTATCACAGTTAGGAAAATTTTTGCATTCGTTTAGACTTGATAGTTATGTTTATTGCATGTCTAGTGTGTTGGCTAGGTGACATTTAAGTTAATATCAAGCAGTAAGCAGGATGGAAAATTTTCAGAGAATACGTATTTCGTCATTGGCAGCAGCAGGATAGTGCATAACTTATAGGCAGGCGCTGTATACACTGTTGGTTTAGTCAGATACACGTGCAGTACTAACAATGTTGTCTAGGTGTTGCTTTGGCATTAGCATGGTTTTAGATTTAGATGTACATTAAAGAATCAAGGGTGTGCACTGTGGCATGCCTCATAAGTATATATCTATATCTTTTCCCATCTAGCCCAAGTTTTAAAATAATTTATTTGGTTGAACTTGCAGTAAATTTTGAGGGTGAATGAATTATTTTTCTTGTAGGAGTTGCCTCCATGAAACAACAAGCAACACTGCACACTAGCCATCGTACCTTGTATCGTACCTTGTTCTTTTGCTATGTGTATCAAAACATGGCAGAAATACATGGACAAGCAATGAGCTCAGTCTTTCTGTATCATATTGCTACATCTTTCAGATTTTATAATAAAAGCATGCTGCACTCGTTGGAGATCTCTCAAGGCAGCGTTTCAATTTTTGCATTTTTGTGATGTTTTTTTCAAAAAGTCTGCAGTAAGAGATGTCATGTTAGTCTTTTGTAGGGCATTCATTTGTATGGATGCAGAAAGCCTAATACACTTCTTTATTTGATATCTTTTTTCAGGAAGACTAGACACTTCTGGCGAAGCAGCGAGAGTTCTGGCCCACCTGTTCGTCTACAGGACAGCCTGTTCTGCGAACACTCATGGGCCTTACAGTACACTATATTGACGATCTTGTACATCACTCAGCATTTAGGATTGCCAGCACTTGGACTCCTGCAGTGTGTTATGCACGATGCTGTGTCAAGAGTACACATTTTGAAAATTTTATATGTCTTGAAAAAGTATGTAAACTCATTTAGCTGACTGAACTTAATTCCTGGCTGTTTTACAACCTGTATTTATAGCCTGTTCAATTTTTATGCAACCTCATGGCATATCCAGTCCTTGGCTCTAATGTGTCAAGCCACCACCAGTATTGATAGGCAATTTTTAATTTAAAACTTGTTATTGCCTAACGTAACTTTCCAGTCATGGTATTCGGATTCATTTTACATGAGGTAGTTTCGCATGAGCCATAAATTCAGCTATTAAAGGTGGCAAACTACTTTACCGGTAGCAAATGATGGCACGGCACTAGCTGGCATGAAAATATTATAACTGTAGGTCTACTACTTAAGCATAATATTCCGGCGAATCATGGTTGTGAAATAATGCCTAGTTCCCAAGCTTGATTTTAGAAATTTGCATCATCATATGAAAATATGTGAACAAAGGCAAGCGTGTTTACAAATTTTGGCAGGTGGATCTATGGTCGACACCACACGTCTTTATACAACTAAGTTGACTGCACAGTCGTGTATCATGTTTCACGCCTGAGGGGAAACTAATGCAATAAAAAGAAATTGTACACTACCATGCCTATTCCACAGTCACATTTTTCTCAAAAGTGTTGTAAGCCTTCATTGACTTATCGAATTGCCTTCATTTGTAAGCAGACACCAAGTCCCTTGTGCATGCCGTCTGTTTGGATTTAAATGCATACTGGCATTGCTAAGTATATGTGTCGTGCCTTGTGATGTTTTTTT
The DNA here is from genome assembly GCA_030522465.1 of Rhipicephalus appendiculatus. NCBI lineage: Eukaryota > Metazoa > Arthropoda > Arachnida > Ixodida > Ixodidae > Rhipicephalus > Rhipicephalus appendiculatus. Next base: position 2,836,431 of record JALIZH010032913.1, read on the forward strand.
TCTGTACTTTCGGTTGTGCTGTGTATCTTGTTTCCTGTGTTCAATAATGAGCATACGTTCTGTACTGTAGATGAAAATGTGTATTTTTACATTGACATTATGGATGTTATTGTTTTGATTCCAATAAAGTACTACAATTCACATTTTTTGTATCAATTCATGTTTAAGAATTTCTAGTGCATTCAAACAAAAAAGAGCTTGTATTATGCAAAAGAAATTGTTCAAACACTGACGTATAGATCAGTGGGTCTCAGCCACATATGTTTCGAAAACCCCTTGTGGAATGAACAGTGGAGGTGATGAAGGTAGGTGCCATAAATTAACTCATGTATTGTGAAATAGGTGCCCTTTATTTCACTGTGCGAAAGAATGGTCAAACTGAAGTGTCACGCCAGTTTGATCTCAACAGCTTGTCAATAAGTTGTGCGGTCTCCAGCCACATTCCACCTGTTTCTAGCTATGCTTGCTCCTCAAATATGCAAGCCTGGGAACTGCATATGTCGCAAGATAACGGCAACTGAAGATCTGCAGCCATCTCATGGAAAAACGTAAGTCAGCCCCGCCGCAATGCAAATCAGTTGTGCGGTGAAGCATACCAAAAATCAGATGGGGCCCCTTGTAGTGGACAGTATGCCTTGAAAAGGGGCGCTTTTATCTTTTGTTCGAGGGGGATACTGTAGATAATCCTTGTGTTATACCAGATGGACTGAACAGATGATTCTTGAAAAATATGCAAATAAGCGACAGGCAGTGAACGGAAACAGACCAACATTCATCGAACATGGATGGGAATTGATCATTTATCAACGGTAGCATAATTTGTATAATGAGTTTGGCCGCACCTAAAGGTACACGAGGTAGTACGAGTGCTCGTGGCACCACTTGTGATCTGCTGTGACAAAAGATATCCTACGAAATATAAATAAACGTTATTTTCAGAAGAACAGCTGTTTCACTGAGGCATACAATTACGCCATTTTTCTAGCAAATACTGCACAATTTCTTCAGGAGGACCGCCAAATACACGCGGACGTTCGCAACAGAGAAGCGCAACAGTATTATCTTGTTATTATTAGGGAGACATTTCACTCGCGAATTAGTGGAGCTTGGTGCACGCCTACGACGTTCATTATAATGGTGCGCGACAGCAGCGGCGTAGCCAGGGGGTGGCACACCGGGCACGTGCCCCCCCCCCCCTCCCAAATTTTTTTCGCCATGGCATACAGAGCGAAAAATGACCATTCCAAGGAGGTGCCCCTCCCGAAATCAAGGCGGTGCCCCCCGCCGAAAAAAAATTTCTGGCTACGCCCCTGCGCGACAGTGAAGAGTAAAGGTTATTTAGTGAACAGGTAGCTAGTCTCCGTGTATAAAAGCACTTAAATACTGACTATGACTAATTGAGAAGCACTGTATATCGCGCCTCAGCGCGCGTTAAGTGCTCATGGTGGAAATATTCGTCTAACTGCTCGGAAGGTGCCGCTGACCCGGCGTGCAGCCCGTAACATTACGTACGCGCGCAATAAATACACATGGTTGTATATGTAAACGCTAAAATACCCTTGTAACTCAGGCATTGACTTATGTAACAATGAGATGCCATAGCACATGGTCTACGAACAGCTGAGAACGCACTGGTGCCACTGAAAACACTTGCGGCTCGCGGCAAAAATAACCAGAATCACTCAACAGCACACGCTCGTAGAATACACATACGTGAGTTTCGCTACCTGAAGGTACTTGTCACGCTGGTATCTGCGAATTTTGGGCGAGAAAGATATCCACAACTTAGGGTGAACACTAAAAAGGACACACGTTTATCATTTTGCTTGCGGCACGGCAGACGACGAACCGAAGTCGGAGCATAAGGTGCTAACGGAGGTCTCCGCGAGTTCATGACGCCGCGTAATCTATTTACGAACTTAATGCAGGCGCAATGCACGCTGACGATGCAAGAACAAAAGTTGCAAGCTCCTCCCCCTTTTTTTCAAAGCACTTTGTGAATACATATGTTTGAGAAAAGTCATCGCAGCATGCGGTGGCTCTGTGGTGTAGGGGTTAGCGTGTTTGCTCTCGGTGCGTGTGGTCAGTGGTTCGAATCCAGTGTTGTGTATTATTTGTATATGTTTGTATGCACTGATGTATGTCTTCTAATTACCCCCAGAATTAAGTATCAATGATATTAATCCGTTAGACGCTCTTACAGTGCCAAAAAATATTTTTTTTTTGCAGCCGCTTTGGCCGCCTATTAACAGCACGCCACGCGTAAGCGCTGCAGGCTGTATGACCTAGAATCTTGCAAAAGCCACGTCAAGTCTATTGTGTTGCTTTCTCTGGGAGCCCGCTGCGTAGTCACATAACGAATTGACTAGCAGCGCCGTAATTTGGACAGATTTTATGCCTGCAGGCGTGGATTCGAGCGAGTATTCGACTGGCAGTGTAGCGAAACGCTTCCAAACATCACGCCTTCATTAACATCTCCCGTCACGACAGCGGGAAGGTTCTCTTTAATCTAAGTGTTGTAATCGCGAGCGCTCTGCGTGTTTTGGTTGCGTGGATGTGTGCGTGTATGTATTTGTCTTTCTTTTTTGCGCTTGATTAATTTTATACCAGAGCGATTTCAATGTGCCAGCTTTACTCTCTCGGTGGGAGTGCTTTCACTCTATCGCAGACGGAGTACTGTACTCCATGAGAGGGCGTTGGATCACTCTCTTTCTAAAGAGAGTAGTTTCACCCCGGAAAAAGGAGTGCCCTGCGGGACAAGCCAAAACTCTCGCAAAGGGCGTAAAAGCACTCCTTTTGTTCTAAGAGTGTAACGCCAAGAAATTTATGTTCTTTCACTAACGTCAACGCTTGTCCTTCGAGTGTAAGTTTCAAATTATTCATCTGTTGTCTTGTGAAAGGTAATACCGCTGTCTTCGCGTACGAGAGACTCATACCTCTTTCCTTCAAAAAAATTGTCGATAACATCAAGACCTTGTTGCAGCACTGTTTGAACTTCGCGTATATCTGATCCTGAGGCCCATATGCAGATGTCATCTGCGTATAGTGAATACCGCAATCCAGTTGGTAACTTTCCTGGTAACGCCGCCATTACGCAGTTGAAGAGAAGTGGGCTTAGAACACTCCCTTGTGGAACGCCCTGTGTGACGGAATGGTAGTTACTTTGTCCCTCAATTGTTTCTATGTATATTTTCCTTTCACTCAAAAAATTTGAGATCCATCGCAGCGATCGACCACATAGTCCAAGTTCTAACATTCCAGCCAGCACGTGAATGTGACTTACAGTGTCGAATGCCCTCTGAATGTCTAGAAATACTGCGATTGTGACGTTTCCACACTTGCGTTCGTGCTCAACGCATGTGACAATGTCTAATACTGCATCCATTGTGCATCGCCTTTGCCGAAAACCTGTCATGTAGTCTGACAGCACTTTTGTATGTTAACACCACCATTGAAGTCTACCGTTTATCATTATCTCCATCAACTTACAGAGACAGCTTGTGAGACAGACCGGGCGGAATGATTTTAGACATAGAGGGGTCTTTCCTGGTTTTAGGATTGGAACTACACGACCTAATTTCCATGAATCAGGAAGAGTCTCTGATATCCAGCTATCATTAAATAGCTCTAGCAGTGTCATTCTACCTGCTGGTCCAAGATTCTTCAACATCATATACGTAACGCCATCTGGTCCCGCAGCTGTCTTTGTACGACATAACCTCAAGAGCATACTTCAGTTCGTCTAAGCTAAACTCACAATCAAGTTGAGGGTGTTGCGACATAAAACACGCACGCACCTTTTGATTGGCAAGTGCTATGGAACTTGTAAATTGTGGGCATGTAATTGGGATTCCCGGTCTGGTTATTAGCCGACAGAATTCGTCACCAACATCTCCTTGCGGAGTGTTAAGGGCTATGGCAAGGGCTCGGAAAGGATTGCTCTGGGTAACAGGACCGCTGAAGGATCGGACAACCGCCCATATTTTAGGAACAGGAGTGAAAGGACTCAACGACGAGCAGTATTCTCGCCATCGTCTGCTACCTAATTTCTGTAAGCGACGGTGTGATGTTGAGTGAGTTTTTTGTGCCGTCTTGTAGTCCTCGAGTTTCCCGCTGCGTCGGTAAGCCCGTTCTGCTCGTCTTCTGATTGCTCTTAAGCGTTCGTATTCCCCGTCAACTGCAGCATACTCATTGGGGACAATGACCTGCTTGGTGCTAATTTTATAAGAGTCGCCCAATATAGTTGTAAAAGTTTCTAAGTTTGGTTTTTCGCCTAATGCACCCGTTATGCGATGACGAAAATGCTGCCAGTTAGTATATTTTGAGTAGCGCTGAGTCCTTGTATTTTGCATAAGCCGATGTTTTACCAGAATCGGGAAGTGATCACTACCATGCGTTTCTAAGTCCGTTGACCATTCAGAACCCTCAAGAAGGTCGTGTGAGCATAGCGTGACATCTATGCAACTGGAGTAACGATACCCTCTTAGAAACGTTGGAGAGCTATCATTTAGCACGGTCAAATTGCATTTCTCGGCAGCGCACTCGACAACATTTCCGCGAGAATCAGTATGTTCACTGCCCCAAATTACATTATGGGCGTTGAAGTCCCCACATACCAGCACACATGAGTCCGCGATATTAAACACATTCACCAGGCTGTCTAAAGATATTTTGCTAGAAGCTTGTAGATAAAGGCTTATCACAGTGACACTTCTATTTCTAAAAGATATTTTACATGCCACAAACTCCGGTATATCTGAGTCACTTGAATGTATTAAATAGGACGGCAGATCTTTTCTAACGCATAGCATCGCTCTGCTTTTTCCAGCTCTGCGCGATGATTTATATATCACGTAGTTAGAAAGTCGGAAATCATCTCCCACACCTGCCTCCTGTATGCATAATACAGGAAAGTTATGTTGAGCGAGTAGTTTTCGAAAATCAGCTGACTTACTACGAAGGCTGTTAGCATTCCACTGAAATATGGAGACATTGTTGTAGCGACTATTCATAGTAAGCCTGCCGTGAAGCTGACTGAGGTTGTGGGAGCACTAGCGGCTCCATTGACAGTAATGCTTTTACCTCCGGTAAGTTGTTTGCTTGTGGGAGGGCGCTGAGAATTGCACGAAGAGCTGTGAATAGCATCGGTAGGATCACATTTGCCAAAGGTACAGACGAGTAATCACTAACCGGCGCTGACGCTCCGTCCTTGGTCGGAGCAGGCCGTCGAGGAGAAGCATCAGATGACCGCTGAGATGGTTTCTGTGGCAGGAGTGAACGCTGAGGTAATCGCTGAGATGATGTTTGATGAGGTGTCTGCCGTGGTGTCTGGGAGAGATGAGCATTATTCTCTGAGGGCGGATCATGTCGCTCGCTGGCCGGAGGTTGTCGGCTCGGTTTCTTGAGAACTGCAGAATAACTCAATTTATCCGCTTGGTCCTGCTCTGTGTAGGAAATTGAAGCCGCAAGTCTTACAGTGTCAGGGTTAGGTGGGGGGCGCATTATGTGGAGGCGACCTTCCGTATATCCACTCGTGCCTGCGTAATTTTGAGGCAGCTCTGTTCTGAGGGCACCCAGAGTAGGAAGCTGTATGATTTCCTCCACAGTTGGCGCACTTTGGCTGCAGCATGGACTTGCACTCCGAGTGGTCGTGGTTCTCTGAGCATATCTTGCAGCGACGTGGACTGTGACAGTTCTTCGCTAAATGGCCAAATCTCTGGCAGTTGTAACACCTCAGGGCAGGCCCAAGGTATTCTTCAACAGGATGACTCGTGAAGCCCAAATGCACCCTTTCCGGCATTGGCCTGTCTTCTCTGAAGGTCAGTATAACAGCTCTCAGAGGGTGAGATTCTATCGCACCATCCTCTTGTCGTTTAAAGCGTGCTTGACGGCGAGCAGATGTCACACCAAAATCCTTCAGGAAATCAACCAGTTGCTCCTCGGTGTATTGAAGTGGGACATGGCGTATCTTGCCAACGTTTCTCGTATAAGATGCTGGAATGTAAGGTTTGACTCCCAATCCAGCCACTTCACTCATCGATAGGAGATGTTTTGCAGATGTCACAGAAGAAACGCTGACAGAAAAGCTCCCATCTCTGTTCACGCGGAACGACTGAACTTTTTCCTTTGCCGCTGAGACAATTTCTGACGCAGCACGGTTTGGATTCACATGCCAGAAGCTGTTGCCTTCCTCTGACGGTCGAAAGACGACTGGAATTCCCTCCGGTCGTTTCTTTTTATAGCTCACGAAGGTGAACGGCGTGTCATCACAGTCAATATCTTCTTCACTTAAGTCATAGGTCGATGTCCTGTCATCGTCGACGCGAGGTTTCTTGGCTTCGCTTTCGCCTGTCTCATCCATGGTCTCTGAAGGTACGCTGGCATTAACTGCAGCGTTTAGTACTAGCGTCGCCGGTTTGATAACGTGGTTCGCATGTTGTGACATTCCCGAATGCTGGCTCGGTTCTGTGGCACTCACGTGCCTTAGAACGCGCTGCCGGTCATATGGCTCGTGCCGTCGTTCTCTGCTGCCTCCGGCCGTAGTTGGTAGAGACGCCCTGGAGAGCGCAGTGAAACCACACAATAATGCGCAAGATCTTCAACGCATACGTATCCTTCAGGGTCTCTGTCTTATCTGGCCAGCAGTAGAAAGTCTCTAACCAGAACTTGTTCTTCAAAAACAGAAAAAGAATAGCTCACCAAAGAGGCTAGTTGGTTCGACATTTGGCATATGAGAGCGAAGGCTTGAAAGAAAGAAAGACCACTTAGAAGAAAAGACGCTCATGACAAAAATGAGCCCGTTGTAGAAGAAATATGCTTCAAAATAGTGAATTGTTGGGCTAGTTGGTTCGACATTTGGCATATGAGAGCGAAGGCTTGAAAGAAAGAAAGACCACTTAGAAGAAAAGACGCTCATGACAAAAATGAGCCCGTTGTGGAAGAAATATGCTTCAAAATAGTGAATTGTTGGGCTAGTTGGTTCGACATTTGGCATATGAGAGCGAAGGCTTGAAAGAAAGAAAGACCACTTAAAAGAAAAGACGCTCATGACAAAAATGAGCCCGTTGTAAAAGAAATATGCTTCAAAATAGTGAATTGTTGGGCTAGTTGGTTCGACATTTGGCATATGAGAGCGAAGGCTTGAAAGAAAGAAAGACCACTTAGAAGAAAAGACGCTCATGACAAAAAATGAGCCCGTTGTGGAAGAAATATGCTTCAAAATAGTGAATTGTTGGGCTAGTTGGTTCGACATTTGGCATATGAGAGCGAAGGCTTGAAAGAAAGAAAGACCACTTAGAAGAAAAGATGCTCATGACAAAAATGAGCCCGTTGTAGAAGAAATATGCTTCAAAATAGTGAATTGTTGGGCTAGTTGGTTCGACATTTGGCATATGAGAGCGAAGGCTTGAAAGAAAGAAAAACCACTTAGAAGAAAAGACGCTCATGACAAAAATGAGCCCGTTGTAGAAGAAATATGCTTCAAAATAGTGAATTGTTGGGCTAGTTGGTTCGACATTTGGCATATGAGAGCGAAGGCTTGAAAGAAAGAAAGACCACTTAGAAGAAAAAGACGCTCATGACAAAAATGAGCCCGTTGTAGAAGAAATATGCTTCAAAATAGTGAATTGTTGGGCTAGTTGGTTCGACATTTGGCATATGAGAGCGAAGGCTTGGAAAGAAAGAAAGACCACTTAGAAGAAAAGACGCTCAGACCACTTAGAAGAAAAGAGCGTCTTTTTTTCTAAGTGGTCTTTCTTTCTTTCCAAGCCTTCGCTCTCATATGCCAAAAGCGTCCCCCCCCCCCCCCCACCGGGCCTGGGCGACGAGTTGGCGCTGGTCGACCAGGTCAGCCTTCGACATCAGAGCCTCCCACGCTTTAGTGAGGAGGTTTGGGTCTGCATCTGTTGCTGCTGCATGTACCGTGGAGATGCCTCTTTTGCGTTGCAGTAAAAGGTGTGCAAGAGAGTCTGCCACATTGCATTGTGTGTGGATGTTGCCGTATAAGTTGGTTTCATATATGGTGCAATAGGATGCCGTGAGTGAATGCATTGCTCTAAAGTCTCCTGTGGTCGGTGCCTTTGTCTGTTGGGAGTTTGAAATGCGGGAGAGCGTATATCCTGCGTTCAAGTCGACACAGTTGAAATATCAATGAATTTCTGCCGCTGGGTAGTACGCTTGTCACCTCCTCTGCAGTTTCTGCAGTTTCATCGTCCGCTTTCGACATTTCTTCAAGGCTGGCATTATAAACCATCGAAAAGGGCAGCTCAGAATAATGTACGGATGTCCCAATCACCTTCTAAAACACGCCTGCCAGGAAACGCACCGGCTGGCTTTCCTTTCTGCTCATATCGTTGTACTGATGACGTCGTCGTCATTTTCAGCACCGTGAAAACACTAGAAATAGCCTAATGTGAATACAGTGAAGTGCTATTCAAGCCCATCACGGTACTTGCTTCACGGACACACTCGCCCGCTAGCATCGTAAGTCCGCTCGTTTTTTTGTATGTCTGCCTGCTGCTAAATCCCGTAGAGCTTGTCACGCGTTTAACATATATGTTTATTCATTTATGTGTGACAAAGTATGCGCTTGACGAAAAATTGATGATGAAAAGCTTCCATCTTCCCCTGACGCCTGCCTTTTTTTAAGTATGCGTGCGTAGCCCTTTCTCTTTTCCCGTATCTCCGGAAAAAAAAAGAAAAAAAAACATACGCTCACACTGTTCTCATGGACAGCGGAGAAAGCCAGTAAAATTTTACGTATAAATAAATCCCTGGCAATATAGCATTTGAGGAGTTTTTCTTTTGTTTTTTGAAAGGAGTCAAGTCAACATTAAGCGGAATTGAGAAAAACGTAATTGCTCACTCATAATGAGGTAGAACCAGCTCCGGGAAAGTTGTGTCAGTGTCCTCGTGTTATTAAACCACAAACCTACATTACAGTTTATGTGTGACTATTCTTCAAAGGCCAGTACTCTGGTGTAGATGTTGGATGCGGCACTTATAGGTATGCAGTAGCAGCACGTAGTAACCGGCTCATTTCGATTCGAATATGGTTTTTGAAACCAACCCTCAATACAAGCAGTGTAGATGATAGCTCATGTAGGATTTCGCAATGCTGTGCCATAAAGTTGACAGCGAAAATAGTATTTCCACGGCACTGTCCTTCGTTGGACGAGAACAGTCGTTGGGTGAGAACAGCACCGATAATCCTTGATGTCTCCCTTAGTCCACAGCAGAAGCGCGTACTATCTGTATGCTTTCATCGGCTGATGCGGTCCGGCATCACATCGATACGACAATACCACGTTGCGATTTCGGAAGCGTTCCTATTTACTCTTTCGCACAGTCAGCTTTTCAACCAAAGTAGCGTATTTGAAAATATTCCTTCTCGTACGCGCACTTCAGAGGTCGTACGCTGCTTGATGAGTTTATGCGGCACAGCTTTGTATAAACTCTCGTCATCAAAATGTTCATCTCCGTCGTCGTCCATTTTAACTGCACAGCCTTGGAACAAAAGCACAATGGCAAGATAACTGCTCAAGCTTGAAACGGACTGTGCGGGCCTTTGTTGATTATTTTCGTCACGAGGTGTTCACGAGCACGCGTATTCGTTAAACGCATCTGGCTCACTTTGATTCAAACCGGCCCACGATTGAACTTAGTTTTTATTCTCAAGAAAATTTCTAGGGTTGCGCAGTCGTCATTTTACCTTCGACTAGAAATATTGAACGAAGTATTGAATTCTTGCTCCGTTGCTTCAAGTTACCGTCCAGTTTACCCCAACTCTTCGGTCTTGCTCAATTGTCATTTGGAAAAAAACACTTCTCATTAATTCTTAATGATATTCTTGAAATGATATTCTTGAAATAATGATATTCTAATGAAACTGTGCAAAATAAATATGCAGCATTTCGGTGCACTTTTTTTTTGAGGAGGTTGAGGGGGCGTGTAGTGGCGCAGAATATACGAAAAATATTCTTAAAATAACGTAAAACAGCAAGCTCTAACAATCCGCAAAGTGCTGCTCCCAGGTGATCACTTTTTGTGTAATGGTGTCCCGATACAGTCTACCTACCGGAAACGTTGCCAAAACCGGTTGTAGAAAAACTATTATGCGTTAATTTATTCAGGGCGTTTTGAAGCTCAGCAGTATATTTCGTCAGGTTTTGAAGTCCCACACCGTCACTTAATGAAGACGAACGTTTCAGTATATTCTAATGGGGATTAAAAACAATAAGTAATGGTACGCTCCAATACTGGACCAAAGGCTCCCATGCCTAAATATGAAATTTTATTTTTATCCGCGGACGATGCCACTTAGCGTTAGCTTTGACATTTCTGGGCGCAAAATTTGTAACATCTAAGACCACAGTTTTTTTTTCGTTAGATACAGCGATAATCTGGCAGCTTTCTTTGAAATTGCGCGTCCATAAAATCACTTAAAAGACAAGAAGGCACATTTGTCATCTAAAATTGTTTACATACTACTTGACACTGAGTCAAGTTCCTGCCTTAATGGTTGAAAAAAAATTGTTTCGCTGCTTTACAGATACTTAGAAGCAAGTCTAAATTCGAAATACAGTAAGCTGAATGCCGCTCATCCAGCAGATGACGATGTACTGACTGCCAATGAAAAAGCTTATACATAATCGGAAAAACTGAAAGGACTCTTAACTTATTGCGGTAACATTCGAACGTAAGGTGTGGAGTGTGAAAGGCAAGTACCATTAAATATACTTCAATTCTATTTGTTAATCTACAAACAAAACGAGCGCTACAAAGTTGCTTTTATGTTAGAAAGGCGTTTCGCATGACAGGAAACGTAGATTCGATAGTTAATCGCTCGCATATAAAAACTTCACTGGCATATAAAAAGTTCGAAGAACGCAGAGGCGTTTTCAAGCCTCTGCGACATTGGATTTCAATGCGGTTATTCCGTGTAGCACGCGCCGGCACACCTTGAAAGTCGCATTCATATCACTTGTCGCACGAATTACTATGCGGCGGCTTTAGCTCATCTGCGCGCACGGGCCGTCGCTAGCGGCCGTGTTGGCCCACCCACACGACAAGCCACCTTGAGAACAGGCAATCTTAGAATGCCGACCTAGACGTTCCTCGCGCCCAAAGTCGATCAAGACTCTACTGATGTTTTTATCTTTACTTGGAAGTTGCGTATTAGAGAAATCGTAATTTTCCCGGAAGTAATTTCGTTTTTTTTTTCTCTTTAGCACGCCTGCTCTTTGTCACCACTCTTCTCCAAGTCTTTTCCCGTCCCTTACCGTACTGTATAGGACAGCAAACCAACCTTCCCCTTCCGATTAACCTCCCTGTCTTTCCCTCATTCATATCTCTCTCTTTTTCTCTATCTCTCTCACAGTGATATGTAAAGAATATGTGATAGCGTTGAACATCAAATATTAATAGAGTGCTTGAAGGGCGAATGGGTGAAGAAATTGTGTGTGCAGATAAGATCGAACACGAGGTCCTGGTCGCTATTCCCGATTTTGATGAAATTTACTGTGGACCTAGGCATTAGACCCAGAACAATGGTTTCGAACTTAGTATTGTGAAAAAAAATCGTTCACCCTGAAAAAGATATATATATATAAATCTAGGTGATGAAAAACGCTTTTCCGCCAATTTCGCGATTTCTGAACTTTGAGCACACGTAGGTAAAAGAGGGTGCGCTTCTCAGTCATAGTGTTTATTTCCCTTAAATAACAAGTGATACACAATCTTGTGGGTTAATTATGTTTCTTACTTGTTGAACAACTTTAGAGGAAAAAAATCACAAACATGGCAAATCGCACAATTACCTGTATTTCAGGAATTTGTTGCTACAAACAACTTAAACAGAGGATAATTAAACTCGGTACACATTAACTTTGGTACTTTCGCTTTCTTTTTTAAATAACTTACGCGCTTTTATCGCGCTTTGTTTTACTGCATAATTGTCATGAAACATAAGTGGTTTACCGAAAACACCAAAGTTTGAAAATATTTTTCCTCAAAAAAGGCCATTTTTTATTTTTTTTTAAATCCCCCTGATTGAAGTCAAGGACATCATCTACCGTTCTGTGTAAAAAAACGTTGCATTATTCTGGTTGTTAACAAGTTGTAACGCGTCACATGTGACGAAGTCAGCCTTGCGGTCGCGCCTCTCGTTATGGGCTGAAAAGCGGCTGTAAGTTGTTCAAGTAATTGTACGCAATATAATCACAAAAAAGCAAATCCGCAACAACAAACGCGCAGCCAGTTTGCACGGTAGAGCAAGCTTTGTCTTTCGATCAGCCGCTTGACAAATCCGCGGCAGTGGCAGCTCGATGCTGCGGGCACTCACATTACATAAGTGCCGCTTCGACGGCGGACGAGCTCCACTTGCGCGTGAAAACTGCGTTCAGAGGACGAATGAGATAGAGAATGCATAACTGTGAAAAGTAAACGCTGTTAACTGCAAGGGCCATATTATACAATGAAAACTCTGCCGACAATTTTGCAGTGAGCGCCTTCAGTAGCCTACAGCACGCAGGTATTTTTCCCCCCTGCTGTTATGCCCGAAGCCGCGAAATATCGTGATGAAAGCGCGGCTTGCGTCGAATATTATCTCTGCGGACACACAAGAATACAGCATTGTAAATTCGGTACTATATTAAAGCAAAACATTTGGACACACTCCTGTTAACGGCCTATTGGTCACCAGTGTTCTGATATGAAAATGAGAGCAACTGCAGTTTTAGTAGCTCGAGCATTGTGGGCACGAATGACCGCTTTCTTCAGATGTCACTGACTTGCTTTTGTATCATATGTTGCTGATAGAAAGAACATACTTGTTTTTAGGCCATCAGAAGAGAAGCAATACATGAGCGCAAGGCGCTCACTGCAAGATTCCTGCAACATTCTGCAACAACTGTGGCGCAAGAGAAACTGTGGAACACAGTTTCTCTTGAGCCACAGTGTGATTGAAAGCATGCAATGTTGATAGAGCGTGCGGTCTATGAACATTGCATGCTTTCAATCACACAGAGAACCTTATCATTTGACAGGTGTCATGGGCCATTTATCCTGCTTCACGCAAAAGAGGCGTGCGACGAAATTTCTGTTTACATATTTGGGTAGTATCGGTCCGCTATACAAACTTCAGTTGCACCTTTCATGCACAAAATGAAAGTCTCTCACTACCAGCGCACGTCCCCGCCAGCCAGAAAGCTCGTCTGATTTGTATTTATATTTTTTTTCCTGCTTCAACATTTTTTACTTAATTTTTTTGCGCCTCTCTCCTCCCATCTTTCTCTCCCCACTCCCCTTCCCCACGAAGAGTAGCATATCACTGATTTGTATGTGCCGGCTAAATTCTCTGCCTTTCAATAAAGAGTTCTCTCTCTATCTCTATCTCTCTGCTAGGTATATACAAGCAATCCCATAGCACTGCTGCCAAATCCCATGTCTATTATTCAAATTAACAGGCAAGCCATCACTTATATTCCAAAAAATATCGCAACATAAGTTGCTACAGTAAAGAAATATACGATGCAGAGAATGAGTATGTCTGCATGTAATGCAGAAGAGCAGAAGAATTTTCAAAAAACATCATTTGGAAATGTGCCTGCAAAGATTTACTGGCGCACTACATCTATAAACATTACTAAGCGTGTTTCCTTGTTATACGTTTCTCGCGGCAGTGTCATGTTCAAAGTATGCCATATCAGTTGTTCAAAATTTTCAGAAAGATACCAGCGGTGAGACGTCTGAACCAACCGGAGCAATTATTATGCACAATCTCATATATGAGGCGATTTGCCTAATCTTAGCCACATTGATGTCCATTATTTCTTGCGAAAACGGAGATTTCAATTTGACGATCCTGCATACCAACGACATTCACGCTCACCTGGAAGAAAGCAATAAATTTGGCGGCACATGTTTTGAAGAAGACAAGAACAAGTCCAAGTGCGTCGGGGGAGTGGCTAGGATCGTCCACAAAGTGAGTTAATATGCTTATAACAAACGTTTCGTGGATTATATCATAGTAGTATAAACTTAGAGTAAAACATATGGAATTAAGCTTCGTGTCAAAGCCGCTTCTGCTAGATATTGTAGCCGGTCACGTTTATCATTTAACCTTGCTTTCCTCATACTCAGCACCATGCATTCGTGAGGAAGCAGTTATTACTATACTAATTATAAATAAACATAGCAGTGTATTAGATTAATATAAACGTTTTCTTGCCTAATCTTGGAGCAAAAAAGTCTTATAATGTGGGCGACATCTTATAAGCCAGATCATATCATCCTTCTAACTTAGAAGCTATTGAAAAAGACCGCCAGGCCTGCGCAGAACTCGCAGCACAGCCACAGCGAAAGCTGGGAGAGCAGCCTTTAGCCTTTTTTTTACACTCTTGGGGCAACTACTACAAGCCCACTTGCATGGTACCCACTACGCCATAAATCATCATAATTTTTGTGTAGTGGGGAAGCGTCTACTGTGCCATTATTCGTCATTCTTAGGAAAAGCGCGGTGCCCGCTACACTCTTGTAACGAATTACGTGCACTTTGTTGATGCTGTGGCTGACGACGATGAAGAATTATGCCTCAGGCTTTTGTAATGGGTTGGAGCATTCAACGACCCACTCGTTACGCACTTCGCATTGTGTGACGCCTGGTTCTTACTTTACTGCTCTAAAACGCTTTACAACACATGCTAACGCGATTCCTTGCACGATATGAAGCCTGCGTAGGGTCAATTTGCACCGCAGTTTCAAGCAGCATGAAGTGCACTGCTCTGATTCCCTTTTAGAAGACATTGCTATTTGGAACTTTGCTATTTGAAACTTCGTTCTGTGCAAAACCTGATGTACGCTTGTAGAGGTGCCCATGAGTAATTTGTTCGCTGGGATGTGTATTACGAACATCTGTAATAAATACCATGAAATAAAAAAAAGAAGCGGCGTAGCTCAGTGGTAGAGTGCTGGGCTGCCACGCAGAAGACCCGGGTTCGATTCCGATTCTGTCATAGGTGATTTTTAATTTATTTAGTTCTTTCTTATTTCGTGCGATATTGGTTACGGACACCGGCGGCGGCGGCGGACAACTACGGCGCAGAAACGACCCTTGTTGTGATCTCATAACAGCTTTCGCTGTAAAACAGGTTAAGCCTGAAATTTATATGGACCCGCTTTTAAAAAATTGTCATTCAACAAGGTCATTTTCAACGACGAGAAGCATATTCCTGGCAACTACATTGGCGAACATTTGCTTCACCACACAACAAATTAGAATGTTTTACACCAACGTTTACAACACTTTAAATCATATATGTGTGTTACTTTTAGAGCGGAGTTCTTAAGTTTTCGTTATGCCGCGTGGCGTGAAGTGAAAACGATTATCATATTGAACCGTGATGCGTTCTCCTCGCCCTCTTCTTCACCTTCATCCTCTTCCTCATTTTCTGTTTCGCTCCCAGCACACGTGTGCGTATATTTGTCCTGCGTGGGATGCAAAATTGATTGCCGCGAGAACAACTACACAGAGAGAAATAGAAAGAAAGAAAGAAAGAAAGAAAGAAAGAAAGAAAGAAAGAAAGAAAGAAAGAAAGAAAGAAAGAAAGAAAGAAAGAAAGAAAGAAAGAAAGAAAGAAAGAAAGAAAGAAAGTGAAGAATGAGAAAGAAATATAGAAGGGGAGAGAACGAGTATAGAGAAAGAGAGAAAGAGAAATAGAGACAAACAGAGAACAAAGAGAGGAAAAGATAGAAAGACCGAGAAAGGAATAGACAGAGAGGGAAAGAGAAAGAAACGGCACAAGACATTGATAGAAAAAGAGATACCAAACATAGTCGTGTATAATATAGGTAAACATATTTGACAGAGATCTGTCACTCTCGGTAGAATAATACGAATAAACAGATTCTCCAGCCACGTTTAGTCTAGTTTTGAATATTAAAACTCGTGTCTCGAGACGTAAGGCCAGTTTTAAATGCGAATGCATTTCTTAGTCGGGCTATGTCAGGCATCCGGCGTTGTCCGGCGTTGTCCGCGGAGGAGGAGGAGGAGGATAGGTTGAGGAGGTGTCCGCGCGCCGGTAGGTGTTATCTCTCCGCTCTCACTCCCTCTCCCATAGCAACAGCTGCGGGCGCGCGCGCTTGTCCTCGCCCCTAGCAACCGGAGCAGGTGGTGCGGGCGGAGTAGCGGAGAGTGAGTGGAGAGGAGGAGCGCGCTCTGGTGTGTGAGGGCGCTCGCATCGCCGGAGCTCGGCGGAGCTCCCGCGTGTGTGGAGAGAGTGTAGGAGAGGGTAGATGCAGTGCTTCGCCGTTCCTCTCGCCATTCGCTCTCTCTCCTCCCTTTCTTCCTTGCAAATAAACGTTCACTCGCCAAACACTTTTGGCGAGTGAACGTTTATTTGCAAGAAATGTATGCCCCTCGCCAGAGGGTGTTCCGTCGAACCCTGGACTATATCTCTCCTCCCTGCGCCCCACTCTCCCGTCCGCTCGCTCGCACGTATATATAAATGGAGTGAAGCGCGCGCGAAATGCATTCGCATTTCCTCACGATTCCCTTCGGGGAGGTGGGGGCATTTTTTTAATATTAAAAACTAAAGACTAAACGTGGCTGGAGAGTCTGTTAATTCGTATGTATAGTATAGTATAGCAAGAGGTGGGGAAGAGAAGCGAGGGTGAGGAGGAGAAATAGGAGAGGATGAGACGGTAAAACATAGCAAAGTCTTGTATAGCATAGTATAGCAAGGTGCGGGATACAGAAGTAAGGGTGAGTACGAAGGAAAGGAGGGCAACCCCATCCGCTCCGCTGCTTCCGCAGTCTTCGCACCGCTAGAGCATAGCTGCCCTTTTTCTTTTTTGCTCTGCATAAAACTAGCTTCTTACATGTTTATGTGTACCAGCAAATTGGAAAGTTCTTGTTAGTTCCTGTCTTTAGGTTCCTTTTTTGAATATAATATGTGTTACATGCAAGCTCACTATGTATCTGCATCGCGTTTAAGAAACCCTGAACATTTTCTTAAATTATACCTAGTTCCCACCACAACAGTTGATGGGCCATTCCATACGGCGGGATATTAGCCAAGATGCGCAATGTACAAAAGAATTCGACATAGCAGTATGCTAATTATGACGGATTGATAAGCACTACGTAGGTGTGCTATCACCCATTTATTAGATACGTTAATGGAGATATTCAGAAATACTAAATGACTAGTGCCTGGCGTAGTGGAATTTAGGCTATCACGAGCATCTCTAGGTCTAACTTTTTCTGAGGAATTCTATTGTTATTCAGTTGTATTATCTGAAATACAAGCATTTAAATGGCCAAATACAAGAAAAACTTGCCAAGGTAAATGGATTCCTGGAATGCCGAGGCTAGCGACAACAGAGTCCACGCTAAACCCCACAATGTCAACGTTCCACAAAATAACACTCCTTCATCTTATTTCTACTTACATAATAGGACACAATCCCGTTTACTTATTTCAACTTAGTACTTGTTCTACAGGCACAGCATCAAGTATTGGCCACACATATTGCAGATCCCGTGGGTATAATATTATGTCAAGTTGCACATCATCCTAATTCGTGGAGCTCCTTTATTCTACACCAAATTCTCATATCTGTTTATTGGTAAAAAAATAAGAGTGAAAGAAGATTATTCATATTACTGAACTGAACTTCGTCGCAGGTAAAAGAAATCAGGAATGAAACTCCTGATGCGCTTTTTGTGAACGCCGGGGACTTCTTTCAAGGCACGCCTTACTACACCCTCTTCAAGCAAAGCGTCATAAGCGAAATCATGTCAGTGATGGGTTACGACTATGCGGTGAGCCGATATCAACATTTTAGTATTCGCTCTGACGATTCCAATACCACCGTCTGACTGTTCTTCGCACTCTGATACTTACGTGATAATAATAACGTTTCTTAGAATACTCTTCAGATGGTCTTGCAGTGAACCATTACAAAATGTGCTGTGGAAATAATTTAGCATTACTAAGTAAAATGTCATCAAATCGAATATGCAGCACCACCACTTCTCCCGTAGCCCCATTCCCTTTTTTACCACTTCTTCTTCCGAAATGTAATGCGCTTCGCACGATTTTGGTTTCAAAATGTTCTACCAGTGCGGCATTAATATCCCACCAGTTATACGCATCGGACAAGCCGTGAGTCTGCGTACAGAAATCATCGCTGAAGCCCTCTCACCCCCCCCCCCCCCCAAGATAAGTTTTTAAGGAGAAAAAAACGTCGTGAAGAGTGATGATGGCACAAACACAACTGGTGCTGCTAAGTTACATGCTGACACATATGAAGTGCCAGCACGTAAGGAAAAGAAACAAAGACAGAAGATAGAATAAGGAGCATTAAATGCATAGAGTGATATTCGCATGGTCCCAATCACCAAATTTCTAAAAATTTTAACTTATCTTTGGTCAGAGCAAGCGACGGCATGCTGACACATCCCTCTCCCGCATGAGCAAATTTCGTCAAGGCGTAGTTCCCATATAACTAGAGAAGTGATAGAAACATTTCACATTAACCCAATGGGTGACGCATGCGTAAGTGAGGCATCGATACATGTCTCATACGGAAAAGGGTTCGCCCATCTTCTCAGCACGTGTGTCGTTAGGCAATAATCTATGTTACTTTTTCCTTTAATTTTAAACACTTTTGGGCAATGTTGACATGTTTTTTTTTTCTTGCTTTTCCGTTCATGTGCTCTTCAACTAAAACTTTTCAGTTGCGAGTCAGCACCCAAACATGCTGCCATACCAACTGTCCTAACTTTCAATACTATTGCAGTCTCTACCACCTCGATTACCTCTTTACCCATTTGGTCTTTGTGGCGATAAACAATGCCACTTTTTGTAACTCAGGGTTAGAAGGCTTAGTACGCCGAAGAGTAGAGTTATCACCATAGTTGCCGCAGTGTAAGGTAAGCTGGCTCTGGTTACTATCCCTTATATTCTTGTCTCGTTCTTTTAGTCCAGTGTTTATGCATCTGCCTGCCTACCTTTCTGCCCGCGGACGCGAATACATCGGGAAGCAGGCCGACGCATACACCACAGAATAAATAGCAAAAATATGTGTAATTTTTCCACTTTCCAACTTAGAGCCAAGCATTCGCGTTCAATTGAGGAATAGCCGGGTTCTCGTGGAGTTGACTGCTTGCTAGCATAAAATACTGGATGCATACCCCATCATGGCCTGGCATTAGGACGGCTACTATCTCATTGTCAGATAAATCAGTTCGAAGTATAAATTTCTTATTAAAGAGTGGTGCTTTAATGATCGCCTTAGTACACAACGCATGCTTCAGATCTACGAAAGCCGCCTCTCTTTTAGAAGTCCAGGTCACTCGATTCGCATCTATTGAGCGTGCCCACCAAAGGCTGTGCTTTCTCAGATAGTATCGTGGAAGAAAGTCACGGCAATAGCCTTCTAAACCGAAGAACAAACGCATTTGTTTCTTTGTCTCGCGTTTGGGTGCTTGAAGGATTTTTGCAATCGTGCCTTCATTTGGTTGAGTCGTTGTTTCAACCAGGTGATGTATCAAAAACGTGACTGCCCTTACTGTGATCTCACACTTTCATAGCTTTATATTGAGGCCAGCCGCCCTAGCCCTATTGGAGAGACGTTCGAGAGTCTCCACATGCTTGTCCCACGTTACTGTCGCGACAAACAAACAGGGTGTTTCAAGAAATGGGTCCAATACTATTGAAAAATTACAGAAAGGAGGTATCTGCGTGCTAGCTGCGGCGTTCCCTCTACTGTGGCCGAAGGCATCTTCAGATGCGTACAAACAGTAATTAGACAGTAATTATAGAAATTAAAACAATTATTTTTCAACCAGTGGAAATAGGCGGTCGAGTCAAATGGGTTAATTCAAGTCCTTTCTGCGAATAGTCCATAGCCGCTTTAAATTTTCTGAAAGGCGGCCGCTGGTAATCACCGCGGAGCGATGAAATATGGCTAACTTAGCTGGCTAAACCGAAACCGGCCCACCAAAGAGCGCTTCTGCCATTCACTCCGAAAACGCCCTCAATGACGACACGGTTTTCCTTACATTGGAGGAGGAGGATAAGCGAGCGTCGATAAGCGACCATGCGGCAGGAAAGCGTTGCCACAAAACGAAGTATCTAGATTGACGGTTGATAACGTCAAACTCCACCACCCCGCTCAACCCTAAACCACCTTGGCATATTTGGGTAATTTTGCAATGTATGCCTCACTTAAAAGTCTTTCCTAGAATCTGCATATATTAGGAAAGAAAGAAAGACGTAAGAAAGACTCGGCCGATCGACGTCTTTCCTTAATGCATGGAAGTGACTGATAATAATATGTTTGTCACGGGCGTAGCCATAAATGTTTTTCGGAAGGCGGGGGGGGGGGGGGGAGGGGGGGGGGGGGGGTTCTACAACACTTTATGCATGCTAGTGCTCATATCTATGCGCGTATATATACACATCTAAAACTGAAAAATCTATGCGATACCCCTTCCCCGCCCTAGCTGCTCCAGTGATGTGTTTCTTTAGAAAATCTCGAAAGTATAGAAAATGTACACTTCTCACTTCATTTCAGTGTCTCGGAAATCATGAATTCGACGATGGCCCAGCTAATCTGGCTCCTTTTCTTGAGAAATTGAACCAGTCTAAAGTAACATTTGTCGGAACAAATACAAATTTTTCCGAAGAACCTCTGTTCGCAAACTGCAACCTAGTGACGTCAGCAATAAAAGAAATTAACGACAGGAAGATTGGAATTCTCGGCGCTGTAATTCCTTCTACACAGTATGGCTCAAGTCCAGGTTGGTACCATGTAAATGCAAAGTACTAACACACACACACATGCATATATATATATATATATATATATATATATATATATATATATATATATATATATATATATATATATATATATATATATATATATATATATATATTCCATGGCTGTCTTCGGCATTGATGATGATGTGATGATTAGGAGGAGGACGAGATCACACGTGCTTTACACTACTCCAGAGAAAAGGATTAGGGGATAAAAAGGATGAAATTATTATAAATCAAGTTGCCATGACAAAAAAAAAGTCACAGTTTTGCCACTAGGGCGAAGCAATGAATGCGATAGCAAGAAATTAGTTTGTCACACGAAGAACGACAAGCAGCTGGATACTTGCAACGCGCCGCGGCAGCACAAAGAAGGACGCTCGAAACGGACGCATAGGTATACACAGGACAAGCGTGAACTAACAACTGTCGCAGTTGTTACGTGTTTGTATTTGAGCAACGCGCTTCGAGTGTCGACAATGCAGAAGCCGACGCTGTTGTTGTTGCTGCCTCTGACATGGCTCACACCCATTCAAGGGGATTGGCCAAGGTTTTATTATACGATTATATGACTTTTCGACGCTGTTTGATACTTCTTTTTCTTTTAAACTGCGGCACGTAGAATTACCCCTCTGCGTCTCCTGCCATGTGGTGGCGTTTGACGCCAAGTGTGCCCGGTGTTTTTTTTTTCCTTCTACAGTGGCGTGCCAGCCCCTGGCTACGCCACTGGCGTGTGGCTGTGTTGGCTAGCGCAGCAGGCTGCGGAGCGAGGGGTCGCTGGTTCGAATCCGCGGTCATGTGGTTAGGAATTTTTTTCTACTGATTTATTTTTCTTTATGCCTTTTTATATATACACATACATATCCGGGACATGACGGCGTCGACAGACGGCGACGGCGAAAATCAGCCGAGAGTGTCCATATAATTGCTATCGCAATAAAATACATAAAAGTTATTACAGTGATTAGTACGACAAACACAGAAGAATTTTGATAGTTCGGCTGGAGCAAGCTACGCACCTTAGGAGTGGCGCGAGAAACATATCCTGTGCTCTGCCAACAAAGAGCACGTGAACGCGAAGAAACTGCTAGTGTACAAGTGGTGTAACATTAAGAAGCTTGCTTTCAGCCTGGGTTCCAGCAGTCGGGGTACTTTTTCGCAAGTCGAAACACATTTTCAAGGCTTTTTGCTTGCACACCAGTAAGCATTTGTATAGTGACTTTCGGGAGGCCCTGAAGCACAGAAAAAATGACTGTACCGTAGAAGACGTTCACAAAGAGCCGCAGTTCACTCTTGCGATTTCCCGCATAATCACATTTAGATTTTGTAACGTAAAGGTCAAGAACGAATTTAAATAATTCTGCGTATGAATATTTTCAAAATCCAGTGATTTCTTAAAGCCAATATTTTTTTTAAGATGCACTTTTTCCTTGGACGCGGTGTTAAATGCCAATCATTTCCTTGCAAACCAAGGGCATTTTCACCGCGGTTTATCTATCTATCTATCGATCTAGCTGTTGTGGTCACTACCTTAACTTGGTATGTACCAAAATTGCCGTAGGAAGCTATGAGTGTATGACCAACATAATTTCCAAGTCATGAAATATGGCTAACATACAAGCCCATCGCGTAAGTCATGAAGCCCTTTCCTACAGTCACGTGTGATGCCCGCCCGCATACCATGGTCCATGGTATGCGGGTATACGCAACAAGTGATTCACAGTTATATAGACCCAGGAAAGCTAAAACAGACATCGCAAACTTTGAAGACACTTTGCGTGGATTAAACCATTTGTTATATCTTTTGTTGTAGCTGGCCATTTTAATGTAACATAAAATCAAAAGCTTACTATACTCCTCCTCACAACTATATAGTGCGTTCCTATGATTGTAGGGGTGCGCGAAATTCCGAAGATTTCGAATAACGAATCGAATAGCGTTCTATTCGATTCGGTACTCGAATAGAATAGCGCATATTCGAAATACCGAATATTTTTTGAATAATTTTCGAATAATCAGCAGTGACGGGAAAGCCCCATAGGAACAACACGCTGGAAGTGTAAAGAATCATTTGTCTTGTTTTAATTAGTGAAGTACCAAAATGCATGCAAGCTTTTACAGAACTATCGAAGGGTATGTCATCACAGGATGAAGGACTTTTTTGCTTTAAACTCCAGTGTTGCCGAAGTGAATGTGTCCTCAATGCATTACCATCATAATGAGATTGATGGTGTTCCTTCATGAAGTATTAAGCTTTTTAGTTCTCAGTGTTATTAAAAATCTCGTGGCAAAGTACCTCCTAGAATGCTAAAGTAACTGCTGTATTAATCCTACAGTTAAAAAATACCTTGAAGGCTCACATCGCTACTGTATGCGAGCTTACCTCAGCTCACATAATCATGGTATCTTTCTTCAGTTAAATGTAACAATGTTACTTTGTTAAACATTGTGAATATTTTCATTAAACAAAAGAAGCTGTAGAATTCTAGGCCTGTCTTGAAAATGGTTGCCCTACTGTTCGAAAACTATTCAAACAGTATTCGACTCGTATTCGGTATGACCACTATTCGATTCGTATTCGATTCGGTCCCGAATTTCACTATTCGCACACCCCTTCTCAACAAGCTCAAGTCTCGCGTTGCTTGTCCCCGCAAGAACATCTGCGCTGTAAAGTGAGTGCGGTCGTTACGTGAGACAGCGAGCTACCCTTCAGACGCCGGTGTAGTCAACGTGCCTGGTAAGCCCGTGATATTAACTCAACTACTCAATTACACAGAGATTTTGATACATCTCGTAAGACTTGGCTCAAAGTACGTCATAAGCAACTACTTTCTGACTACTACGCATGGAATAGATTCCTACAATGCGTGGGATCTGCCGGAATTTTCTTTTACATACTGTTCAGAATAATGGCTTCTCCCACGACCATACATATTTATTTATTAGTTTATTTATTTATTTATCACATGGCGCCATGGTAGATCAATGCAAACAGTTCGGCAAGCGAAATTCGAAGACTTGGGTTCGCATACCACTTGCAGCAAGTTGTCTTTCGTGCCATTCACTTTCTTCCTTTATTAATTTTTATAGAAATTAAAAGTAAACAAAATTAATTAACGCGACATAACTTCCCCCTATGCGCTCTCGGTACTCATTGCCTCCTGGCTTCATTGTGATTTGGACTAATAGAAATTGAGCATGTATGTTGTATATGTGCATGCTTATATTGGCAGCTATTATTCTCAGTGCCCACAATGCTCACTGCACATTTCGCTTTTCTTTCATTTGCAGGACCAAACGTGAAATTTTATGACGAAACAGAGAGTTTCAAAGCGGAACTTACTAAACTTGATAATAGCGTGAACATAATTATCGCAATAACGCACAGCGGTTTTGACCGCGAAATAGAAATTGCCAAAAATGTTAAAGAAATAGATATACTGGTTGGCGGGCATACAAATACATTTCTTTATACGGGTAAGTAAACTGAAGAACCACGCAGAAATGTGTACGGCTCTTGTGTATAATTATACTTCATTTGCACACAGGAAAGGGCTATCCAGATGAGAATAAACCAGAAGGTCCGTACCCGTACGTCGTGAACAGATCGGACGGAAGCAGAGCCCTCGTGGTGCAGGACTTCTGCTTCGGGAAATTCCTCGGCAGACTGGATGTGACATTCAACAGCACTGGCCACGTTGTAGAGTGGGGGAGGAAATCCTATCTTTCTGAACGCTTCCATCCCGGAAGGTAAGACACATAAGTAGACGTTCGCCACTCTAGAACACGTTAGCAGCGCAGTTCATTGCAAATGCGTATATGAATCGCGATTCGGTGACAAAAAGACGAGCAAATTCTTCTATCTACCGAGTGATGAATTGCTGCCATCCTGTCATATCAGTGGCGTAGCCAGGGGGTGGCAAACCGAGCCCGTAACTACCCCCCCCCCCCCCGAAATGTTTTTCGCTATAGCATACAGGGCACAAAATGACACTCGAGCACATCTGCCTGTCTGGCCCCCACTTCAAATTAGAAAAGTGCCCCCCCCCCCCCCCCCCCCACAAAAAAAAATTCTGCCTACGCCTACGCCGCTGTGTCATATTATACATGGGATGCTTTCTCTCATTATGAGCACTAACAGAGCTACTAGCAATGAAACAGAGAGTAAGGGTGAGAACAAATGAACGTGCATCCAGGAGGAAACGTTGAAATCAAGCCAATGAGCGTAGAGAGATATTACAGCTACTCTGCTTTAAACATTTAATCAATTATTAATATTCGATCCTTAGGAGACCTAGATTCAAAGCTCGTTTCGATGACTAGCTTCAGCTGACTGCTCAAGGTTAACCCCCACTTTTAATATGCAGGACTGCCTAATGCGTACAGACTTCTGGTTTGGATTACCGGTGCCTTTTTTTTTTTTTTTTTTTTTTTTTTGTATGCTAGCAAAGTTTCATAATGACCCCTGACAGGCGATATTACGTGAAGTTGAAAAGTATTCGAACTACGCCAACATCACTGGTATGTCAGCTGACGCCAAAACTTCGAGAAAACTGACCACGTCAATGTGACGTCCACAGAATAAAAAGTCATGGTGATCTTGCTAGAGGTTGCGGGCTGCAGCTTCCGTGCGAACGTAGCCCCAACCTATATGGGCGAGGTTAAAGTCGCAGCCGATAAGGAGGGGGTGCGTCCCAGCAACTTGAAGGGCCTTTTTTAAAGAGGTTGAGGAATCGACACTTTGCTTTGCCCTTAGGGCTATTGTAAATATTCAGAAGGAAGATGCATTCCTTCCGTTGACGATTGGGAATAAATTCTAGGAACAGGTGTTCGATGTGAAAGCTATGGAAATATGTTCAAAACTTCCCCATCTCCCGCTAAAAGGAACCATGTGTGGATGCGAAGCAGCGGGGAGATGGTTAGCTTGAGCGGGAGAAACGTCGCAGCTCTCGTTTCGCGGCAGCGGCCCGGGCGCTCATCGCGGCGCTGCACAGGAGAGAGAATGAGGCGCGCGCGCTCCGTCATTTTCATAACGCGGAACTACCGTGGTGCCCCCCAGCGGAGTATGGAGCTGCCGCACCACCTGTCGTGCGCACCGCTCCGCAGAGGATTCCTAGAGGAGAGAACGGGGGGGAGGGGGGGGGCACCATAGGAGAGCAGAGAGGGGGAGGGGACGCGCATGCACTGTGGGGGGTGTGGGACGCGGGAGCCGCTCCGTAGGGTAGAGGATTCCTTGAGGAGAGAAAGGGGGGTGAGCGTAGGAGAGGAGAGAGGGGGAGAGGACAAGCATGTGTTGTGGGGATGTGGGACGCGGGGGCCGCTCCGTAGAGTAGAGGATTCATAGAGAAGAGAACGGGGGGTGAGCGTAGAAGAGGAGAGAGAGGGGGGAGGACGCGCATGCGCTGTGGGGGTGTAGGACGCTGGGTGCAGGCGCCGCTCCATAGAGTAGAGGATTCCTAGCGGAGAGAAAGGGGGTGACCGTAAGAAAGGAGAGAGAGGGCGAGGGGACGCGCATGCGCTGTGGTAGTGCAAGACGCGGGAAGGAGGGACGGACGCTAAATCCTCGAAAAGAAAGAAAAAGTCACAGTTTCACCGCAAGGGTGAAGTAGTGAATGCGATAGCAACAAATTGTAATGTTATACGAAGTGAGGCTGGAAGCTAACACTTTTAGATCCGATCTCACGTAACTTTAGAAAACGCTGGTTTAAGAGAATACGGCCGCTCCAGGGACATTCTTCCCACCACATTCTCTTCGCGTTGAGAGCGCAGCGCGTAGAAGGGTACGTACACCGGCCGCCCGCTGTCTGCTGCCGAGATGGAAGATAATGCGCGCGCCCGCGACGACCGCGCTCGTAAAATCGAAGGTCGCTCGAAGGAACCCCCCCCCTCGCGTCTTTTCAAGCTCGTGAACGGCGGGCGGGGCCGGTCGAACAGTTGGGGGGATCTTATCGCATGCGCCTAGGAGCAACGGAGATGGGCCGGCTCGTTTGTTCTCCGCTTCAGCCGCATTCATCGCTCCCGCTCGCGCGCTATTACCCGCTGTTAGAACGAACGATGCGCAGAGGGCTCTTATCAATTTGGACTTCATGCGCGACATGACGGCGACGGCGACGGCAATGGCGACGGCAAAAACCCGTCGAGACTGTCCATATAATTGCTATCGCAATAAAACGAGAAATTCAGGCTGTTTAACCCCTGCCCACAACCTCAACGTCCCCCAGCGTCCCTTCGAATCCGCGGTAAGCTATACCGCATAGCGTTGTGGCACTGCGGCAAAGCCGACTTTTAAAATCCGCTACGGCGCAGGAGCTGTGTTGGCTTCTGTTAATACACCTTCGAACGTTCAGTTTGAGTTAAAACATTGAGATTTTGAAGAGTTTCAGCATCCGAAACTTCAGACGGTATGATACATTGGCTATATGTGGCTTGTGGCCGCCCTGTGAAAACGTCAAAATTTGCAAGCATGTCGGAAAAACCGGCTGCTTTGTCATCCCTATCACTTATGTCTATTGGCATATCTCATCTGATAATATAGTTTTCTCAACAGCCTGCCATCCTCCTATTTTGCTTTTTTTTTTTGTGGAACCCGTTTAAAGCAATTATCGGTTATAACAAAGAAATTTTCTTGGCACTTGAGTATTGTTATAAGTGGATTCGACTGTAATAAATACCCTGTGTTGTGGTAGAACGCTGTCGACGCTTTCCTACTTGTATATGATATTGCTCTGCAAACTCATCTCCGCGAGGGATGAGTTTGCAGAGCAATATCAGTGAGTTTGCACCACCGCGATCGTCGAAGGACACTGCAAGAGGCCCAATCAGACTCATGAAAACTTTTTAACAGTGAAGCTGTTAAAGCTGGATGTAAAGCGTATGACCGGAAGAAACTATCGTTATCATAAATGGGTATGTGCCACAGAAATTGGGTAAATCCCACTACTCGCCACTGGTCCAATAAAAATGAAGAAGGCAACAGTTAGCCCAACAAATGGCTGCGCAGTGGGGGTGGCGAGCCGAAGACCCCGAGTACTTATAACTAAAGCATACTTAGGAGAGGGAAAGGCAGTGGCGGCTGCGAGAAGACCCCGAAGCGATGAAAGGCCTGCGCTAACGACGACGTGCCCGTAGATCCATGAGAAGTGCGAAGGCTCGGTTTCTGAGCGAGTCTCTGTCTCTGGAGTATCGACATCAGTGTCGTGTCTGTGACTGTCTGTGGTTTAACTCGAACCTCTCTGCGCTGTGAACCAACGTACACACAACCTGGCATCACCTAGCTAAAGCCTAGCAACGACTTAGAAGCAACCTAGAAACAGGCTGCATCACCTGGCTAAGGCCTACAGACAACCTAGAAGCGACCAGATTAGTCTTCAGAATGGTCCTGTGTCGTTGCTTCAAGGTTTGCGTCGCTCAGTACAAGCTTCGCCCACTTCTCTTTCCCGGTGTTCTGCTTAATATGAATAGTTTGAGCAGCGGAATCTCTGCAACCCATCAGAGCGCATTGCGCAGCGTCATTGATGGAGGCGGAAAGCGGGAGAAAGAAACCAGTGGAAAGAGGCCACCTTCGCGAAATGCGAGTGCCCGCAACACCGAGCGCCAGGTACCCTGCTCCAGGTACGTCTCTCACCATTACAAAATATTATGGCAGTTCGCGCTAGTTGTGCCAAGCCTGAAGGAAGAGCGCAGCTGGGCAGCCTACCTGGTTTCTCTTTATTTTTTCTATCCTTCTTCCCTTTCTTTCTCTTTTTTTACTGTTTCTTCTATTTCTTTTTTGTCTGTTTGTTTCTGTTTCTTTCTTTGTCTTTCTATCTATTTCTTTCTCTTTCTCGCTCCTTCTATCTTTATTTCTTTCTATATTCCCTTTCTTTTTCCCTCTTTCTTTGTTTCTCGTTATTCCTCTCTTTCCTTCTCTTTCTGTCTTGCTCTCTGTTTTTTTCTTCTTTTTTTTTTTGTCTGTTTCTTTCTATATATTTCTCTCTCTTACTCTGTCTTTCTATCTTTGATGTCTTTATTCCCTTTATTTCTCTCTCTTCTCTTCCTCTTTCATTCTATTGCTTTCTTTCCGTCCCTCTTTCTCCTTATCTTTCTTTCTGTGCTTTCCTGTCTTATTTTTATATTCTCTCTAATGCCCTCTTCCTCTTTCTTTCTCTCTTTCTTTCTCACTTTTTCAATCTTTTTCCTGCTATCTCTTTCTTTCTCTCCCTCTTTTTTACGAGTTCGTTCTCGTTTGACATTCGCACCTGCTGTACACGGTGGTGGGGCTTGTCCAATTCCTGAGGTGCGTACCCACCTGAGGAGTATTGCACGATGGAGCACAAGTTGCCGACAGCTTAAACAGCTTTGCTGTTAAAAACCAAGAGGTACACAGAGGCACTGATAATCGATCCCAGTGCCTTCGTGTACCCATTGTACCCATGCGGAGGTCGGCGTTCACTCTTAGGGCTCGGCCCAATGAAACACCTACCTCCACTTCTGCGCTCTCATTGACTCCCACCAGCCGGATAATTAGGAAATTAAATAGTGACCAAGAAATGCTAATAGTTCTTAAACTAAAAAGAAAAAAAACGCTGCACAAGACGAGCGTTTGATTCCACCCATCTGAATACGAGTAGTTTCGAACTCCCGCTTGCGTCGGTGCTAACATATTTGATGTGAGGAAGAACGGAAGTGAAACGGAAAGAAATAGTTTCGCGTTATAGCCCCGCTGCTGATATAGTGTTCTTGATCCATAGTTTGGGCTAATGCGTGATAAATTTCCCGACTACATGGCAAATTACAGTAAACATTTAGCTGTACAGAAGTCTTTATTAATTTCTGACTATATAATAACAGTGAGGCATACGTTGACATTGGTGAACTAAAGCGAGCGAGTTGTAAAGACACTTCCAATTTCTCTTTATTATTCAAGATACAAAATATTTCAAGAAAAACAGTTTCGAGATGAGCGTCCATGAAGCTAGCCTTAAAACGTGCATTGCCATTAACTTTGTCAGAGGCGTTCCTGATAAGCGCAGGTCATTAACTGAATCTCCAAGGTACATCTTGGCAGAAATCGTGAATTTATTACTCAACATTAGTACCCGTCTAAAAATTGTCACAGTTCTTTGCGAACTCACCAACTCCTCTTATTGAAATTCAATATCCGCCTTATAAGGCACAGCCGTGATTTGAAGTTCAATATTTATTCATTATGAGCACATACAAACTGAGTAGATACCCCAGAAGTACATCCAGATGATTTTCTAATTCTTACTAGCATGGCACGCACCAGCACGCACACAAACTAATCTGAAATAGATAGATAACAATTGTTAATGATTTCCGTGGAGATGATAGGCTTGCTCATCGCCTGGCTCGCTACTCCAAATTGACTGTGGTATATACAATGATCATATATACACAAAAATATTACGTACAGTCGCGTATACACTTATACAAAAAAAAGAAGAGTTATTCATAAAGTTTCGTTCATGTGTGTAGTCCTCCAATACAGCAACAGCGCTTTTGTATTGCGCATTGCACAGGCACCGCTTTGCCACGGGCCAAGGAGGTGCCACAGCTCCATGCTCAAGCCACGTTGCAAATGTAGTGCTGCCTTCAGAATCTGTCGCTCTGGGTCGTAGCGGGAACAATCACACAGTACGAGTTTTAAGTCTTGCCGAATGTTACATGTGGTGCACCTCGGACAGTCCGACTGTTTGATGTTGTACTTAAGGTACTTCGTATAGGCAGCGTCCAGTCTAAGCCGGTGGAATGAATGTTTCATCTTGGCTGCTTAGTCCTTGTGGCATATAAAAGCTCACGACGAGTCTATTCTGCGGAGCGGTTCGTACTGATTACTTGCGTCACACCATAAGGTTCGCCGCAGATTCCAGGCAAACGTAGGTAACCGAGTCACTGCATTTTTTCTTCTTTTTTTTTTCAAAAATGAATTTCAATTTTCTCAGGTGTAGCGTTATGTGCGGCTCTAGCAGCGGAGTCAGCGCAAACATTCCCTTGTATACCGCAGTGGGCTTACACCCACTGCAGTACAACATAGTGGTGCATTTCATGACCATTATTGTCTAGGCGCCTGATGTCCAGGACTAGTTGATCTTGCGCACGCGGTGACTTCAGGGACTGCATTGCCACTCGTTAGTCGGAGAATATCCCCCAAGAATCGGGTCTCTGACATTTTACATATAGAAGCGCTCTCCGCAGTGCATCCAGCTCAGTGGCTGGGCTGGATGCACTGCATCCAGCCAGATTGAAAGAGATAACGTTCACCGACTGTATCCCCACACCTATAATATATGTTTTATTTGTGACGGACCCATTTGCGTAAATGTGACGGCGGGTTCTATGGTTGGTGTTAATTTGTTCGAGAGCAAGCTACGTCAGCGCTGGTCCAGGGGTTTTTCTGTTACTCTTGAACCCCTGCACTATCGTGACTACTGTCCAGGAAAGAAGCTGCCATGGGGGCCGCCATAATCAATGGCTTTTCATGGGTCAGGGAGAGTAACATCCGATCCTTAGAAGTGCTGACTCATGAAAGTGGATGATTCTGTATCCCGACAGCACACGTACACAGACTAGGAGGAACTCATTGTTCAGTAGCAGAGGAACCGAAAGACGTCGACTTTCTGTCAAGCAGAGTTGATGTGCTTTTCGGTAAACCTAGACACGCTCTCAACGCTTTGGCTTGCATGCTAGTGAGCACCTGAGAATTCCATTTGGTGAGGCACCGTAGTGCAGGTAGGCTGTACCAGAAAAGACCTTCACATAAATTTCTGCAAAGGAATTGCGGCACAAAATGACACAAGTACATACAGGTGCACGGAACCGGCGCCAGTTCCACGCCTGTCCTTGTATTGTTTTGCGCTACGATTTTTTCTTCAGAAGTCATAAGCCAACTAGCCCAAGAAGAATTAGCAGTGGCTTAGCTCGGCTATGCCAGGATATACGTAGCGTGAGCTACGGACGGATGGACGGACTGACGGACAGATGGATGGATGGGTGGACGGACGGACGGACGGACGGACGGACAGACATACAGACATACAGACAGACAGACAGACAGACAGACAGACAGACAGACAGACAGACAGACGGACCGACAGATTGACAGAAGGACGGACGGACGGATGGGCGGACAGACGGACGTTCGGACAGACAGACGGACTGACGGACGGACGGACGCACGGACGGACTAGCGAGCGAGCCTACGTGAGTCAAGCGCCAGCCCACAAGTGACACGTCACTCCAGGAGCTTCCAGGCCTTCTCCGGCGCGCCAGCTGTGCGCCGTGTGACGTCACTGCTCCTCGGGCATGCGTAGCACGGCTCTCGATAAGCCACGCGAAACTGCTCAACCTCGGCCAGTGTAGCTTACG
This sequence comes from Rhipicephalus appendiculatus, assembly GCA_030522465.1. NCBI lineage: Eukaryota > Metazoa > Arthropoda > Arachnida > Ixodida > Ixodidae > Rhipicephalus > Rhipicephalus appendiculatus. The sequence goes on from JALIZH010032913.1 coordinate 2,868,626, forward strand.
CTACAAAACTTATTACTTAACACAAAGCAGTCTACATAGGCGGTAGTGCACTCGCGGAGCAGCCGCAAGCTTTAGTGGTCGTTATATGGCAGATGTACCAGCTCAAAGCAACAGGAGCCGCGTCGGCTGATCCGGTGGGCACGTGGTGTGGTGCAAGATAACGGGGCCCTGAACTGATGGCTCCACCATACTGGAAGGTCACTCACCCTTCTTACAATAAAGGCTTTCTCTCAGCCTCTCTCTCTCTCTCTCGTAGGCTGCGAGCTTTTCCTTGATAGTCAAATATGGAGTGACCACACCATATAGCGATCAGATGTCACTCCCAAGAGCTTGCAGATTGTATTAATGAACAGAAGAAAGTGAATTCAACCGGCTAGGCGACGTTTCTATAAGTGGATCTATCTTTGTCAAAAGAACCTGTTGACTTGACACGCATTTGATATTTCGCACTACAAGTCAAGCTCAAATAGCAGGCGAGTAAAAAAGAGAGAATAAAATAAAAGTAATGCAAATGAGTTCTGCGGAAACAGGTTAGGTGGCGGAATGGTTAAAGAAAGGAAAAATAGACAACCACCTGTTTGTAGCACGAAGCCACGAGGAAATCCATGCGGATTTCTCAGAAAGAAAAGCTTCTTAGTTGCCGAAAAATTCGTCCTGGCCCGGGGTTAGAACCCGGGACCAACGCCTTTCCAAATATACAGGAGCCTATGCAATCATTTTAGATGTGAAGCATCTTATGGCGAAGCTTAATCTGGTGGTGGTGTGCCGGTGTGACCACCCTTACTGCGCATGCGCAAACCCTTTCAAAAAAATAAAAAATAAAAAACCTCCTCTCCTCCTCTCTCTCCTCTAGGCATCCCTCCCCGCGGCAACCACACCCTCACTGCGCATGCGCCTCCCCTCCTCTCTCCCCTCTTGCGCTCCCCCCTCTCTCCTCTAGGCATCCCTGCCCGCGGCGTCCACACTCCCACTGCGCATGCGCGTCCCCCCCTCTCTCTCCTCTCCTACGCTCCCCCCTCTGTCCTATAGGCATACCTGCCCGCGGCGTCCACACTCCCACTGCGCATGCGCGTCCCCCCCTCTCCCCTCTCTTACGCACCCCCCCCTCTTTCGCCTCGCGACGCCGACGCCGGCAGCGTCTGCTAGCGAGTTTCTTGGTTGAAAAAACCGAGTGCTCGCGCTGCACAACCGTTCACTGGCCACCCCGTATATATGGCAATGGATCTTGACCTCCAAGGTGGTGCCGGTGGGAGATTTCTCCTGTGCGTTGTTGAACAATAAAAATTCGCAGCGTGCGCGTTAACTAAAAGCGGAGTGCGGGTCTCTGTGTCCATTCGGAGTATTCTGTCTCTCATTGCCCATTAGCAGCGATTGGCATGTTCCAGTAGGAAACACTGCTCCATCACTGCCTGCTTTGCGCCTCCCCAGTTTTCTCTCCTGCGTAACGCTGCGATGAGCGCCAGCGTCAACGCCGCCGCCAGTGTAAGCGTTAGCGCCCGCTGCTTCACATCTACACATGGTTCCCTTTAGCGGGAGATGGTGTAATTTTTTTATGTTAATCTGATGCCAGTAATGACCTAGGGCCAAGTTACTGAAGATTTTCTTTCGTCTAAGACTTTTACTTGGGCGGCAGCCTTGGCTTACGGGTGCCCCGTCAGGGTTGACTAGTATTTGCTCCAACGAGCAGTTTTTTTTAGTGGAAAGCTTTTTACATTTGTATTTATTTATTTTTACGTACTTCAGACGTATTGGCCTAGGGCCGGGAAGGGAAACAAACATTGAAAAAGGGGTAATGAGTGAAAAACAAGGTGAGGCATGGCCTTAAATATGTTACAAACAAAATGCTGAACAATGTTTATAAACCTTAACATCTACCAAAGAAACCAAGAACACCTCAAGCGACGGTTAAAACGTTAACAATAGCCGATATTTTTCAATAAAGATACGCAATTATAGGGAACGAGTGGAGCCGAGGTGAAGTTGCAACAACCCAGTGAACGAAAAAAAAACTGTATTTTGGAAATTTAAGTTGTTTAAGTGATGTCAAGATCATGATGGGGACGGGAATGTGATTCAATTGCGAAACTTAGGTGGAACGCACGTTGGATCCCGGCAGCGGCGGTCGCATTTCTGCTGGGGGGCGAAGAGCTGGAGGACCGTGTACCGTGCGATGTCAGAGCACTTTAAAAAAAATGCCCCCCACCTCCCCGAAGGGAATCGTGAGGAAATGCGAATGCATTTCGATGGTGGTTGTGGTTCGAAGAAGGAAAAAGGCGCCAAATTTCTGCAGCCTGGTCGGGAGCACGGCGCAGCGCCTGTTTTTTTTTTTTTGCTTTTTTTTCTGTTTTTTTTTTCTTTTTTTTATTTTTTTTCAATTTCTTCTTAATTTTCTTTTGTTTTTTTTCTTCTTTTTTTTCATTTTTTTTATTTCTTAAAATTTTTTTTTCATATATAGCTCCGCCGAGCTCCCGCGATGCGAGCGCCCTCACGCACCAGAGCGCGCTCCTCCTCTCCACTCACTATAACACCTGCCGAGGCCACCGCGGACAACGCCAACGCTGGATTCCTGACATAGCCCGATTAAGAAATGCATTCGCATTTAAAACTGGGGATGCGTAAAGCAAGCAGCGATGGAGCGGTGTTTCCTACTGGAACATACCAATCGCTGCTAATGTGAAATGAGAGACAGAAGACTCCGACTGGACACAGAGACTCGCAGTCCGCTTTTAGTTAAGGCGCACGCTGCGAATTTTTATTGTTCAACAACGCACAGGAGAAATCTCCCACCGGCACCACCTTGGAGGTCAAGATCCATTGCCATATATACGGGGTGGCCAGTGAACGGTAGTGCAGCGCGAGCAGACGCTAGCAGTCACAGGCAGCGTCTGCTAGCAAACTCGCTAGCAGACGCTGCCTGTGTCGGCGTCGCGAGTCGAGAGAGGGAGAGGGGGGGAGCGTAGGAGAGGAGAGGGGGGGGCGCGCAGTGGGAGTGTGGACGCTGCGGGCAGAGATGCCTAGAGAAGAGAGGGGGGGAGCGTAGGCGAGGAGAGAGAGGTGGGACGCGCATGCGCAGTGGGAGTGTGGACGGCGCGGGCAGGGATGCCTAGAGGAGAGAGGGGGGAGCGTAGCAGGGGGAGAGGAGGAGAGGCGCATGCGCAGTGAGGGTGTGGTTGCCGCGGGGAGGGATGCCTAGAGGAGAGAGAGGGAGAGAGGAGGTTTTTTAATTTTTTTAAAGGGTTTGCGCATGCGCAGTAAGGGTGGTCACGCCGCACACCACCACCACCGGATTAAGCGTCGCCATAAGATGCTTCACATCTAACACCTGCCGGCGCGCACACCTCCTCAACCTATCCTCCTCCTCCTCCTCCGCGGACAACGCCGCACAACGCCAACGCCGCACAACGCCAACGCCGGATGCCTGACATAGCCCGACTATGAAATGCATTCGCAAAAAAAACCAAAGATGGCCGAAATTATCCGGAACTCTCATCTACGACTTCTCTCATATCTTGAGTCGCTCTGGGACGTTAAACATGTTCAAACGAACAACCCTTTTATTAACGATTGAACGTATTAGTTTTATGGTGTATGCATGCCACGGAAACGAAAGCTCTCATAAATTTACAGACAAAAAAGCTCATGTCGGCGGAAAGTTGCAGTCGTACCAAAAGCAGATTAAACGAATTCCTTTTCGTTGTACATTTCCGATCATACTCATTTCAAAGTCGTAAAATTTGAAAGCACTGCAAGTTTGGCCGCAATAACAATTTATATAATCGCAATTTTTAGGTGCGCAAGTGAATTGGCGAAGGGGATAATTAAACGTTTTAGAGCCTTAGCACAAGTTTGATTTGTATGATGGTGCCATGAAAAGTTAGTTTTAAAGATGGCACAAAAGTATTTGTACTTCTTCGCCACGTTGATAAATGTTTATACGGGAATAAACAAAACATTAAGAGGTTCGTTTAGTTGTTAATGACAATCGAGATCAATTCAGTCGACTCGGGAGAACAAGAAAAAGATGGCATTCGCATTCGAGTGATTTTAGATAAATGCATAAGCGGGCATGTGACTTTTTATTTGCAAACATCGCGATTTCTTGCTCACGCACCACGACGATTTTTCGTTCACACCCAAAGACAAAGCCGACATTGCAATTTCCAGGACAAGGGCTCTTTTACGTTATCGCGTTCAAATAAGAAGAAGTACTACCCTGACCTGGTGTTTGAAAGAAAAAAGAGTTTACAAGGTCACTTGAGGGGACACTCACCTTGTGGGATATCGGCGTGTGGAACCATCAGACCTCACTACAAAGTCACGTTTCCTTACGAGTCCTGATTTGTACGTTTATGCTAAAAGTTTAGCAAGGTCCTTTTAATTATCACAATAAGTATAAGAGAACTAAATTATCATATACATATAGCATTCGTGGGCAATTTACTCTAGCACGTCGTTTTCGCACAAGTTATACAAATGTTTTATGCACTTCACTTACAGATGAAGACATAACTGAAGTATTGAGGCCTTTCAAGACAAACCTCACAGAACGGATGAAGCAAGTGGTGGGCAGTACCAGGGTCCTCATGGAGCACAAGGACGACATATGCCGAATGCAGGAATGTAATCTCGGCAACCTGATCGCTGATGCATACTTTGAGTACTACCTTAACCAGAACACGACAGATCCCCCCAGCGTGGTCGGACATAAACGGCGCTGTCGTGAACGCAGGAAGCATCAGAACAGCACTTCCTAGCTTTTGTGAGTACGAGAGATATCTCGTCATCTTTACAATGCACACAATATGAATCGCTGGCCAAAGATCAGGAAATGTCAAATTAACATCCCTAACTTCTTTTTAATGCACGGATGAACACATTAAGGGCTGCACGATTTGCGGCTATCCCAACACTTGAAAGCCCTTAACGGGTGAGTAACGAATACGTGTAACCACTCCTGGCTTTCTTTTTCTCGTTTTCTTTTAAGCAGATAATGTCACTTGGGGCGATGTGGTAACTACGCTGCCATACGGGAATTCCCTAGTAACTCTTACACTTACCGGAACTGACCTATGGAGGATGTTTGAAAATTCTGTCACAAAATACAACACATCCAAAGACAAGTCAAAAGGACGCTTTCTTCAAGTGTCAGGTAAGCACTGTAGTCATTCGTCTTGTCGTGCATCCGCCACCATGCATGGTTTAGTGGGCGCGGCTTCCTCTTGCCAAATATAAGGTATGGGTCTCGAATTTCGTTAGCAGCAGGTGATTTACGACTCCACAGTATTCAAAAGCACCCTTGCTTTAACGAGACTTTGGCTCAGTGAAATAATTACAGATCATCAAAATCAGTCCCGAATGCTGTGTTATACTATCCTCCGTATTGTTATTTCCAGCCGAATTTTTCAGGTTATGAATGAGTTCCGATTAGACTAAAGGCCTAATCTTTTGCAATATATTTTTCAATGTAACGACCCATGAAAATTTTAACTCCGAACAAGCGTTCCAGATAACCCACATGATGGCGTTAACTATCGGGTCGGCACATCTGAGATTACTAAACATGTTATTTGTGGAGCAAAGCTTGCAACATGGAGACGGGAAAGGAAGAAAGACAGATGAGCGCCAACTACCAATGCCACGTAGCGTGGCATTGAGATAGATAGATAGATAGATAGATAGATAGATAGATAGATAGATAGATAGATAGATAGATAGATAGATAGATAGATAGATAGATAGATAGATAGATAGATAGATAGATAGATAGATAGATAGATAGATAGATAGATAGATAGATAGATAGATAGATAGATAGATAGATAGATAGATAGATAGATAGATAGATAGATAGATAGATAGATAGATAGATAGATAGATAGATAGATAGATAGATAGATAGATAGATAGATAGATAGATAGATAGATAGATAGATAGATAGATAGATAGATAGATAGATAGATAGATAGATAGATAGATAGATAGATAGATAGATAGATAGATAGATAGATAGATAGATAGATAGATAGATAGATAGATAGATAGATAGATAGATAGATAGATAGATAGATAGATAGATAGAAACGCTCAAACTGTCTTTGGTCCGCTAAAAATGCTTCGCATTTAATGATCATAAGGTCTTTTTTCTTCTTTTTTTTTTTGTTGACTATCCATGACTACGGTTCTCCACCAACACTATTTGGTTATCCGAGGGTGTGAAGTCTTTTCTAAGCATTGTCATGTCGATTACAAAACACCTTTTTAACAAAACATTCTCTGGTATCGTCAACTCTCCTTATATACATTCTCCTATCGCGAATTCCGTTATTTACCTGGCTCACTTGCATTTTTTTCTGCTGTCCAAATGTTGCACAATTGTAACCATAATTAGGAAGTATTTTACTTTTGCAGGTTTTCGAGTTCAGTACGACTTGACTAACGACGACAACCGAGTAAAGTCTATCGATGTGCTCTGTGCAAACTGCAGCGTGCCGATATACGAACACGTTCATTGCGATAAGACCTACAAAATTGTTGCTGTTGACTTTATTGCACGAGGTGGTGACGGCTACAAGTTTGCAAATTCAGTAATCGTCAGCGACGTCGGTGAGTTAAACTGTGAGATACTTGAGGTATTCGCAATGTTAGGAAGTCAGTTCCACCAGCGCAGCTGATTACTATTTGCTCTGTTGATACAGGTCCCATAGAATACGAAGCGCTGGAAAAGTACATAGTCAAAATGTCACCAATGTGGACGCCAAACGAAGGTCGAATTAAGATCACATGGAACCAGACAGACAAAGAGGCAGTAGAGAACTATACCAGAATGATGCGTGACAACCAAACGTGCCAAAATGGTGTTTGCACTTTGATGCAATAAACTACGTTCTCGAAAACCAAGCAGCTATTTATCGTACTGTCAGTCGGTCGTCAAACTTGTTGGAGAGACATGGTTAAACACAGCCACATTTAAAAGACCCTTCGAAATTATTGCAGCGTCCTCTTTCTGGTTGCTTTCTCCCGATGTCACGCAAATTAAAGGGGCCCTGCAACAGTTTTCGAGGTAGCCATGGAATGGATTCACTGGAGTAGCTTATTGCCTCACGAATTCACCGCCGCAAAACTTTTTTGAATTCGTCCAGTACGAGCGGAGTTGCAAAGATTTGTCGCACGCTGCAATTGCTTTCTCTCTTCTCTCCTCCCGACGAAAGCGATGTAAGCTAAGCAGGGAGGGATGGCACGGGGAAAGAAAATACGTCACTCGCACCTCGTGACCTTGAGCACTTTTTCTCTTTTTTTTTTTTTCTTCGAATACGCGGCTTTTCATTGCTATCGCGCGCACACGCAGACAAGTCGCGGCCTCCCGCGGCGGCCCCAGTAACGACCGAGCGAGCCATGCTCAAATCAGCCAATGGCTGATACAATGGCTGTGACGAGTGACTTTTGAGCTTGTAGCGTCATTTGTCGAGAGAAGAGAAGGCAATTTTTAGCTGACTGAGAATTTATTGTGAATTCCATAGGCCGCGTGCTGTGCTGTAATATTTGGCTTGCGTGTTTTCGGGAGCCTCGACTACCGATCGGCGGCGTTTTCTCACCATGCTCAAAAAGTGTTGCAGGGCCCCTTTAACGCTGGTTCGGTTACGTCTGCCTGAGGTAAGGAGTGCCCTCCATGGGCAACAAGTTCCCAGCTGTAATGTCATTTGCAAGGTTGCTAAATCAGCCGAGACAATCGATATACATAAGTGATTCTCAGTACTACATGCATTGGCTTACAGCAAATGGGCAAAATTGTGGTAAGAAACTTTTTTCGCCGTTTCCTGGCCTCTTTCTGGGTCAAATAAGAAATATTAGTATTATCTAAAACTATACATATATTTTAATGGTTCGAGGTCCCAGGAACATAGACAAGTGACACAACACACATAAACCTTACACTGTTGTAACAACGCTGCTGCTTAAGCCTTTGGGAAATCCCGAACATGTCCTTACGCGGAAATGTCTATGCACGGCACCACACGCTCGATCGTCACCCAATACTTACGAAGTCGATGACCACTGACCGATGCGACGAACACAGGCGCCGGGCAGCACGATGAATTGGTCGTGGCAGATTTGCAATCAGCCACGTCCCGGGGACGTCTATAAACATGCCGTTGCGGCGAACACAGGCGCCGGGCAGCATGATGACGTGGGCAGCATGATGACCTGTCTCGGTCTTCCAAGAAGGAACGTCGCAGCTGCTCGTGATGGCTACTTCTCGTATAGTGCCGGCGACAGGACCGTTGCGTCGTCCTTGCGGGCCCGGTGGCGCCCTCATAGCGCTACCGGCCTAGCACACGGGGTTCGAAGCCCCAAACGCCTGATCGAACGCTCGGCGACGGCCGCCCGCACAACTTTGTCAGTCTCTTTCTTCACACAGATCTCTGGTATTCGAAGGCGGCCAAACCGATTTATATATATATATATATATATATATATATATATATATATATATATATATATATATATATATATATATATATATATATATATATATGTGTGTGTGTGTGTGTGTGTGTGTGTGTGTGTGTGTGTGTGTGTGTGTGTGTGTGTGTGTGTGTGTGTGTGTGTGTGTGTGTGTGTGTGTGTGTGTGTGTGTGTGTGTGTGTGTGTGTGTGTGTGTGTGTGTGCGCGCGTGTGTGTGTGAGATAGCGTCCCCTAGCTGTACTTACAACCAATCTTTGACACATTTACGTTGGATGGCCCTTGCACATGGCAAAATTGTTAGTGTCTCAATAAAAAAGGAAAGAAAACAAGAAAAAAAAAGGGGGGGGAGGTACACTAACCTGTAACCAGACGCAGAGTCAATTTGCTTGTGGTTCACATACTGGCGACATTTCTATTCCTACTGTAGAGTGAAAGTGCAGACCATCCAGTTTTGTACTGCGGCCTAATTGTTGTCCATGTGGGCTTTTCACCAAAACATTGTTCCAGTTGCGCCGCTAATTACAATGGAAAGGCTGCATAGTTACTGACGAAGTGATCCCATACACGTTTTCAAATGACTCAGAAAGCACGTTTCCTTGGCCCTGCCGCTCGAGAAAGTTCTGAAAACCAGATGCACATAAGAGAAATCCTAGCTGCTTTCTATGGCGTCTCCCGCTTAGCTCACGCAAGCCGAGCCATATTTCTTATTGGGACGTGCTGTGTATAAGAGTCCCCTTGGTTTTAATGGTTTCACCGGTTTAACTGTAACCTCGGCACTCCAGGACATTGGCGGTCATCAGTTTCGCGGGTATCAGTTGGCACGGCCTGCTTTTGCGGTATATTTTTGCTCATTGATCCTGGTTTATCTTGCAGCCCTCAGTTAAACCGGAAACGAACTTTTTGTTGACATGCTTGCCGATAGCCGCATTTTCTCTTTCTACGTCTTTACTCAGGGCAGGCTGCACTTAAGACACCTGTCCTGAACGACACGTTCCTTACATGCGGCGGTAAAAATGTGCCATATCGTCGATTAAAAGCCCACTGTTATACATTTCAAGCCGCTGAAAGACAAAATTGGAGCCAGATTATACGGCGCGTACTCCCATTGCCGTGCGCGCTAGATGTTAACAAAAACAATCCCAAAATGCAGGGCTGTAGTAAAGTCAATAGTGACAGGCACACGCGAAAACAGCACACAACTGAGTAAATATTAAATGCGAAGCATTTCTTTGCGAACTGCAGGCACTTTGAGCGTTTCTATCTATCTATCTATCTATCTATCTATCTATCTATCTATCTATCTATCTATCTATCTATCTATCTATCTATATATCTATCTATCTATCTATCTATCTATCTATCTATCTATTGATCTAGCCGCCTACGTCTGGCTGCTCTCGTGATCGCCTCCTTATCTTGGGGTAGACGAAAATTAGTATGGAAATGTGAGAGGGTTTGACAAATATGACTTCATGGTCATAACACGAATAACGTGAAAATTTGGGCGCGTACGTCGTCAAACCCTTTCCACGAGACCCGTGTGGCACATACCCGCATACCACGGGCCGCGGGTATGCGCCACAGGTGATTGACAGTTTATATCTACCCCGGAACGGCGAGAATAGACATTGGTAATTTAAATGCGAGAGCGTTAAAAAAAGCTGACATCGGCAGGGTTGACCCGACGTATGCAAAGAATAAATATCAGGGTCCCAGCAGGAATCGAACCTGAGCCTTCTGCGTGGCAATCAAGTGTTCTACCACCGAGTCACGCCAGGTATGAAACTGCTGTGGAAAAAATCACGCCATATCCACGAAGTGAATGATGATGAGTGGGCGAAGCTCGATCGTTTTCATCCATGGCAGAAAGAGAATGTGTGGTCTGGAACGCGCTTATACTTCATGGTCATCAGCGTCATCGTCATCGTTATCACGTGTAGTGGGTACATTCCACTATACTGGAACGCGCTTATCTTCATCGTTATCACGTGTAGTGGGTACATTTCACTATACTGCGTCATCGTCATCTTTATCACGTGGAGTGGGTACATTCCACTATACGTGGCTACCTATCTACTACTACTACTACTACTACTACTGCTACAGAGGAGGGACAGACCCACACCCTAAGGAGCTTCGCCCCTAAAATGTTGGAAAGTGAACCCACTTCATGGTCATCAGCGTCATCGCCATCGTTATCACGTGTAGTGGGTACATTCCACTATACTGGAACGCGCTTATACTTCATCGTTATCACGTGTAGTGGGTACATTCCACTATACTGCGTCATCGTCATCTTTATCACGTGGAGTGGGTACATTCCACTATACGTGGCTACCTACCTACCTACCTACCTACCTACCTACCTACCTACTACTACTACTACTACTACTACTACTACTACTACTACTACTACTAGTACTACTACTACTACTACTACTACTACTACTACTACTACTACTACTACTACTACTACTACTACAGAGGAGGGACAGACCCATACCCTAAGGAGCTTCGCCCCTAAAAGGCCACATGCAAGCGTATAATGTTGGTGAAACGTCAGTTGTGGTTGCAGTGCTGGCTGTCTAATTTTATAAATGTTACATATGTACTCCTGTGATACAAGCGTCACGTCGGGCTAACGTCACTTGTATACTTAAGCGCCATCCACTGAAGTTGGTATACGTCGCACCAGCCAGGGCTGCCATCCTCGCAAGCACAAGAGCTACGTATCAGCTTACCCCTTCTGGTGTTGGTAATACCCATGTTGCTGCTGGCATCCTTACGCAACTGTAAACAACTGTTTGTATAAAACATATGCAACTGTTCAACATAATTCTGTGCGTAGAACATTTGTACATGTATTTAGCGTATTTCGTAACGTTTCGCTCGACAAAAAATTACACCACAGTCACCTTCCCTCCGCGTGCTTCCCATAGCATCGATTCCCATGGTACGTGGTATCTGCCGAATTTTTTTCGTATCTGAAGAGAAATGTTCCGATACATGCGCCACCAAACAAATATCTTGACAAGCGTCGCCACGTTATTGCTAGGCTTCATTTTGCATATCGACGACAATAAAAGTAAGCGCACGCCACAAGCCTTAATCATTACGTCAAAATAAACGACACAGTTCGGCTTGCGTATAAGTAGACCAGAAAATGAGAGAAGGCGTAATCAGCAGTTGTTATTTTTTGTACGCATGGTTTACTTGGCTCCTCAAGTGACCAGTTTCAGTTTCCGAAAGGAAAAAAACGCGAAACTTTCTCGTAGTGCAGCGACTATAAGAGAGGGACTTTTTGCGTGAGTTGAAAACTGTTATGGCACCACCCCTGCAGAAGCTAAATACTTTCAGTTATCAATAGTCACGTCATTACGCTAATTAAGTACGCTAATGTGTGCATCTGCCAATTAATCAAAACGCATCATTTGTTTCCTCACGTCCGTCGTTGATGATAATTGTTTTTTTTAATCGCCTTTGAATCTCTTATTCTTCATATTCGGTAAATTCTGGCTGTTCTGGGAGTGTACGTCTGAAGGTTGAGGCTCTTCAACACTTGTAAAGGGTTTTTATCAAACACGAGATCTTCATTCACTTCATTCTGACAACATAAATCTGCAGTCCAGCAGAAGCCGCTTAGAAAGTCTGAGCGGACTCGATAAGAATCTAAAAGAAGTTGGTGAGAGTCATGGTGAGAGTCCTACAGCGGCCATTCAATATCAAATGGAAGTCCGCTAATAGCTAGCACAAGTTATCGCAGTTCACAAAACGACAGAATTAAAGGGCATTTCCGTAGAATCTGAGCTTGGTGTTTTAGTTCATAAATAATCATAAGGCAATTGGAAATCTCACGCGATCGCTTCTAAGTTGTCACCTGCATGCACGGCGAACGCTCTTTGTCACGTGATTATAAAGTGCTTTCGAGAAGCCCAGAAAGTTTGTGAATTTCCTTACATGGTCTCGATCGTAATGGTTCTTCAAACGGTGCTACGCCGGCATTCAGTAAACCGGAAGCCACGCTTCCTCATCACGCCTTCGAGGAGCACGAAGTGTGTTGCCACTTCTCCATAGATTCGTAGTCACGAATGGAAGACGACTAGATCTGTTTTCGCGCTATCGTCGCTCTTTCTGCGAAGCAAAAGAGAAAAAGATACATTTGCAGCGATGAAGTGTGGCTCCCTCTGGAACATTCACGTATAGAAAGATCCGCAACTATTCACAGTGGTTTGGTAAAGTTAGTTCCAATGCTAGTTTATCAGGCGGGATCATTTAGTTCTCCTGATTTAAAATAATGGCCCACTTGAAAAAAATCTTGGCTTACGATATATTGATAAAGTACATGGAATACCAAAAACATCAGTCTTCCTGGCACATTCTACTGGTCAATTCCTATCATTCCAACGAAATGTCGTTTAACGAAACAGTCAAGATTTATTGCAAAACTATAATTATTATACTGTTAACGAAGCTGGGAAGCTGCATCCGAACTTCCTCGAATGCGTAGTCAAGCTTCGTTGCTGTTGTAGATGACCGACAGGCTGCTCCTCGAGCGCTTTGAAGTTGAGTATGACAAGTTGAGTATGTCACGAATTAACGTTGGAGCGGAGATAGGTTCACTGTACTCGTATTGTCTCTAGCTAAATGCGTGAGGCCATTGCAGTTGAATACTGCACGATTACAATTACATTACATTTGAATACTGGACAAGAATAATGCAAGCTCGAAGAACAATTTTGAAACCCATGAAGTCGCGTTTACGCACCTCCACTCGGTTTGCATACTCATTCGGGGCGAATAAGTATGCCTTTTGTTTTCTCTGGTAGTAATGAACTGTTTCGTTCTATATATTATTTTAAATGAAGTTTTCAGGAGAACTTCAGCCCGATAATAAACAAACTTACAACTACTCGTTCGTACTGTTCA